>CM042162.1:61021532-61090849 GCA_023376005.1 Doryteuthis pealeii
TGACTCGCCCGAGAGAGTTACCAAAATATTGCAAAACTTTTGACTTGCCCAAGAGAGTTACCAAAATATTGCAAAACTTTTAACTCCCCCTAGAAATAAAGTTGTATGTATTTACCCAACCCCTCACTGTACCAGCATGACCAATACAAGTCGGGACCATCTATACATATATAAAGGGCAGTTGGTATCTATGTATGTATGTATGTATGTGTGTATGTCTGGGTCAATCCATGCAGATTCCAGGAGCAAACAATGTGTCTTGTGCTATCTGTGGCAAGGTCTGTAAGTCGGCTTCTGGTCTTGCATAAGCATCAAATTTTATCATCTGATTCATCTGATTCATCTGAATCATCTCATTCAACGGGAAGGAAGTCTTTTCAATGTCATATTTGCATCAAACTTTGTGGATCTGCAGCAGGTTTGATGAGTCATTTGAGGGCTCATGCAAGGAAGGGTTCTGGTGGTGGAGTTGTGGGATTGTGAGGGACGGCAATGATCTGTAAAGATTATGCTATTGCTATGTCTGGATGAAACAACAAAAATAAAAAAAGATTAAAGACAAAGCAAATATACATACACATTAAATATCACAAGTTCTTGCTTTTCATGCAAAAATTCTGAAGATTTGATTTATATTCAAAGATATTGGATGGAGGCGCATGGTCTAATGGTTAGAGTCATAGGAAATGGACACGTCGACCCAAGTTCAATTCCTGGACGAAGCTGTTGGCATTTCACATGGCGCTAATACCCTTGGTAAAGCTATGAATCATACTCTCCCTCCAGCTATGAGTAAATAGTAGGGTAGACTGGGCTCTTTAATCATGGCTAGGTAACCAGTCTAGGAGAAGGAAAAGTCCGAATTGAAACCTGTTAAACTCCGCTTAAGAAATTGACCTTGTGTCACAACCTGCTCGTGCAGGGGGTTGGTAAATATATATATTCAAAGATATTTAAAAAATATGTATAGAATTAGCATTGAAATTCTACTTAAAAATGTCCAGCATTTGTATGTATGTATGTATGTATGTATGTGTGTATGTCTGGATGAAACAACAAAAATAAAAAAGATTAAAGACAAAGTAAATATACATACACATTAAATATCACCAGTTCTTGCTTTTCATGCAAACATTCTGAAGATTTGATTTATATTCAAAGATATTTTTTTAAAAATGTATTGAAATAGCATTGAAATTCTATTTAAAAATGTCCAGCATTTGTAAATTATGAAGATTTGATTTATGTTTGAAGATATTTGAAAATTAAAATATACATAGAAATAGCATTGAAATTCTACTTAAAAATGTCCAGCATTTGTAAATTATGAAGATTTGATTTATGTTTGAAGATATTTGAAAATTAAAATATACATAGAAATAGCATTGAAATTCTACTTAAAAATGTCCAGCATTTGTAAATCTCAAAAGTAAACAAATCAATACACCAGGATTTTTGCCCTTCCCCCCTCTACCCAGGCAATGCTGGGTAGCCGCTAATAGTAGTTAATAATGGTGTTAACCAAAATTTGAAGAGGGTTATCTCCTGTGAGTAAATGGATAATTTCAAAGGTATATTTCACACTACGCATGGTCATCAGTTTTTTTTTTTTTTTACTATTATTCCATCTGTGCATCTGTGTGGATTAAAAAAATACGAAAATAAAATAAAAATAAAAAAGCAAGAAACTCCCATGGGGCCTTGACCGGAAGAACCCCTCTGCGCCTGTCCGACAAAAAGGACTGACTCCCTACCCCAAAAAGAATACCTCGGCCATTTGAATCTAGGCCGCAACTGAGTGTGGTCACTGCTGCTAGCCAGGAGGCATGTTCCCTCACTACAGCCGACTATGCCCCATTCAATAAAGCCCAAGTCGTAAAACTACCTCCTGCCTTTGTCTCCTTCCTTCTTTTTCCTTTTCGTTACCTTTCGTTCCTTAAATTCCATTTCAGCTGACTATCCCACAAGAAGTAAGAACCAGCTTTTATTGGGGACAAGATACCAGTACAAACGAACTTAACTATAGCCCCATAGATCATAAGTGTAAATGCCAATCTTACAACAAATACGCACTGAGCTTTGTAGAATCTTATCAATTGATACCTGCCAACACTGTGAGGAAGATATTAAGAATATTTCTCTGCTTATTTCCTATAATTCTAACATAAACAAAGGGGAACCACTCTTGACTGATAAATTATTTATTTATTTATTGATCTACTAGGAAAAAAGAAGACGGGGTTAGGGTTTAGGGTTAGGGTTAGGGATAGGGTTTAGGGTTAGTTTAATGGGAAAATAAATAGATAACTTATCAGTCAAGAGTGGTTCCCCTTTGTTTATGTTAGATTTATAGGAAATAACCATTTCTCTTTATATGGCATAATGGTTAGAGTCGTAGGAAATGGACTTGTCAACCCGAGTTCAAATCCTAGACAAGGCTGTTTGCATTTCACATAGCGCTAATACCCTGGGAAAGATATGAATCCATATATTCTTCCTCCAGCGATGGCTAAAATATTATGGCAGACTGGGCTCTTTAACCTTGGATTGGTAACCAGTCTAGGAGAAGGAAACTCTGAAGCATCTCACTGTTTTTTTAGACAAACAACCTGCAATTGTAACCCGTTCATGGTCCAAAGAAAATTAGAGGTGTTTACTCACTTTTTTACCAGATTTTATCCTTTAACTTAAATGTGGTTTGAGAGCCATATATGGCCCTCAAACTTAAATGGAGGCACGTGGTGTAATGGTTAGAGTCATGGAAAATGGATTCATCGATGCGAGTTCAAATCCTAGACAAGGCTGTTTGCATTTCACATAGCACTAATACCCTTTGGAAAGGTATGAATCCATATATTCTCCTTCCAGCTATGGGTAAAATAGTAGGACAGACTGAGCTCTTTAACCCTTGGGTAGGTAACCAGTCTAAGAGAAGGAAACTCTGAATTTGAAAATTCCTGAAGTCAGTCGTTGATTGGGTTTGTGTCATTCCTTGTGCATCAATTCTTTCCTATTGACTGTGGCAAAAAGTGCGGATGGTTCCACACAAGCCTTCACCACTATAAACAAAACATTGTGGAGGTTTTTCATTGGATGAACCCTAATGTATCGAAATCAACGAAAGAGTCTATTTCTATTTAACAGCAATGTAATCTTTTTAACGAAAACTACTTAAAAGAAAAACTACTGTCTAAATATAGCTTTCATTCATGTATATGCGCGCACATGTGTGTGTGTGTGTGTGTGTGTGTGTGTGTGTGTGTGTGTGTGTGTGTGTGCACGCGCGTGTGTGTGTGTAAACCATATTGAGCTTTATATAAACGGAGGTTATTAATTGTTATGATATTGAAAAACGACATTAACATAAGAATTAACGTTTTTCAGGGGAAGTAACTCTAATTTTGTTTTTCTGAGTTATCTCCCGTAACTTCCTCAAACAGTATTTTATCAAAGAACTTTTCATTGAATGTCTTTTCATCTAAGTGTTTTTATCAAAACGACTTTTCTAGAAACGACTTCTTTTAGAATAACTTTGAATATGAAATAATATAAGCAGATAAAAAATTTGAATGGTAAATAATTTTAAATCTTGAATTATGTATTGTGGAAAATTTTTACATTTCTTCCACACTCTAATTTAAAGTGTAATCATTCAAATCATTAACTTTTTTTCTTTTTTTTCCTTCCTTTCTTTTTTTTAAAAAGAAAAAGGTTAACATTTTTGCCAAAAAGATAGATTTTCTGGTTATTTTCTATATCTCCAACCTAAAAAGGGGAACCACTCTGATTGACTGTTAAATTATTTATTTATTTATTGATCTACTAGGAAAAAAGAAGATGGGATTAGGGTTAGGGTTAGGGTTAGGGTTTAGGGTTAGTTTAATGGGAAAATAATGAGTAGATAAAATTCATTCAGAGTGGTTCCCCTTTTTTAGGTTGGAGTAATAGGAAATAACCGATTTTCTTTAATCCTATTATGAACTGAACTATTTCTTTAATCCTATTATAGAACTGAACTATTTTAATGATTGATTGATTGATTGGTTGGCTTTAATGACACATCAACCCATCAAGGGTTATTGTATTCCCACAGGTAATTTGTAAGAGATGGTCAGATTTATTGTCATGTTTTTTCCAAATATTTTTTCTTGATTTTGAATGTAAGTTAGCCACAGTTGTTTGTTGCTAAATGGATTGGGAATCATCATCAACATCATCATCATCATCATCCTCTTCCTCTTCCTCCCCCTCCTCCTCCTCCTCATCATCATCATCCTCTTCCTCCTCCTCCTCCTCCTCCTCCTCCTCCTCATAATCATCATCATCTTCCTCCTCCTCCTCCTCATCATCTCCTCCTCCTCCTCCTACTCCTCCTCATCATCATCTTCCTCCTCCTCCTCATCATCATCATCATCATCATCTTCTCCTCTCCTCATCATCATCATCCTCCTCCTCCTCCTCATCATCATCATCATCATCATCTCATCTTCTCCTCCTCCTCCTCCTCCTCCTCCTCCTCATCATCATCATCATCATCATTTATTATATTCTGCTGCTGTAGTAGTTTGTAACCTCCTACATCAGTATTTAGTCCTTCTTTATTTGAAACAACTCTGTCCTTTCCTTTGTGAGGGTCCTTAGCTCTCTCAGTTGTTTTCCAGATCATAGCACTCCCAGTCCAGCATTTTGAAGGTCCACCTGCAGCTTACCAAACAAGTTTGTGCATTTGTTTGATCCTATTACAGCAAATTCCAGGGATTTTTATGCAGGTGCTTCTTCAGGCGTCCATAGCACATGACCAAACATGGACCATCATAGTTGCACCATCCTTGTTAATAGTAGAATAGCGTTACACATTTTGGCCATTGATGTCCAGTAGGGACCTCCAATTTTCCCCTGTGAAATTTACCCCCCCTCCCCCCATATTTAACACAATGAAACTTGCATAAAGGTTAATATTATCTTGAAAATTTTTTGTCTATTCAAAAGAAGAAACATTAAAAAAAACTCTTGAAAAAAACAATATTTACATTTTCGCACCATTAAATCAATTAAAATCAAACGTAGCCAAAAACAAGTTATGACTAGAGGCATTTTTAAAAATTCTATGAAAAATCAATTAATGGTCCAATTTTCATGAACATTTTCAGAATTACTTAACTTTTGATGAAATTATGTTTGAAATATGTTTTTCCTAAGATATATTAGGGGAAATATTTTTTACAAGGTCTACCCCCGCTATCTTATTTTATGAAATATGAAAAAATGAAAAAAAAAAAACAATTTTTAATTCTTTTTCTATAAAGATAGGAATCTGAATAATTTGACCAGAAGATTTTTATAAGTTTCTAGATGGGATTTTTTTAGTAAAAGAACCACGAATACAGAATTCTACTAAAAATATCAATAAAGAAACCCACCCTGTCATAAAAAAAATTAGACTGTTTTACTTATTTTTCAAGATAACGGTGAGTAATTTTTTTGCAATCAGATAATTTGATCTTTGAATTAACTGTTTTTCTTGTAATAACTCTTTATGTTCATCATTTTCTTTTTTTTTTGGGGGGGGGGTTAAGTTCAAAAATATTTTACGTTTCTTCCTTCAATATTGGCTAAATTGATCATGTGACGTATATTAGGTGGTACCTAATGTCTAGTGATAATTCTCAGATATTTGCAGTGGCAGGCCTTAAGCTTATTCATAGTTGATTTTGGAGCTGACCAGCTGTTGCAAGTGTACATCACCAAAGACACACATGTTTATACGGTAAAGTTTATATGGACCAGTTTTTAAGTCAGTCGTTATTCTTATCATTTATTTTTAAATATGTTTCCATTTGGAAAAATTAGCTACATAAAAGATTTAATTTAGAATTATTCTTGATCAATTTTTCCTATCTATTTAAAAACATAAAAAACAAAAACAAATTCTATTTTCAAACATGCACAAAAGATTTGTTATTTATAGAATTAAAGGTAATTTTGATCTTTTGTTGTCCTGCCCTAATTTACGCTATGTTTTAGCCTTCCTGCGTCAGGGGAATTTCCGGCCCAACTTAGATATTTTCCAAGTCAGGTTTTTGTCGCTTTTTGTTGGCTAATTAATGTATATTTACCAACCCCTCTGCATGAGCAGTATATGACACAAGGTCAATCTCTTAAGCGGAGTTCAACAGGTTTGAATTCAGAGTTTTCCTTCTCCTAGACTGGTTGCCTAACCAAGATTAAAGAGCCCAGTCTGCTCTACTATTTATCCATAGCTGGAAGGAGAGTAGGATTCATACCTTTCCCAAGGGTATTAGCGCTAAGTGAAATGCAATTACCACATCCAGGATTTGAACTCGGGGCGACGAGTCCATTTCCCATGACTTTAACCATTACACCACGTGCTTCCAATTGGCTAATTAATGTAGATATTTTACATGGCCCCAGATTTTTATTGGCAAATCGATGTAGATATTTTACACCCAATTTTTTAAAAAAAATGATTTTTTCGGTTGAATTTGAACAAATTTAAAATCTCACAACATACAGAATGAAAATTATTTTGAAATTTGAATTTGAGTTTTATAAAAATTAAATTGAAATTTGTACAAATTTAATAAAAAAAAAAAAACCTCAATAAATAACAAAAGAAGAAAGAAACAAATCATACATACAAACAACAAATTAGTGAAAATAGATCACTAATTAGGACTGAGCCTATTCTAGTAGTGACCACTCCAAGCAGATTTAACAGGTTTGAATTCAGAGTTTTACTTTTCCTAGACTGGTTGCTTAACCAAGAGCCCAGTCTGCCCTACTATTTTACCCATAGCTGGAGGGAGAGTAGTTGGATTCAACCCTTTCCGAGGGGTATTAGCACTATATGAACTGTAGCTTCGTCCAGGATTTGAACTCTGGTTTTCTATGATTCTAACCGTCACACCATGCACCTCCAACAACAAAAAATTTGTTCATGATAAAATTGAATTATTCCAGTTACTGTATTCTTAAATGAATGCAGGATATTAAATAATAATAATCAAATTTATTATGTACAGTGCTCAGGTGCATCACAACTCATCAAAGTCTCATGTCTTGTACACAGAATAATGTATTAGTGTCAGGAATATGTCAAAATTTAATTTTTTTGCATAATCCCCAGTGGAAATTATTATAATAACAACACATCTTTGTTTAAATGTAGTAAAACAATTTAGTCATATAAAGTGAAGTATACCTTACAAGATAATCTTCAGCCCAACTCCCCAAAATACTAAATATAATAATACATATTCAAATGATTGAATGATACTTATATATAAAAGGAATGACTTACTGGTAAAAATATTGGGTTGGTCTCAATATTTGGTTGGTACAAGTGTTACTCTGAAAAGTCAGCGTTATAACAAATATAAAGTGCTCAATATGTAAGTAGAGCGAATTTATTATTATAGTGTGAACAGAAATAACCTACTCGAGTTTCACCATAAGGATCTTCAGGGTTAAATTCATTGAATTAATCAAGATATTGATTAATTGCAAGATATTGATTATTACAACATGAACTCCTGCAGTTAGCTGCAATTAATCAATATCTTGATTAATTCAGTGGATTTAACCCCGAAGAACCTTATGGTGAAACTCGAGTATGTTATTTCTGTACACACTATATATATATATATATATATATATATATATATATATATATATATATATATATATATTAAGTATGTCTACTTTTCGTCAGGTGAAGTAATAAATTTTTTTAAAGTTTTTTTGATTTTAAAACAATTACCAAAAATCAGGGAATTGTCCAATTTTAATCAATTAATTCATTAAGGCATAGGCATTTTTGTATATTTTATAAATAGATTATTTTATTAAAAAAAACTTGAAAAAAATATTTGTTATTAATTAAGATTGTACTTCAGGCTTTACCTCAAGGCAAGGCAAGCTAAGCAAAGCAAATGACTACTCATGACTTCGCCAACCGTTTTTCTTTGGATTACTTCCCTTGAAAGAACTCTTCTCAAAACTCAGATACAAAGTCACAAAAGGTAGATAAATCAAATAAACCGGTTAATTTGAAAATTGTAGAAGTTTTCTGCTGAAAGGTAAGTAAAATAAAAATATGTAACAATTCTAAGGTTTGAAGAGATTTTAGATACATTGGGTATAATTTGTATTGTCATATAAGGAATTTAATACTGCATGATTTCGCTCGTGTTTGCGTTTATTTCATTTTGTTAGCAATTTCACGAGAAACCTCGTTACATTAGGTGTAAAAAACGGTTTTTACAGTTTGTTTATTTTTTTGTGTGTACATTTAGAATAGTTCAATAAATAACATTTTTTGGGTAATGTACAAAAAAAAAAATGAAACAAACACTATTCACCATAAAGGAGTAAGTCTCAGTTATTTATTTATTGTTTATTTTATTTTTTTTAATTAAAGATTCAGTCCAAAAAGTAAATTTACCCAGCGGACATATTTCGGTTGCCTGTGAATTGAGGGACGTAAATTTTACCATAGTCTACTGGACAGGTGTTAGTGGAATATGAAATGAAGTCCAATATATATTTTTAATTTCTCAACTTTTAATTAAAAAAATCGAACTCTAAGGAGAACAAATTAATACGTGAATTAATTTGTTTTATAAGTTTAAAAAATTAAACGACAGTATTAATTAAATGATGTATATATAAAGTTGTTGCGTTGTCATTCAGATGCTTAAATTTTTTTTTTTTTTTTTTTTTACTATTCTATACAAACACCGATTATTTTATCCTAAAGGTGTAAAACTCATTTCGCTCAGGGTGAGGGTCTGAGACTCCGAGCTCTAAAGGGGACCCAAATCAGATTCTTATAGGGCGCTGCCCAAGTAGCCTACAATAATCTCAATTTTGCGTATATTAAAGATAGACTTTTACATTTTGTGAGTCTTGCAGTTCTTGCTATAAAACCGTTGCTGATGAATTAAAAATTAAAAAATGGCTAAGAAAAGGTGGGGACGAACGGAATTTTGTACCCTCTGAAAATTCCTCTGAGGCCCCTCGCATATATTTATTTTGCGTTTTTTTTTTTCCTTTTTTTTTCTTTTTTTTTTTAAAAAACCTTTTTGAGTACGATTAATTTATATAAATAAATGTCAGCTCCAAAAGTTTTCAATATTTATTTTCCAGTTTGAATTTTATGCGCACTTACTAAGTGCGCATAAAATTCTTTTTCTCTAAGTGCCACTTACATAAATATTAAATACTTAATAAATAAATACTTTTAAGTTATTTACTAAGCTTAGTTGTGGCGCAAAGGCCAGAAATATGAGGTACCCAGTGAGAATCAAACTCACTAACAATGCTCTACTAATCTATCGTGCTATTCATTATTACATCACTACATTTAAACTTTATTATTTCCAACAAAAAAGTAAAATAATCATGTTCAACGTTTCTTTTTCTTTCTTTCTTTTTTTATGGCTAAAATAGTTCTCATTTAACTTTTAAAATTTCAGATAATTTTTATTTTTCAGATAAATTTTATTTCATATGAAATGTTTTTAATTAATGAAAACAAAAACGACCGACATAAAAAGACGTTGGCATTTCGTTGTCGCATATTTCTTTTTCCGTTGTCGCATATTTCTTTTTCTGTTGTCGCATATTTCTTTTTCCGCTGTGATTGGTTTTTACTAAGACAACAAGTTCCAAACAAAAATAGAACGATCTTCAGTCGAATTTTAAATCGGTTAATGAATTTTGTCCAGTATCCACAGTTTCATGGGATTTTTTAAATCTATTTTTATATTTAGAAACCGTCCATATGTTTTCAACTGAAATTCATGCATTTAGTATTTCACGATTTTTTTCCCCGGAATATGTATAGTGTAGGCATTAGCATTTTTGTCGTCTGCTAGGAATTTTAAAAGCGAATTAAAAATAATTAAATGTATTATTTAAGGTCAAACTTTGTCTAAATCGATAAGTAGTAACATAATAACCATCATTAAAAAAAGAAAAATATTATTACATATGCAGTTTATTTTTTTTAAAATTTAAAACCATTTGTGTTGGTCAATTTCGACGCGATCTGCCATTCAGCCTCTTTTTCGATGGTTTTAAGTGCTTGTTTACAATTTTACTGTAACATTCGCGATTGCAAAAAAATTTACCAAAAATCAGGTAATTATCCGATTTTAATGAAATTTTCAGTATTGATTTAACAATTAATGAATTTTATAATGCATCAGTTATTTTATTTCAAAACTTTAATTTAGTATTTTTGCTATGAAAAATTAATATATGAAATTCATTTAAAATATGAAAATCCTGATTTTAGTTTAAAATGTTATATTTTTTAGATTCTAAAAATAAATACCTACTTAATGCAAACCTTATTTTAGGTGCCAAAAATAAGTTTTGAAGAAAAACTCTATTGAAAATGTACCCCCCTCCCCTTTTTAACCAGAAAAAACATCGATGTATAATTTTTCTTTTATAAAATAATAGCCAATTAAATAATTATCGAAATGAGTAAAAAAGAAATCTCCAAAAAATTAATTATTTATTATTATTTTACATTTTATTTTTCGATTTTCGATACTTATTTTCTCATAAAACAACAACCGTAAAAAATATTTGGGGAGGTTCTATTCATAACTTCGGTCTTTTATCTCTTTATTTATACTGTAATTAGTATCGAAAATGACCAACTTGCAAAACATTTTACGCCCATAACATAAGGGGGGTCAAAATTAAGTGACCTGAAAAAAATGAGAAAGTTTTGAAATAAAATAAATAATGCATTATAAAGATCGTTCATTGATAAATAAACACTGAAAATTTCATTAAAATCCGATAATTCCCTGATTTTTGGTAAATTATTTTCTGTAGGAGGGCTAAAGTCATTTTGTCAAAAACGCATTTTAGGCTCATTTTGCCAGTAGCTAGTATAGTGCAGTGGTTCTCAAACGGAGTTCATATCCCCACCCCCGGGACCGATAACAATTTTGGGTCCAGGCAAGTAAAAAATATCTAATTATAAAAATATTCTTAAAACCTCGAATGTGTAATCCACCAGATTAAAATAGAAATCAAAGGTATCCATTAGGTAGAGATGTGCAAACCGCTGACATTTTGAAAGTCCGCTTAATTGTTAAAAATATTTTAAAACGCCAATAAAAAATGGAAAATTAACTTTTTAATGTTTTCTTTTATGTTTAATATAAAGAACAATTCCAAGTTTATGTGTTATAAAAAAGAAAAAACAAATTTCTCTTAAATAAAACCTAAATTTTTGCATATTTTCCTGCAAATTCTTAATCTTTGTTGACAGCTATCGCATCTTGGCGTGTGCACCTTTTGTTAGTATGGAGGATTATACGTATAAAAAAATATTTTCTGAAGCAAAAACAAATGACTAATTTAGCATTTCCTTGATGCCTCACGGTTTAACTATTAATATTATTTTTAAAAGTTGGGAAAATCAAAATTAGAATGTTAGAAATTATTTATAATAAAATTTTAACTGAACGGTAATATCTGCTTTCTGGATATAAACGGGAGAATTATTTGTTTCCAAATAAAATAATAAATTTCTTCAAACACTGTTTGAGTTTTCTTTTACAGAGTATAATTATACACGCGTCACGGATTCGAACCTATTAACTTATGTACCCAGAACACAGTGAAAACAACAACAGTTTTCCCCAAAACCCAGAGTTTTTATTTCTCTTAGATCCATCCATAATAAGAATGACGACAATTTTTAATTCAAACATTATTTTCAAAAATTTATCAAATAAAAACCGACATATATTATGTCATTATTTTTAGCAAGATATTTTTTATACAATATTTTCTTTGATTAAATAAATACGATTTTGCTGTACATTAAAGAAAAGTATTTATTTTACATTTTATAAATTTTTAAAAATCCCTGAAAAATAAAATAAAAATGTAGACAATAGGAACTTTTAATATAAAATTCTTTTGAAAATAATCTAACAATTAAAAAGAAAAAAAAAAAAAAATTTTATTTACAAGATTTAAGTTTCAATGTTTAAGATGCCCTATTTCCAAAACCGATTTATTAGCGAATTATCTTTTTTTACATATGTTCCATCATTGAATTGTCTTTCGAAAAATGTAAAATTTATTTATGTACAAAAAGAAAAGAAAAAGATCTTTGTTGGGGGACCAATGCGCGAAACAAAAACTAACGAAAAAAATTATTAGCTTTTTCAATTTAGTAAACATTTATTCACAATAAAAGTTTGTCTTTTGTCACTTCATATACCGAAAGTTTTATTAAAATCAGATAGTTAGTTTATTTTATATGATTTTTAGAAGAATTTCCTGTGATTACCCTTTTATAGAGCCAGCGATATTTTGCACATAGCTACCATTAGGGATGTCCAATCTGCCATGTCAATTTTTTTTAAAAAAAACCCCTTATATTTAACACAAAACTTGAATAAAGGTTAATATTATCTTCAAAATTTTTAGACCATTCAAAAGAAGAAACATTAAAAAAAATTCCTGATGTTTTTTGTTTTTTTTAGATTTCAGTTTACGGAAATAATGAAAATTATGAACGAAAACAATGTTTACATTTTTGCACCATTAAATCAATAGAAATTTAACCAACAGTCAAATTTTCACGAAAATTTCAGTAATTATTCACCTGATGATAGGGATGCTCAAAACATGGTCTTTTAATTTGCGCGCGAATTGTTGAATATTTTAAAACGTCAATAAAAATGGAAAATTAACTTTTTAATGTTTTCTTTTACGTTTAATATAAAGAACAATTCCAAGTTTGTGTTAAAAAAAGAAAACAAATTTCTGTTACATATAACCTAAATTTTTGCATTTTAAATTTAATTGCCGTAAATTCTTAATCTTTGTTGACATAGTTATCACATCTTGACGCGAACAATTAGTCCCAACTATGATACTATGGCAACTATGGAGTATCATACATGGAATTTTTTAATTTTTTATTCCTTTTATTATTGATTTCGAAAATAATTAATTCCTTCAAACAAACACTGTTTGAGTTCTACAGGTTTCACGGATTTGAACTTATTTACAGCAGCAGCAGCAGCAACGTTTTCCAAAAAAAGAGAATAGAATATTATGTCTCCTACATACTTCCATTAATAAAAATGACGACAATTTTTAATTCAAACATTATTTTCAATATTTTTTTTTAATAAAGACTGTACTATATTATGTCATTATTTTTAGCTAAATATTTTTTATACAATATTTTCTTTAAGTAAATAAATACGATTTTACGATACACTAAACAAAAGTATTTATTTTACATTTTATGAATTTAAAAAAATCCCTAAAAAATTTTTTAAGAAAAGTAGACAACAGGAACTTTTAATATAAAATTCCTTAGAAAATAATCTAACAATTTTAGAAGAAAAAAAAAGATATTTTTTTCTTATTTACGAGATTTAATTATACATCGATATTTGTTCTGTCTAAAAGGGTGGGGGTCTAATTTTTCAATTAAGTTTTCTCCAAAGATTATTAGATAACAATACTAAAGTAGACTCTTTTATTAAATAAAAATTTGTTTTTAGAATCTAAAAATATGAAATTTGAAACTTAAAATTAGGCGTTTCATATTTTAAATGAATTTTATCTATTAATTAGGTACATAAATTATTTCTGCTACGGTAGGCAGCAATGGAATAGTTTTAAAGAATTTCGATTTATTTCCAAGAATTAGTTTGATTGAAAATGATTCAGTAATTTAAAAAATAGAATTTGTTGATTAATATGTCGACACAGAAAATTTTATTAAAATCAGATAATTTCCTGATTTTGATAATCGTTTTTCATCCATGACAGCCTTCCATACAAGGAGAGGTCATGTGACATTTTCCTCCGGTTAAAATTTTTAGAGCGTCTTTTTTTTTTTCTACGTGTTTAGACCAAAAAGAAAAAGATATTTCATTTATTTATTGTTTTTTGTTATTGATTTCTAACAAACTGTTATAAGCCTAAATGATATGGATTTTTTTTTTTACTCCTCTCAAACCCTCTTTCATGGGGCCAATGACATGATAGTCTGAGGCAAACATTATTTCAGTAACAAGGAAGTAAAATTTGTAGTAAAGAAGTGGCTCAAAGAACAGTCCACAGAATTTTATGCAGCAGAGATACACTTCCTCATCACTGCAATAATGTTTGCCTCTCAAACCCTCTTTCATGGGGGCGAAGAGATGGTAGTCAGTCAAAAATTATTTTAATGGCAAGGAAGTGAAATCTGTAGTGAAGAAGTGGCTCAAAGAACAGTCAACAGAATTTTTACGGGGCATGGATACATGCTCTCATTTGAAGGTGGAACATTGCTATCGAGAGAAATGGTTACTATGTGGAGAAGTAGGGATGTGATCCACAGAGGACCAGCTTCATTTTGATGTATGATACATGTTCCTGTGTTGGTAATTATACCTGTCCTAAACAAAATGGCTTTGCTTTTTGACTCCCCCTCGTAAAATTAGCCATAAAGTATATTTGTATCTTCTATCTGTATATAAAAGAAAAATTCAGTATGTCTGAAATAGAGCAGGCTTAATATTTAGTTGGGAGGTGACAGAGCAAAGAATTCATATTTTAGCTGTTATTGACTTTATAGAATGAACCTTTGCTAAATTCCTCCTTTCTTTTCCCCCTTTTTTTACCAATGGTAAATCAGTTCCTCTGAAAGACTTTGAATTGATTGCATTCATGCAACAATCAATAAGTGAATCCATTTTTTCTCTCATCCCCCCACACCCCAAATCTCACTTTTGATGGGCAGTGCTTTGCATTCACTGCACATGCACAGAGAAGTGGAGGGAAGAGGATGGGGGATGTTCAGTGAAAATTTGTTGTTCTCTATTGGAAAAAAAAGAATGGCTGTTGTTAAATTGAGAGAGAGAAAGAAAAATGATCTTGAATTGTTGGAATGGAAACTAAAGGGGATTCCCCCCTCACACATACACACTTTCCTTTGGAAGGGAGGGATCCTTGACCTTATGTAGACTCTCAATGTATATGCATATACACACGTGTGCACTTATATATGTAAATGTGTGTGTGTGTATATATATATATATATATATATTTTTTGGTGGGGGAATATGTGCTTAATTGAAGTCGTACCTAATTTTGAAAATTAATTAATAATTAATGAATTAGGCCAGCATACCTATTCAAATGTAAGGTTAAACAAATCGAGAAAAATCAATCTCTGTATATACATTTCGGCCTATTAATTAATTAATTTTCAAAATTAGGTATGACTTCAATTAAGCATATATTCTCCCAAAAATTGTCGGCTAAATAAAGCCATATCAAAACACATTGTTTGTTTGTTTACTTCTCATATATATATATATATATATAATATATATATATATATATATATATATATATATATATAGCTCAGTCGGTAGATTGCTTGACTAAGAACCGCAAGGTTCCGAGTTCAATACTGGCCCTCACCAACTCGGTGTATGAGTAGCACAGGAGTCTGTGCGGTAAAGTAAGAAGCTGGTGGTAGGTGTGGCGCTCCACTTCAGACACTAAAATGATCTCCTTGGTCTAGCGCTAGTGAAAAGGGAATAGACTCCCTCGCTGTCTGGCTGATACCAACTTTAGACTACCCCGACAACTTTACTTTTTTTTTTTTTTTTTTTTTTATATCACATGTAAGGGCTGATTTAGCTCAGTCGGTAGAGTGTCCGACTAGGAATCACGAGGTTCCTGGTTTGATTCCAACCCTCACCAACTCAGCATATGAGTAGCGCAGGGATCTGTGCGATAAAGTGAGAAGCTGATGGTAGGTGTGGCGCTCCACCTCAGACGCAAAAACACTCCTTTGTCTAACACTAGTGAAAAGGGGATAGACTCCTTTGCAGTCTGGCTGATACCAACTTTAGGCCACCCCGACGACTTTACTTTATATCACATGTTTGTGTGTGTGTGTATGTTAAAGTATAGTTATATAGTTAAACTGTATAGTTAAAATATCTATTCTGTTGTTCCAAAATCTTCTGTTCGTTATCATCCTGCAACACCCTTTGGTTAAAAATGAGACCGTCCAAATTGTTCAAGGTGCAATGCAAAATATAAATCCAAATTATGATAGAACAAATAAATTTCATGAAATGCTTATAACTCAAAACTTATTTCTCTTAATTTTTGAGATGAGGCTTGATAATTAGTATTATTTGAATTATTCGGACTATTGTCCTCATCTTCATTGTTATCTGTACAACATTTCGGTCGATGTGACCTCCGGCCTTCTTCAGGTACTCCTTGTCGGACTCGGGAACCTTCTCGGACTCGGAAAAGAAAGATTTGGCACAAGATCATGAGACACCTTGTGAGGATCAAACTCAATAATCAGCTAGACAAGCTTGTTAACCATTACCCCAATGACAAAGCACTTTTTAGAAGAAAAAAAAGCCTAGCTTAGATTTAGCACAAGTATGGAAGCACCTAATTGAGTATCTTACTCATCAGTTAGTATTAATTGATTTACAAGATTAACTTGTTAACCATTACGACATGATGAGATACCTATAATCACCATGTATGTGTATAGATAGTGATTCTGTGTGTGTGTAGTGTATCAATATTTATTGAACTACAGAGATGCAGGGTGGGCAAAAAGTAATAGGGCAGTCTTATTAACTGCTCCGTTACATCTGCCCCACCTTGTGTACATGTCATTATCATTTTGATTATATACCTCAGAAAATTTGGAAATGAAACGACTAACTTCCAAAGCTTAAAATGGAATTAAGAAAGAATCTCTTAATATTTTAACGCGTACAATGTATTAAAGGGACTAATAATAATAAGAAGAAATAAAAATAAATAAAAAATAAATCTATTGGAATAAATGTTTTGAGCGAGTTGGTGCACCTAATTGAATATCTTACTCATTGCTTAGTTTTAATTGGTTTAGCTTGTTAACCATTACGCCATGCCTATAATCAGTTTTCTCCTTCTCTCTCCAAAAAATCTTTATATTCTTCTTAATTTCTAATATATAAACTCACAAGTGCAGTTCATTATTATATTTATTTGTAACTTCTTTTTTTTTTCTTTTTAATCATTTTCTTTTTTCAATCATTTTCTTTTTTTCTTTCATGTTATTGACTCTAATCAATAGTGGAGACAAAATGGCCCGGCAATTCCTCCTCCTCCTTCTCTTCCTCCCACCACCACAGTAGCTACATATATTCTTTTCCCTTTGGGACTTGTGATAGGATTTTAACAAAAATAAAAATGGAGAAAATAATTTTTCTCTTGTGACTTGATTGGAAATTCTATAGTAGATTATAAAATGAAGAGATTGGGAAGAACAGAATTATAATTTTTTTTGACTTTAGAGATTATGAAAAAATTTATTATCCTACCTTTTTTTTTTTTTTTTTTTTTTTTTTTTCTTAAACTAAAATGATTTGCTGCCAATAAGGCAAGGGGTGTGAATCATGAGAAAATCAAAGGAAAAGGGAGAGAATAATGAATATTAAAATGAAATTGTATTATTTTTTTTTTTTTTTTTTTTTTTTTTTTAGGGGTGGGGGCTGTTGTCCTCATCTTTATTGTGGTTTGCAAAAATGAATAAAAATAATAAAGAGAAGGACAAAAGTCAAAAAATCAAAATAATACACATCATGCCTCATGTCCAAAATTCAGACAAATGAAATTGTAAAGTTTGAAAAATGAAGTAGAAAAAAATTGTGAGATGAAAGAAAAATAGACAAAAGAATCAAAGAATGAAAAAGGGGTGGGATAATGTATATTATTTGTAGGATTTCAGAAATAATGGTATGAAAAAGAATTTAAGAGGTTATTTTTGGGAACTATGAATTACTTAACAAAATTTGATTTGTATATAGATATTGTATTAATAGTATATATGTTCTGTGCAAAGATTCTTTTTTTCTTTTTTTTCCGTTGTTGTGTAATGTTTAGTAAGCTAGTCTCACAGCTTAATTACTACTGAAAAGAGTTTGATCCTCACTGGATGCCCCATTTAGAAAATCCCCACATAAAAAAGACCTTGTTTTAATCTGGGCTGGTAGGTCAGTTTTTTTTTTTTTGTACTGTGCAAAGATCTTTTTTTTTTTTTTTTTTTTTTTTTTTTCATTTTATTTTTTTTTTTGTTCTGTGCAAAGATTTTTTTTCTTAGGTTGATGTGAGGAGATAGAAAAAAGTGAGATGCCAAAGGAGGCATAATAAACAAATAATAATAATAATAATGGGTTGGGAATAAAAAGGAATGAAAAGTGGGGAAAAAAAAAAGAAACTAAAAATCAATGAAGAAGAAAATATGAAGAAAGATTAGTAGAATGTTAAAAGAAGAAAATAAATAAATGAAGAAAAAAAAGAATGTAACAGTGAAGAAGAATTTGAATGAAAGAAACATGAGAGGAAAGTAATTACAAAGGAAAAAAAAGGAATTGATTATAAAAAAAAAAAAATGGAGATCATTCTTTCCCAATACGAATTGGGAAAGAATGAAATTGATAAATGAAAAAAATAGTTTTTAGGTAGAAAGAAAAAATGAAGATATTAGATTTTTTTTTTTAAATCTATAAAAATGAAAAAGTGTATTAAAGAATTAGAAATATAAAAAATAAAGAATACTAGCAAATATATGCACTCTCCAGGTGCTTTATGAGGAACAGAAAATTGCTATGACTATTAAAATAACGTCCCCAGCTATGTCGGTGTTACTTGAAAAAACTTAAAAAGTAATTCTTGTTCATTTATAGCAAAAATTCTTGTTCATTATAGAAATTTGTCGTAATTCTTGTTCCGTAATTCTTGTTTATTTATCGTAATTTGTCATAATTCTTGTTTAGATATGAAGATGGATATATAGTTTGAAATAGACTGAGATAGATAAACAAAATAATATAGATAGATTTTTGTCGTAATTCTTGTTTATTTAAACTAAAAACAAGACATTAAACAAACATGAATAAAAGAAAAACTGAGACAACATAGCTGGGGACGTTATTTTGATAGTCACCAGCTAGCAATTTCTGAGGCAGGAGACCGGGACGCACTTCCTCATAAATTACCAAAATTTTAAATTAGAAAGGATAATGAAATTATATATGAATGCAGATAAAAAAGATTTGAAACAGAGGGGGGTATAATTGAAAAATAGAGCAACTGAAACTTATTCATAGCATCACTCCCGTCTTCATTGCTGAATTTTCCTAATTTAATTATTTAGTTAAATTCAGAAGTATTGAATACAATTAGTTATTTCTTCATGTTAATGGATTTCTTTAAAGTTTCATCCCTGAGATTTTTGCTCATATTCATTAAGATAAAACCAAACAATTAGAAATCAATAATACCAAGCACATATTTATCAAAATCAAATTTTTAATATCAATATGCAAATGAGCCTTCCTGTTCATACTATAAACCGCTATTTTGTTGTATATATAGATAGATCATGACGAGATCAAAGCATTTTTTGTACCTGCCACCCATGAATCACGGATTGTGGGTGGTCCCACATTAATAGGGCCTTGTGCCTAACCCATACACATGGGGTATATGGTAAATATCATGTAGATATGGCCAACAGTATTAATAATGTAATACAATTTTATTAATAATTGAAGTTTAGATAAAAATAAAATCATGGAGAATGTGACGTAAATAATTAAGGGAATTTTGATTTGAGTAGCAATATAGTTTTGGTTACAGACAGGCGCACACACAATCTCCATTATAATAAGAGATATACCCCCCCCCCATGAGATGATAGGTAATCCTCGGCTTTCACTCTTTAACTAAAAATACAAGTTGGAGGTTTGTGGTGTAATGGTTTGTCATGGGAAATGGACTCGTCAACCCAAGTTCAAACCCTGGACGAAGCTACAGTTCACATAGCGCTAATAGTTCATTCTAATACACAAGTGTAATACTTGCACAATGCGTCTAATTCAACTAGTATGATTGATGAATCGATAAAGTGATTGATAAATTCTAACTGGTGTTAACTCGTCTATGGTTATTTTATGCGACCCGAGTTCAATTCCTGGACAAAGTTCAAATCCTGGACGAAGCCACAGTTCACATAGCGCTAATACCCTTGGGAAAAGTATGAATCCAACTACTCTCCCTCCAGCTATGGATAAATAGTAGAGCAGGCTGGGCTCTTTAACCTTGGTTAGAAAACAATTCTAGAAGGAAAACTCTGAATTCAAACTATTAAATTCTGCTTGGGGTGGTCACTACTAGAATAGGCGCAGTACTAATTAGTGATTTATTTCACTAAATTGATTTTTTTTAAATAAAAATTTAGGTTATTTGTGGGGGCAAAAAGCAATAGAAATAATCAGGTTAGTATTATCTGAATTAATCGGACTATTGTCCTCATCTTTATTGTTATCTGTACAACGTTTTGGCCGATGAGGACAATAGTCCGAATAACTCTGATAATACTAATCATTAAGCCTCATCTCAAACATTCAGAGAAATAAATAATCAATCAGGTGTTGTTGATAAGGAAAAGCACTCTAACTAAAAAAAAAAAAAAAAAAAACGTATGATATAAAAAGAACAAAAGATGGAAGAGAAAAATAGAGAAAACGTTTTGTGCTGTGAAAATTGGCATGAATGGTGAGAAATGTCAACAGACTTTCTACTGTTTTGTTGGAATCAATAAATATAATGGCAAAACAGGACAAGAGTTGATAGTAGTACCTCTCTCTGTAAAGGGTGGTGGAACAAAAAATGAGAGATTGTTTGCCTGCCATGTTGTATTAATTACCAAATTCTTCAACAATAAAACTCTTTGTTCAGCTAAAAATACAATAATATAAAAAATGTTTTGTGTTGCATCTCTTAATTTATTTACTGATAAATATAAATGAAAAAAAAAAAAAAAAGCTGAACCACCTTTAGTGTGCGGATTTCATAATTTTTGCCGGCAATATATATTATATATATACACACACAAGGTGTCAAAAAAGTATTGATTTTGTACTTTTTGACACACCTTGTATTCTGAAAAAAAATAACGTTCCATTCATTAATTTTTTTCCAAATACGTGTGTCAAAAAAGTACCTAGTTTAAAGCTGTATTTACCAAGATAGAAATGAAGAATGAATGGAAAATTTTTTTGTTTTTTTTTAAATATAAGGTGTCAAAAAGTACAAAAATTGATACGTTTTGACACACCTTGTGTGTGTGTGTGTGTGTGTGTGTATATATATATATATATACACGAGGGGCAGGCACCTTACGTGGTGTAATGGTTAGCAAGCTAAATTCGCAGACCCTTGTGAGTTTGATTCTCACTGGACGCGCCATACTTCTGGCCTTGTGCCCCATCTACACTAAGCTTCGTAAATAACTATATATTATGAGAGAGAGACAGAAATAGAGAGGGAGAGATCCAGAGAAAAAACAAATACGTTTTGAAGTGAAAAAATGATTTTATTTTAGACATAAAAAAATAAATTTTTCTCTTAGTCATCCATAATTTAAAAATAAAAAAGCTGAAAATAAAAGGAATGAGACGTGATGGAAGGGGGATGGGGCTGTTGCTTATGTAAATAGAAAGAGACAATAGTGTAAAGAAATCTCATTTTTGTTTTTGTTGTAGAGTGCTTGTAAATATTGATTTGTGCACCAGACCCAATGTGCAGAACTGCACGTTGAAGCTGCAATAAATATTGGTTAGTAAAGGAGATAAGAGGAGAGAAAATTTTTTTTTTTTTTTTAAGTGATGGGGGGGGGGTGAGAGGAAAGGCAAGTAAGGTGGTGGTTGGTGACAATAGCATCAAGGTAGTGGGTTTATTGCTTTAAATGCTTCTCTCACATGAACACTTGTTCTTCTCTTGTATAAAGAGAGACCACTCAGTGTCAACAGATCTTTTTTGTGCGTCGAGGGAGTTATTAAATCTTTTTATTTTTTATAGTGGGTTTGAATGTGTTTTTTGTTGGCTTTTATCATACACCCTTTATTTTTTTTTTTTTTTTTTTTTTTTTTGTATCTTAAAATTTTAATTTTTCTAAAATATTTTTCTTTTTTTCTAAAATATTTTTTTTTTTTTTTTCCCCTAACATGTTTAATTTTTTTAAATTTTTTTTTTAATATCTAGAATAGAAATTTATATCTTTTTGCACTTTTATAATCCGTGTCAAGTTTTTGTTTTTACTGTACACTCTTTATCATAGCTTTTTTTTTCTCTCTAACATATATTGAATTTTTTTTTTAAATATATAGAAAAGAAATTTATCTTTTTGCACTTTGCTAATCAGTGTCAACAGATTTTTTTTTATTTTTTTTTTTTTTTTTTTAGGGTTTGTTTTTGTTGGCTTTTACTGTACACTCTTTATTATAGGTTTTCTAGCCCTGTCAGTTGGGGTTTTAGAATACACCGACTGCACCTCTGCAGAGGGGTAAGACCCCTCCAATGGGCGTCGGTGGCGACCTGTGCTGCTTAAGGATGGAATCCTGGTGGATGAGTAGTCCACAACATGCAACACTCCACTTTGGTCTTTACTTAGGCTAGATGGGTGATCGGAGAGCCCCCCCCCCTCTCCAATCAATCGGCTGGTCACATCAAGCCCTAGCACCTATATGATTGCCTCAACCCTATTTGCGCTTACGGCAAGCCCCAACCCTTTTTATCATATGTGCTAGAAGGCAGTAGGTTTTCATGTCCTGGGAATGATGTTAAACTCTATCTGATGGTGAGGTTCCAGTTCTGGAGGTTTGGGGAATGTGGAACACCCCTTCATCACCATTGTTCCTGGACCACTCTTACCTGGAGTGGTAGTTTTTGTTTTTTTTTAAATTGAGTTTAAAAAATTTTCTTCAAAACTATTGTTATGAATCTTTCAAAACTTTGCCAGTCCCCCATTACATCTTGCCTTATGCCACAACCAAGTTAAACTTAGTAAATAACTATTGAATAAACCAGGGCTGTGGAGTTAAAAGCAATAAAAGGGATCACTGGAGTTGGAGATGGGATAACTATACCGACTCCAACTCTAGTTGAATTTACACTTTATATGGTTCTAGTTTAGTCTGTAAAGTTATACTTTTTTTTTTTTTTTGTATGTACCTAGATATTTATTCTGTAATAGAAACCATTTTTCCCCCTCCTTTTAATAAAAATCAAGAGTTTCTAATTGAAACCTTATAGGTGCTTTACTTTCACATTAAGGCAGCAGATAGTCACTCTTGCTCACAAAATGTCACATTCTTATTACATGTATCATACAGGACAGTCTAATGTTTATCAATGCAAAATTAAGGTTTCTATTTATATGACCCATACAAGTGTTTATGTTTCAGAAAATTACATTAATTGTCTGTTATGCAACTTTATCTAAGTAAGAGATAAGAAGGAATGAAAAAAAAAAATCTTTTGTGAAGCCTGTTTAAAGAAAGGATATGTTGAAAAAAAAATTGATACCAGAATATGAAGACTTTTTATTGTAGGTAGACTAAATTAATTAAACTTCAAGATTTCAATGTTCACTTTCTTTTTCCAATCTAAATCTGTGGTTCCTGGAAATGACGTTAAACTCTATCTGATGGTGAGGTTCCAGTTCTGGAGGTTTGGGGAATGTGGAGCACCCCTTCATCACCATTGCTCCCTGGTCCACTCTGGCCAGGAGTGGTAGTACCTGTTAGGGTCCCATCTATGGGTTAAATAGAAAAACATGAGTTGATAAACGAAATTTATTATGCATTAAGAATGAATTTATTTCACAACTTTGTCGGCATTAAATGACCCACTGAGGTTGATATGCCGTAAAACAAACCAAACCTTTTTTAATCCATGGACCCTTTCTTTCTTTTTTTTTTTTTCTTTTTTTCTTTCTTTTTTTCTTTTTTTTCTTTTTTTTTCTTTTTCTTTTTTTTCTTTTCTTTTTTTCTTTTTTTTCTTTCTCTTTTTTTCTTTTCTCTTTTTCTTTTCTTCTCTTCTTTTTTTTCTTTCTCTTCTTTTCTCTTTCTTTTTCCTTAGTTTCTCTTTTTTTTCTTTTTCTTTTTTTTCTTTTCTCTTTTTTCTTTCTCTTTTTTTTTCTTTTCTCTTTTTTTTCTTTTTTCTCTTTTTTCTTTTCTCTTTTTTTTTCTTTTCTCTTTTTTGACCCCCAAAGCCATTTCAAGAAAAAAACCTCTTATATTTTTCACTAAAAAAAAAAAAAAATAAAAATAATTGTATCAAAAATTAAAAAAATATTAAATGATTATGCTTTATTTTGATGGAAAACTAATTTATTACAATAACATATTCAATAATTAAATTCTATAGGGCAATTATGTAAACTAGTAAATAATTCATAAACCATTTTAAGATTGGCCTGGGTTATTAAGAAAACAATGCAGATTTATTCAATGAGATCCCTGTGGTTGATGTCTCAAAACATATTTCTATGAGATTAAAATATATATATATATTTTTTTTTTTGCTATAAACTAATTCAAAATAATGCAGAATTTATATTTATGGAATAAAATTCTGAAAAAAAAAATCTTTTTTTCAAAAAATCGACTTATTTATTGAAGGACCCTCATATATAATTATCTATTATTATACTAAAGCTGAGCGAATCAATTTTTGTCTCCTAAAGGCTTTTTTCTATTTAATTTAATGACACAAAATTTATACTAAAATATTCCCTGCTTTTAGGATTGAGTTATGTTTGAAAAAAAATTCCTTTTTAATTGATCTTGATTAGCAATTAAGTAAAAAATTGACCAATCTCTTACTACACATTATGCCTATCACTTTCTCCCTCTCTATGTATATCTTACCTCCTTGTTTATATGTTAGTTTCTCTGTGTGAGTAAGAGAGATGAGAGTTGTTGTGAGATATATTTAACTATTCACTTTATTTGTATATTATGATTCAACTGCAGCAACAAGCCCGTAGTTTAATAAAATTCCATGATCTATTTCAATTTAAATTAGGTCAAATGTTGCCTTTCTTAGAAATCTTACAAAATGATTTTAATGTTTGTTTTTTTTTTTTAAATCTAATCCACTTTGCAAACTCTTTTCCCTAATCCCAATTATCTACCAAGAGCTCAATGGTGGGTCACATTTTGTCTAGTTATACTTTAAAATAACCTTGACAGTTTTGTAGATTCTTCTTATTGCTTACCAATCCAGAGATGCTGATAGGTACCTGTCCTGCATCACTGACATATAAAAATCTAAAAAGACGCAGAAAAATCATATCCATGTGTCCCAGTGTTTTGTTTTTTGGGGTTTTTTTGGGTTTTTTTCTTCTCCTGCTATTTTCAGCTAACTGTAAATACATTTAGATATTTTCTTGGAAACGAATTACACTGTATAGGGTACAAGGTAGGGGTTAGACGGCTTTAGTTCATAGATGAAAAAACTACAATTTATTAAAAACTTTGTTACACACTGAAGGTTTTCACAGTACCAAATCGATATGTTGTATACCCTTTCTTAATTCTTACTTCTAGTCGTATTTTCTTCTGGCCGGCTTTGCTATTCTCATCGTCTATCATCTTGGTCTGGTTTAGCGTCTGATGTTGACTTGGGGATTCTGGTCTGGTCTTCTATGGGGATTTCTCGTTATCAGAAGCCCGTGTCATTGTTAGTTTTTAGGTAATAAACACAAGACTTTGATTTACGTTGATGTTACTTTATTTGTAAATCCCCAAACCAGACATCTGCGCAGATGACAGGATGCGCATAGAAATGCGACTTACACCTTCGAGCTCCTACCTGCTAACTGACTGAGTTACTTAGTATCCTTAAACCGGAACAGGGTCTTCTATGACTTCCGGTTCTCACGATTTATCCCCGCAAGGTGAGAGTGAGGTCAAGCGCCGTCACTCACTCTCAAGGCCATCAACTGCACTAATTGCCATTATGATTTCTACACTATTGCCATAAATATTAGGTGACTACTAATTATGTAACAACTTTAGTTGGGACCCATCAAATTTCCCAGGGATTCCTTCAAATCAAATACATGCGTCCCAGGATGCACTAAATTAAAAAAGCTATCATCATCACTGCTAATCTAATTTTTTTCTTTTTTAATCTTTATTTATTTATTTATTTTTTATTTTTTTTTGTAGATGAGCGGAAATCCAGGTAAAACCTTAAGCCTTATGGACGAATTGGCCAGTGCTGGATTTGGCCCTGCCAAAATTGAATCACCCTCATCTTCCCAAGATGATTTCTCTTCTACTTTGTACACTGATCCGGTCATCAGACTCAACTTTTCAGATGTAGACGACATAACGAGTTTTAACGGAAATAATTTGCAGGCCTCTACACCACTTGTGATACCCGGCTGTGCTCCCACTGAATGTGATGATGTTACTGTGGACAATGATCTACTCAAAAAATACACCCAAAAAATTCAGCCACCTACAACGTCATTTCAAAAAAATATTAAGCTGACCCCTCACTCAAATGCAATCAATCAATCTTCCCCTGGGGGTATTGGTTTAAACCTTGAGCAAGAACTTCAACAGGCTACATCTCAAAACAGCAGTCAGAGTGAATGTCCAGTTAAAAGTGACCTTGACATGAGCAAGAATTCAGTTTGTAATAATGTTGGTTTAAGCCTTGAGCAAGAACTTCAACAGGCCAAATTTCAAAATGACCGTGCTGATGTCAGTCAGGCGGAATGTCCAGTGACAAGTGACCTTGACATAAGTAAGAATGTTGGTTTAAGTCTTGAGCAAGAACTTCAACAAGCTACGTCCCAAAATTAATGGTGATGTTAGTCAGAGCGAATGTCCAGTACAAAGTGACCAAAGCAAGAATTCAATGTCCGTTTGTAACAATGTTGGTTTAAACCTTGAGCAAGAACTTCAACAGGCCACATCTCAAAATGGCATTACTGATGTCAGCCAAAGTGAACATCCGTTGAAAAGTGACCTTGATATAAGCAACAATTTGTTTTCTCCTTTAAGCAATGTTGGCTTAAGCCTTGAGCAACAAACTGTGTCTCAGAACATCAGTGCTGATATCAGTGAATATCCAGTGAAAAATGACTTTGATATAAGCAACAATCTTGGCTTAAATCTTGACCAAGAACTTCAACAGGCCAAATCTCAAAATGGCAGTGCTAATACAGTCAGAGTGAACATCCGTTGAAAAGTGATCTTGATATAAGCAATTTGTTTTCTCCTTTAAGTAATGTTGGCTTAAGCCTTGCGCAAAGACTTCAACAAGCCAAATATCAGGACAACTCTGCTGATGCCAGTCAAGGTGAATGTCCAGTGACGAGTGACTTTGATATAAGCAACAATGTTGGCTTAAACCTTGAGCAAGAACTTCAACAAGCTACGTCTCAAAATGACAGTGTTGACATCAGTCTGAGTGAATGTCCAGTTAAAAGTGACATAAGCAAGAATTCAGTCTCCCTTTGTAACAATGTTGAGCAAGAACTTCAACAGGACACGTCTCAAAATGGCAGCACTGGTGATGAGGATGACAATGAAGGTCCAGTAAATATTAACTCTGATATTAACAAGAATTTGATGACTCCTCATAAGAATATTGATTTAGGCCTTGAGCAAGAACTTCAAGAAGTCATATCTCCAAATGGCAATAATAGCAGTATTAATGATGGGGGTTCATCTAAAGCCGACCTTAACTCAAGCAAGGATGAAATACCTTTGACTAATGAAGTAGATGTCTCTCTTAAACCACAAAATGAATCCTTGAATCAGCAGGAAGTCTTAACTGAAATTAAAGAAACAGAATCCGTAAACAAAGATTTATCTCAATTGGAAAATAATAAAATGGAGATATCTATATCCGGAGAGACGCAGAACACAAAGTCTGAATCTGAATTAGCAGGTCCAACCTCTTTTGATAATGAAATTGAGGAAGCTCTTGACAATGATGAGAATGTTTCTGATCAGAACTGCATCTCTCCGGAACATTCTGGAGAAACGAGCAGATATATTACCAAAAATGGTTCCACGCCAGCGAAGATCGATAATGGTAACAGTTCTGGTGTTTTAAACACTTTGGAATACTTAGGATTCGATGATGAAAGGTTAAAATCTTTCTCAGATTCCAATTCCCCAAACAAGTCTGCTACTTCTCCTGTTCCTCCAAGAGAATCTGATGATGAGGATTGTACAAATGATACATCATCGAGTAATGAATCCATATCGGTTCGTAATAAAAGAAGCCTAAAAATGGACGAAAGTCTCTCTACGAAAACTGATGTCTCGCCTGAAAAGAAAACCAAAATAGATTCTGAAAATAGTTCCGTCTCCAAGACAAAGTCTCCAGAAATCTGCCAGAAGGAAAATAAATTACCAAAAGACGACCATTTGATGTTAGGATTCTTGGAATCGTCCGGTGATGAACAGCTGAAGAAGAAGATAGAAATTCTGGAGAAGCAGTTGGAGAATGAACAGCAGCTGACAACGCAGGCGGCTGAATTGGGGATGCAAGTCTTACAGGAGAATCATGATTTGAAGGACAAAGTAGAGGATCTACTCAGAAAGATTGCAGCAAATGAAGAAGTAAGTTTGGTTTTTGGTTTTTTTTCTTATCAAGTGCTGTTGACACAAACATCTTCAAATTTAATGTAAAAGAAAATTATGTGACTATTTCTTGTTTGTAAATAATTTTCTTCATTAACCTAATTTATATATATATATACTAGCAAAAAAAACGCCCTCTGGGCAGTGTAAAAATTAATCTTTAAAAGATATTGCCTGAATGGTGTGGTGGAAAAAAAAATTAAATAGAATAAAACATTTAATATTTTTAAAGAATTAATTACTTACTTAAACATGTTCACTCCAGAATACAAGGTGTGTCAAAAAGTTTTTAAAAATCTTGATACTTTTGTGTGTGTGTGTGTGTGTGTATATATATATATCTAATATATAAAACAGAGATTTTGGTATGTACGTGTCGACGTATAACAAAAAAACGGGAGGTCACTCAGATTCAAAATCTTGCATACACATTGATATCGTTCTAACTAAGAAAATTCCAAATTTGGTTATTGATTTTTACTGATTAAGGGATTTAATCGATTAATTAATCCAAAATCACCCAATTTGCAGAACTGTCCGTATATCAGCCCTCCTGATAATAAAATATTGTCTCTGCCTGCTTATTGTTAAAGCGATAACAGCAGCGAAGTTTTGATTTTAATGAATTAATTTTGCAGTCTAAGCCGTTCAGCTCCGAATTTATGGCCTATTTATGGTCCAGTCTTTAATAATTTTTATATCGTTAGAAAGATAAGAAAATACTCTTCAAAATATGTAATTGTGTGAGTTTTTATTAATTGAATCATTTTTTACAGCGAGTTAAAAAATTAAAAAATGGCTTCGGATAGCCACGCTGCCTATGATTATTGCGATACAAGCAGTGCAGTCTATAACAGTCAGATCGGAATTCTTACCTATTTAGGATTTTAATCTTTAAAATATTTATATCTTTAGTAATAAGATGAAATAGTCTTTCTGAATATGTAATTTGTATGTGTTTTTATTTTTTTTTTTTTTTTTTACAGCGAGTTAAAAAAAAAAAAAAAACTACGTATAGGCGATAATACGAATAAAGCTCGGAATCTCTTAGTCTTTCTGAATATGTAAATTGTATGTGTTTTTATAGATTAAATTATTTTTTACAGCGAGTTTGTCCATATTCTTAAATTGTACAGTACACTCATTTTAATTTTAATTTTTGTAATGCATAAAAATTGTAGAAAATCAAAATGTACGCTTTACGGTTACATTATTAAAAT
The DNA here is from genome assembly GCA_023376005.1 of Doryteuthis pealeii. Lineage (NCBI taxonomy): Eukaryota > Metazoa > Mollusca > Cephalopoda > Myopsida > Loliginidae > Doryteuthis > Doryteuthis pealeii. The sequence continues at coordinate 61,051,309 of CM042162.1, forward strand.
AATATTTAAATCGTAAATAACAGTATCATGAAAATCAGTTTACGTCGTAAGTACGGTTACATATTTGTATAAATTAAACTAAGATTTTCATTCGAATAAATGATTTTTAATTCTTTAATTTATTTATTAATTTTATTGTTAGAGTTTTAAAGGGTTAAAAATAACAATAAGATTGACGAATTTCCTTAGAAACTGTTTTTCTTTTGGTTCGTTAACTAATTATTTTCTCAAACCACGATAAAAAAAAACAAAAACAAAGGTTACTAAAAATCCGGTGTTTTATCTTTAGTCGAAGGCCCGACTGGAGATAAGTAGTCAATTATTTGTAAGACGAAATTTATTTCAAGTTTATCCGACAATATCCAGTTATTGGAACATTTCAACAAATTTTTATATGTAAGTACGAAAAATTGTAAGCGCTTTGTTTATCAAAATGACATGATTCGTTAGTAAATTACCCGAAAAGTTGATAAAACAAAACAACTAACAACCAACATTTAAATTATTATTCAAAATACAATTTAAAATATTCCTCAGAATTTGCCTTACAAATTAAATTTTAAGTTTTATGATTTTACTCTTTATTGTGAAGTCAATAAACATCGCTGAGTTATAGTGCAACTTTTCAGTTCTGAAAAATTGGCATGTTTAAATAGAGATTTCATAGGTGACATTTGAACTTTTATGAAAATTGATGTTTTGTAATTAATACAAATTTTGTAATAAAACTTAATTTTAACTGGGGGGGGGGGAGATAGGGTTAGGGGGGGTTAGTTTAATGGGAAAATAAATAAATAATTTGGGTTCCGTTCAAGCGGTTCCGATATGGGGGATCAATTTACTATAAACTTATACGAGGAAATGAGCACCTGTGAATACTCAAATAATAAAGAACTTTTAAGAATTTTTTTTTCAATCTGATAAATTAGTGTGTAATCGATAATATTCAACTGAAGGAAAAAAAAATAGATGGAAATTTACCCACCCCCCCTATATTTAACACTATGAAACTTGCAGAAAAATTAATATTTTCTTGAAAAATTTTTTCCATTTAAAAGAAAAAACATTAAATAAACTCCTGATGATTTTTTAACTTTTTTTCAGCTTACGGAAATAATGAAAATTATGATTGAAAAACAACGTTTTCATTTTTGCACTGTTAAATCAACTGAAAATTAACGTAGCTAAAAACAAGTTACGATAAGAGTTTTTTAAATTCTATGAAAAATCAATTAATTATAAATAATAACAAAATATTTCCGTTTTATTCAAGATGGCCTAAACTGATCAATTGGTGGTCCCTATAATACTATCTTAGGTTTTAGCAAAAATAGATATTGCAATACGAAGAATTTAAATTTTCGATTCTCAGCTTCTTTTTAAACTCAACATGCAATTAAGAACTAAATGTGAATTGTTGTCATGTACAAAAAATTTAAAACAATAACAAACAAATATACAAACGAATACTTTCAATTTGTTGTATAATAATATGAAATAATTTTAAACTATAAAACAGAAAATACAAATCCTGAAATATACAAATTCTCAATGATTTTAGTTTCAAGAATTATTTTCCTCTTACCCCCTCTCTAACTACTGTCTGCCACTTTCTCTCTCACTCCCTGGTGATCCAAATTTCATTTTAGTCCGGTCATGGACCGGGTACTTTAGCTAGTATATATATATATACATACACACACACACACACACTATATATATATATACTATGTACACTATATACTATACTATATACACCACTAGCTCACACGCCTCCATGTATGTATGTGTATATATATATATATATGGTTAGAGTCATGGAAAATGGACTCGTTGATTAGAGTTCAATTCCTAGACGAAGCTGTTGGCATTTCACATAGCGCTAATACCCTTGGGAAAGGTATGAATCCATATATTCTCCCTCCAGCTATGGATTAAATAGTAGGGCAGACTGGGCCCTTCAACCTTGGGTAGGTAACCAATCTTGGAGAGGGATAACACCGAATTCAAAATTCCTGAGGTCAGTCGTTGATTGGGTTTGTGGCAACCCTTGATGCACCAATTCTTTCCTATCGACTGTGCCAAAAAGTGTGGATGGTCCAACACAAGCCTTCATCACTCTAAACAAATCACTGTGTGGGTGTTCATTATATGAACCCTCATGCGTCGAAAAATCGACGAGAGAGTCCATAATATATATATATATATTCTAATCAGTGGGGGGGGGGTCACAGTCAAGTCTGACTCAAGGCTCCAATCGACAGTCCAACTCAACCAAGATGAAATGCAAAAATGTAAATCCTGTTTATCTCGCTCCAAAATCCAAAACTATTTCTTTGTCCCGCTCGTCTCGACAACAAAATACTATTGCAAGTCGTTCTGCCTAGTCTGTAAGAATAAGTCCTTTAAATACACCCCAATTTCACCACATCCGGGCTCCTCACTCATAATTGTCCGTGCAGCATGTGCGACACTCACCAGCACGGCGCGACCACCCACATCAGGGCCACTATGCCATTTCCTACTTCACCGATCATCCACAGCTCTCACATTCTGAAGAAAGCGGGTTTGTAGGTCAGTCCTACACACCAGGCAAAGCCTAGCCCGCTTCCTTTGAGAATACGGCAAGTCTTCACGCCCACCACCCTCTCCGTCACACCGTGTTGCACGAGGCAGGTCTCCTCTCTCACTATATATATATATATATATATATTTCCTACCTCAGAGAAACTGGTCTCCCTTGGTCACTGCTACACTCTGACTATGGCAGAGTCCAGTAAGGATAAGTTATTTTAGACATTTAAATTGATGCTGTTTATGACTTAACTGTTTGCTTTATGTTTTCATTTTGTTGTTTATTTCAGGAGAGAGAAAATGAGAGACATGCTGTCAAGTTAAGACTTCAAAATAAGGATTACATGGAACAGCAATACAATGAAGAAATCTCTCATTTGAAAGAAGAAATATCTAAAGTCAAAGAATCCCTTGAAAATGCTGAAAAAGAAGAGACACATCTCACACGACGGGTGAGCACAACTAAAACAATTCATAATTAAGAAATATGCAATCAAATCCAAATTTATTATATCTGATATTAAATATGAATGTCAGTGTGTTAGTGTTGCATTTTTTCATCTTTACTCCTAGAGACTGTAGCCCAACATATCCTACCATTTTGGAATCTGCCTGACGCCGTGAGCAAATTACAAACCTTCCGGATCAAATCCATAATCATGAAATTTTAGATTCCTAAATTTTGATTACTGCAATTGTTTCCGGCAAATTTAAAAAATTTTTTTTTTTTTATTTTTTTTCCCTTATTTTTTTGTGACAAATTATTTTGTAAAATAAGTTTTTATAACTAGTATATGTAGCATATTTTTTTTCTTTGTTTTTGCTGTTTTGTTTTTTTGTTTTTTTTTTTTACTACCCCAAATTTTTCTTAGTATTAATTTAGTGAATATTTAGGATATATATTTATATAGATAAAGGATGGCTTACCAGTGAATATGGCCACGATCGTTGGAGGTGCACAGAATCCAGGGGTTAAGTCCACGATAAAACAAATACAAAGTGCTCAATACAAAGTAGATTTATTAAAGAAATGAATACAATAGAAACCTACTCGAGTTTCACCATTAGGATCATCAGGGTTAAATCCACTGAATTAATCGAGTTACCGATTAATTTCAGCCGATTACACGTGTGTTCATTGAACGTAACATCTTATTCAATGAACACACGTGTAATCGGCTGCAATTAATCAGTAACTCGATTAATTCATTGGATTTAACCCTGATGATCCTAACGGTGAAACTCGAGTAGGTTTCTATTGTATCCATTTCTTTAATATATATATATATATATATATATATATATATTAACTCTGATGTAAGTGGACAGTAGGAAACTCATGGATTAAAGCGCTTTCTATGCATCATCATCATCCATAAATAGAAACTTTTTCTCAGAATTTATGAAATGAGGCTTGATAATTTTATCTCAATTGTTATCAACACAACGTTTCGGCTGATGTGTATCTGGCCTTCATCAGGTTATTGTACAATTTTTACAGATTTCATCATGTCCTAAAATATTCTTTCATTATTAACTCTTTTCTTGCTAATTAATTTATGATTGGTTGTGCCTTTTTGCTTTTAGCTGAAATCAATGGAGTATTCAGCTGAACAATCTCAGTTGAAAGAGCAGCAATTGACCACAACAATTGAACACCTCGAACAATTGTTGAAAGAAAAAGCTGAACAGGCCCATCACAATGCATCGGTCACTTTTAACCAAATGGACAACAGCCATGCTGAACAAATCACTGAATTGCAACAGGAAATCTTACAACTGCAGAACAACAATGTAAGTAAAACATTTTTATATTTATATTTATTGTATGTTGGCATCCTTTTTGTCTGCGAAAGACAATGGAGTAGTGTTGTATACCCTTTCTTTACTTACTTCTATTCTTCTTCTGGCGTCTTTGACATCTTAAGTTCTTCTAGCGTCTCTTCTAACATCTGGACTTCGTCTCGGTCGCACTTAACTCATTTCTTCTTCTAGATCAGTCTTGTTACCAAGACATTCATTAATCACAAAACCGTGTTATTTTCTTAAGCTTTTATTTAATTAACTAAACATTTCATGTAACTAAACATCTGACTAACATAGCGCGCATATGCAGTGAGTTCCAGTTAAGGCAGTACATCTCTGCCTGACGTCCAAACTGAAACTGAGGACCCAACCAGGTCCCACATGACTTTACGTATTTCGCGGGCTTCCTGTACTATTCCCTGGAAAGTCCCGCCCGTGATATGAAAAGGGCCATCCATTTAGAATTACAGGGGATTGACAATAATCTTATGCAACTGCATAGATTATGTAACAGTAGTGTCCAAATAGATTTTTTTTTTTTTTTAATTTCTTTTTTTTTTTTTTTTTTTTTTTTTTTTTGCTACATAGCCTGGGTAGGTTGATATGGAGGGTGTGCTGTTGCCCAAGCAGCAGATCCGCCCCTCTCCACACTGCTGCTGTGGTCCTTCTACCTTCCCAAAACAATACCCCCCCCCACACACACACACACACATAACAAATTGATAGATTTAAACCATTGTTTCTTGGAAAGTTTTTCAGTAATATCCATGATTTTACTCATACCTGAAGATGCCGCAGTAATACGGTTGAAATAAATTATTGTAATGAAGCAAATTTAAAGTTTCTTCCTTCATTTATTATATATATATAATTAATTCAATGCTTCGATAAAGAGTGCCATAGAATGTGAAAAGGTTTTTTTCTATTAATGACCTTTCTCAAAAGATATTATTTTCATTTGGTAGAGGCCTCCCGGAAATATCTTGTTCAATTATTCTATTCATTCCATTTATTTTTTATTATATTTGTTGGTTCATTTTTGTATTAATTCTTAATTATTATATATATATATATATATATAATATATATATATATTAATATATAAATTTATTTTTTAAATGGACTCTCTCGTTGATTTTCGACGCATGAGTGTTCATCCAGTGAACAACCAACACAGTGATTTGTTTATAGTGGTGAAAGCTTGTGTAGGACCATTCCACACTTTTTGGCATGCCACAAACCCAATCAACGACTGACCTCAGGAATTTTGAATTCAGAGTTATCCCTCTCCTAGACTGGTTACCTACCCAAGGTTAAAGAGCCCAGTCTGCCCTACTATTTAACCCATAGCTGGAGGGAGAATATATGGATTCATACCTTTCCCAAGGGTATTAGCGCTATGTGAAATGCCAACAGCTTCGTCTAGGAATTGAACTCGAACCGACGAGTCCATTTTCCACGACTCTAACCACTAGCTCATGCGCCCATATATATATATATATATATATATATATATATATATATATTATATAATAAAAAATCATATATATGATTTCAGTATGTTTTATATATGGCTCAGCTACATAGGCTAAACATACATTTCATATAATCATTTTTGCATTAATTCTTAACTATATATATATATATATATATATATATATATATATATATATATATATAATAAGTAATCCACAGACACGTGTTTCTAGGTTTCATCTCTCATCAGTGTGGCTATACCTTAACAGCTACCCCTGGCCGGGTTTGAGACCCGAATGAACTTTCGTTCGCCAAGCCTCTATACCCATGCGGCCAGAGGCAGCTGTCAAATATAGGAGAATATTTAATCGCTACATTTCTAAGTGGAAGACTAGAGTCCTCAAACTTTTTTTGTAAACAAAGCGAGGGTTAGCTACACACCAGAACGGTGAATTTGCAATTAAATCCCTATTTAGAGAACTCAACCAAAGTGGGAGTAATATATATAATAAATAAGTAATCCACAGACACGTGTGTGTGTGTATATATATATATATATATATATATATATATATATATTGTGAAAATTTGTACATTGCTTTTTTTAAATATATTTTTTTCTTTTTCTTTTCCAGACTTTACTAAAGTCTCAGTTGATCAGCCATGAAGCAAACATTAAACGTTTAGAGGAGGAATTAACCCTTAGCCAACAAAGTAAAGAGAGCAAAGATCAGGAAATTGATGAAATGAAATATGAAATGAATTCATACCACAAAACATTAGATGTGAGTATAAAAAGCTAACTCGCCCTGTCGGCAGGGGTTTCCGAATAAACCTACTGCACCTCTGCAGAGAGGTAAGATCCCCACAAATGAGGCCACCTGTTGGTCATGGGTGGTGACCTGTGATGTTTAAGGACGGAATCCTAGTGGGTGAGCAGTCCATGACATGCAACACTCCACTTAGACCCTTACTTAGACTAGAGAGGCCTCCAATCAATCGGCTGGTCACATCAAGCCCTAGCATCTATATGATTGTCCCTACCTATATTATTATTGTTCTGTGAATTGTTAATCCAACTTGAAACCTTTTTTCTTACAGGTTGCCCAGACAGAAATTCTGGATCTAAAAGCCCAACTTCATGCGGCCGAAATTCAAAATAACAATCATGAAGACCGAGGAAATTCTTTGTTTTCAGAGGTGAGTCATTGGGAAAATGTTTCTAACTTTGGAATTAAATGCAATAGATTCAATAGGGGGCTATGACATAGTGGCTGACATGGGGCCGAAGAGATGATAGTCTGAGGCAAACATTATTCCAGTGATGAGGAAATGAAATCTGTAGTGAAGAAGTGGCTCAAAGAACAGTCAACAGAATTTTATGGGCCATGGATACATGCTCTCATTCGAAGGTGGAACATTGCTATCGAGAGAAACGGACACTGTGTAAAAGTAGGGATGTGATCCACAGAGGATCATCATTTTGATGTATGATACATGTTCCTGTGTTGGTAATGTTACGTCCGCCTATCGCTTCAACGCTATACAGCACTTTTCATCAGAAATACCAAAGAAAATTGAGAGGCATATATGCAAAAACTTGGCAACAAACAACAATAAAATACAATATTATTTTAAAACACATTTAATTCAAGTTTGTAGTCTTTGGGGATCATAATACGAATGCCGACCGGCTAGAGTTTATAATGTCATTTTGGTAGAATTTCTTTTTCAAATCAATTTATAAAGGTTCGCAACGAAAGGAATTTGCACTTATCTTTTTTATATGAGTGATTCATTTTCCGTGTTAATGATTATTCCGGGTATTATTATTTATGTGGCATCCTTGGTCCTGGTAACTTTTTCTTGGGGCATAACTTTTCTCCCCTCCCCCACGAGATGTTCGCTGATCGGGTCGCGAGTACTAACTGTTGAAACTGACACTGACCCTAGGGATCGCTTTCCCTTCCTTCCCCCAACTCATGACGTCACCTGTCTCGATACATTTTTCGTACATGGGTAAAGCAACGAGTGTAGTATCAGTTTTTCGTTTCCCTTCGCAAGGTCGGCTACGTGCTAAATGACTAAGCGAAATTTTTCACTTGAGGTCAAATTCTGTGACTCTCAACCTCAGCTTTTGGCGTCGGAAAGTCTAAGAATATTCCAAAAAGTTATAAACCGTTTATCATTTGATTAAACGTAACAGTAATTATACCTGTCTTAAACAAAATGGCATACGCTATTTATTCACCCTCTTAAAAATTTCTCAATTTGGCTAAATTTATCCTAATTTTATATAAAAGTAACTTTTCCTTGAAGCTTTTACTTAAAAAGTTGCATTTAACCGTTCCATGCCATTGACGCTGTTGCATTTAACCGTTCCATGCCATTGACGCTGTTGCATTTAACCGTTCCATGCCATTGACACTGTTGCAGTGAAAAACACAGCATTTTGCCGTTGATGTAGTGCAATGGTGTTACATAATTATTGGATCCCTAATGCTTTTATAAGGTATTGTAGAAATCAATGGCGATTTGAGGGTGAGTGACGACGCTTGACCTCAATCTCACCTTGCCTTTTGGGGATGGATCGTGAGAACCGGAACCCCGATAGAAGGCCCTCTTCCGGTTTTAAGGAGATAGTAAGTTTAAGTCAGTTAGAAGTTAGAAGCCGAACTAGCAAGATGTAAGGAACTGTGCAGAATGTCTGGTTTGGGGATTTACGAATTAAGTAACATCAACGTAAATCAAAGTCTTGTGTTTATTACCTAAAAACTAACAATGACACAGGGCTTCTGATAAGGAGTGATCCCTAACAGAAACCAGACCCGGAATCCCCAATAGAAGACCAGACCTTAGAAGAAATACCAGACCAAGATGTTAGAAGATAGAACCAAAGCCGGCCAGAAGAGAAGACGACTAGAAAGAAGTAAAGAAGTAAGAAGGGTATACAACGTTATATTGATTTGGGTTAGTGAAAACCCCAGTATGTAACAATGGTTCTCAACCCTTTTTTACCTATTTGACCCCCTTTTCATCTTATTTTACCCCTCTCATAGCCATTCGTTGTTTAAAAATCCCATCATATTTTTATACTTAAATACATTTTACTTGCCTGGGTCCCAAAAAATGTTATATGGTCCCTGGGGGGTCCATATGGACACCAGTTGAGAACCACTGATCTAGTGTCTTTCTGTTTTTGTTGCATTTTAGATTGAGGATCGTCGTGTGTTGGCTGAAAAGACGGTTGCCACACTCCAACGAAACTATCAAGCATTAAAGGAACGATATGATGTTGAAAAACAACAGCATCACAAATTGAAGGTAAGTCTGTAATATTTTTATTGATCTCTTCTCAGGGAAAACAAAAAACAAAAATTTGATTCCATCACCTTTAACATTGGCTCTAAAAACAACCACATGGGGGTCATACATTATTCTGTGTATAAAATATGAAAAAATAGATTAAGATATCAGATAATTTAGTAAAGTTCAAATCAAGTAGTATGAGCATTAGTTGAATGATTTCAGTATGTTTTATATATGGCTCAACTCCATAGGCTAAACATACATTTCATATTATCATCAATATGACTCTGTTTAATCAAGTAGTATGTTGGATGATTTTACTGTTTTATATATGGCGCAGTTCCATAGATTAAGCTTGCCATTAATATTTTCATTATCATCAATGTGAATCTAGTTAATCAAGTAGTATGAGCATTAGTTGGAGGATTTCACTGTATTTTATATATAGCTCAGCTCTATAGGCTAAACATACATTTCATGTAATCATCATCATCATCATCATCATCATCATCAATATGACTAGTTAATCAAATATTTTGAGCCTTAGTTCAAATCAAGTAGTATGAGCATTAGTTGGATGATTTCAGTATGTTTTATATATGGCTCAACTCCATAGGCTAAGCTTACATTTCATATTATCATCAATATGACTCTGTTTAATCAAGTAGTATGTGCCTTAGTTGGATGATTTTACTGTTTTATATATGGCTCAGTTCCATAGGCTAAGCCTGCATTTTATATTATCATCATCATGAATAAGATAATAATCAGCATTCATTGGATGATTTCAGTATCTTTTAAATATGGCTCAACTCCATGAGCTAATCTTACATTTCATATCATCATCATCATCATCAATATGATTCTATTTAATCAAGTAGCATGAGCATTGGTTGGAGGATTTTATTGTGTTTTATATATGGCTCAGCTCCATAGACTAAGCCTGCATTTCATAGTATTATCATCAATATGATTCTATTTAATCAAGTAGCATGAGCATTGGTTGGAGGATTTTATTGTTTTATATATGGCTCAGCTCCATAGACTAAGCCTGCATTTCATAGTATTATCATCAATATGATTCTATTTAATCAAGTAGCATGAGCATTGGTTGGAGGATTTTATTGTGTTTTATATATGGCTCAGCTCCATAGACTAAGCCTGCATTTCATATTATCATTATCGTCAATGTGACACTTTCAAATCAAGTAGTATGAACTTTAGTTGGACTAAAAAAATGTGCCCTATGGGTGTAAGTATTTAAGTTTTAATGTAATGAAATATATTAAATTAGAAAGACTAAAGAAATTAAATAAGAACACATATAAAATGATTACACTCATTATAATTATATTTTAATTGGTTTCTATATAAAATCATTCATAGAATTGATTTTAATTCGTTAGAGAATAAAACAGTATTAGAGATCAATAACACCAAATAATTATTTATTAAACCCAGTTTTGTTAAAACCTGTATGCAAATTAACCACAAGCGTCCACCTGGGACCTGGTTCAATACCAGCCCTCACCAACTCAGCATATGAGTAGCATGGGTTATGTGCAGCAAAGAGAAGAGCAGATGGTAGGTATGGCACTCCACCTCAAACGGCAAAACAATCTCCTTGGTCTAACGCTAGTGAAAAGGGAATAGACTCCCTCGCTGTCTGGCTGATATTGACTTTAGGCCACCCTGCCGACTTTATTTAGTAAACCTTTATTTCTTAGTGATATATAAGATACATTGCAGATTTTAAAAGCACTAATAACATGGGCTGTTTTGAGGCAAATCTAACTCAGATTTTCATAGATTTCAATAATAAATAAGATTTATTCTATGTATTAATGATTTTGATTATATATATTTACCAACTCCTCCGCACAAGCAGGATACGATACAAGGTCAATTTCTTAAGCGGAGTTTAACAGGTTTGAATTCAGAGTTTTCCTTCTCCTAGACTGGTTACCTAGCCATGGTTAAAGAGCCCAGTCTGCCCTACTATTTATCCATAGCTAGAGGGAGAGTAAGATTCATACCTTTCCCAAGCGTATTAGCGCTAAGTGAAATGCAATTACCACGTCCAGGATTTGAACTCGGGGCGACGAGTCCATTTCCCATTACTTTAACCATTTTTGATTAACCATGATTTTGACTATAAAGTAAATACTCATTGATAAATTTAGGCAATTACTGAGGTTATTGTGACATAAGCAGTTTGTTTGTTTGGTTTGGTTTTGTTTTACGGCATATCAACCTCAGTGGGTCATTTAATGCCGATAAAGTTTTGAAATAAATCAATTCTTAATGGATAATACAATTTTTTATAAATACATTTTTCTATTTAACCCATAGATGGGACCCTAACAGGTACTACCACCCCGGGTCAGAGTGGACCAGGGAGCAATGGTGATGAAGGGGTGCTCCACATTCCCCAAACCTCCAAACTGGAACCTCACCATCAGATAGAGTTTAACGTTATTCCAGGACATGTAGACCCGCAGCCACTGCCTTCTAGCACCCATATGATAAAAAGGGGTTGGGGCTTGCCATAAGGGCAATAGGGTTGGGAAAATCATGATATAAGCAGTGTCATAGTTACAGACAGACATTGAATAATAACTAGCAAAGATATGCACCCTCCAAGTGAAAGTATTTAAGTATTAATGTGATAAAATATATTAAATTAAAAAGGTTAATAAAAACTAAATAAGAATGCAAATAAAAATTTGAGACAGAGGGGGGGTATAATCGAAAAATAGAACAACTGAAACTTACTTTTCCATCTCTCCTGTCTTTTATTGCTATATTTTCCTAATTTATCTATTTAGTTAAAATAAAGAATAAAATTGCAGTTATTTCTTCTTGTTAATGGATTTCTTTTAAGATTTATCCTGAAATTTTTGTTCCTATTCATTAAGATAAAACCAAACAATTAGAAATCAATAATACCTAGCGTGTATTTATTAAGATCAAATTTTTAATATCAATATGCAAATTAGCCTTCCATTTACACTGTAAACTGCTATTTAAATACAATTGCGTGTTATTAGTATGTAGATATGGTCAACAGTATTAATAATGTAAAATAATTTTATCAAAAATTAAGGTTTAAATAAAAATGAAATCATGGAGAAGGTGACGTAAATAACTAAGGGAATTGTGACTTGAGTAGTAATATATTTTCGGTTACAGACAAAAATGCACAATCTCTATTATAAGATAAGATTTCAGTGTTTTTTTATATATGGTTCAGCTTGATAACTAGGCATACATTTCATAATGTGGATTAATTTGTCGTTGCAGGTTTTAGTGAAACTGTATGTTTCTTGTCAATCTAAATAATTAGAATATTTCAAGCCCCTTTGGATTAACTACTTTGTGTGTGTGTGTACGTACACACGCACGTTTTCTATTTACCTTCTATTTTTTTAGTCAATCTTGTCTGAGTTTACAAGGGAGACGACTCTTTCTAAACTTTAGTTCAGTAAGATCTAAGGGCAATAACTCCTGTTGCGTTCATTTTAATTAAAGTCAACATTTCTGCCTTTAATTCTGTATTGTGATTTCAGACTTAATATGACTAGAAAAACAGATGCTTTTTCGATTGTTTTGTGATCAAAACTTCTGATGCCATTAAAATTTTAAATTCTGTTTCATGGCTAAAACATAAATTAAAGGTTTTTTTTGTTTTTTTTTTGTATTTTTCAGATGCAGGCTGTTTCTTTGCTTCATATGAATTCTGGCAAAGTAAGTGATGAATATGTTAAGCAATTAAATTCTATGTTGCAAAAATCCAAGAATGAAACAAAAGAACTTCAAGAAAAAGTCAAATATTACCAGAAAAATGAAGTGAGTGCTTTTTTCCTTTTATTATCTATTTTTTTATATTTATTTATTATCTATTTTATATTTATTTATTATCTATTTTTTATATTTATTTATTATCTATTTTTTTATATTTATTTATTATCTATTTTTTATATTTCTCTATATTTTTTATATTTATTATATTATATTTTTTATATTTATTTATTATCTATTTTTTATATCTATATATTATCTATATTTTTATATCTATATATTATCTATTTTTTATATCTATATATTATCTATTTTTTATATCTATATATTATCTATTTTTTATATCTATATTATCTATTTTATATCTATATATTATCTATTTTTTTATATCTATATATGATCTATTTTTATATCTATATATGATCTATTTTTATATCTATATATTATCTATTTTTTATATCTATATATGATCTATTTTTTATATTTATATATGATCTATTTTTTATATTTATATATTATCTATTTTTTATATTTATATATGATATATTCTCCTTTTATATTTATATCTATATTATGATTTATTTATAGATTTTATATCATATTATATATTTTTCCTTAAAATGGTTGAGGAAGAAATATCACCACAGTTCTGTTTCTGGCTTTTCTAAATTTTGCTTAATTTTTTTTTCCAGGCCCAGCAGACTGAAAAAATGGTGAAAATACAAAACACTTTTGGCACGAATGAAAATCGTGAATTTATTGAATTCCTCAAGTCTCTCAATGACATAAAACAGTAAGTTGGACTGAATTATCATTCTGCCTTTTCACTTGTGTAAAGGAATCGGGCAGAAGTTTAACCAAACTGCAGCGAAATGAACAAAAATAAGACAAAACCATAATATAAAAAGTTATATATTTTCAAAACCATAATATAAAAAGTTATATATTTTCAACAAATACATTTTAAATGTGTACGGGTTTTAACCATTTAGGTAAGAAGTGTGTGTGTGGTTTTAAACCATCTGGGCAAGAAGTGTGTGTGTGGTTTTAAACCATCTGGGCAAGAAGTGTGTGTGTGTGTGTGTGCGTGTGCGGTTTTAAACCATCTGGGCAAGAAGTGTGTGTGTGTGTGCGGTTCAAACCCACACACACACACACACTTCTTGCCCAGATGGTTTAAACGACTTTTTTTAAAAACACTTTTTTTCTATTTAACTCTACCAGGTACTACCACTCTGGGTTATAGTGGACCTGGGAGTAATGGTAATGAAGGGGTACTCTCATTCCCACAGAACTCCAGAATTAAAACTTCACCATTCGATAGTTATCCTCCTCTGGAATGTTATTGTTTCAACTAGAGTTTATTTTAAGGGGAGGGTTTATGTTAAAATCCTGCTAGGTCTTATTTTGCAGGTAGGTCTTATTTTGGGGAAAAAATGGTAAATTTAGATAGTAAATTCACAATAACTGTTCTGCCTTCATCGAAGACAACTCTTCTTGCCATAAACATATCTTCACTGTTTAACCCATGAACTCCAATTCATAGGTTGAAACTACATACAATACGACACTCCTTCAAAACCACCTTCTCCCCCAAGCCCATTTCTGTCAAGGCTATGAACTCTGACAATAGTTTAAAAAAATTTAAAAAGAAACATAATCCTTTTTGCGAACCTTCTTTTTTATAGTATATAATATATATATATATATATATATTGTTTATTGTTTAGTCTTATGGTTTTTTTGTTTATATTCATTTATTGTTTATTTTGTTATTTTTTAGTAGAGGGTGACAATACTTTCGGACCACCCTGTATATTAGTTAACACCTTGTCTCAGAAATTTGAAACTTAAATTTTAGTTGAAATAAAACTGCTTAAATGCAGAACATCAAATCTTTAACCTGACTCTTAGAGGGAATTTTATTTTATTTTGTCATTTCACCAAAAATGTAGAAAGTAATGATAATGTTTTACTCCTTTATTACATTTAGCTAATTTTGTTGCCTTTTTTTCTTCTTAGAAAAGAATTTGATGAAGTGAAAGAAAAACTGAATGATATGGAAATGCAATATCTGCAAGAAACAAACAAAGTGGTTGATTACATCAAGAAAGTACATCTAATTGAGGAAGAAGCCCGATCGTTGCGCTGTACCAACATGAAGCTGAAACTTCGAAATGAAGAACTCATGATGAAATATATCCAGGTTAGTCCCCTTTCTTTCTCCCCTTCAACACTCACATACACATTGTTGGGGGGGGGGTTATTGCAAAATCAATTATTCCTAATATTTATAAGGATTGAAAAGACTAAGTTTAAATGTAGTGAAAGACTGGAGAGAATAATTTTAAAATATTAGCAGTATATATGCCTATATTTTTTTTTTTTTTTTCTAGAAATTTTTTTAAATTGCAATATTTTTTAAAGTTTTAATAGCAAAAGAAATATATATTTTTAACATATATAAAGGTGATATAATAATCATCACCATAAGAATTGATATGTCAACTTAAGTTCAAATCCTGGATGAGGCTGTTTGCATTTCACATAGTGCTAATACCCTTTGGAAAGGTATAAATCTAACTATTCTCCCTCCAGTTATGGGTAAATAGTAGGGCAGACTGGGCTCTTTAACCTTGGTATGGCAACCATCTTGAAGGAAAACTTGTTAAAACTTGACTTTGTGTCACATCCTGCTTGTGCAGAGGGGTTGGTAAATCTTATTATAATGGGGATTGTGTTCTCTGTCTTTAACCGAAACTATATTCCTACACAAGTCAGTTCCATTAGTTATTAATGTCACATTCTCCATTATTTCATTTATATCTAAACCTCAATTATGAATAAAATTGTTTTACAATATTAATACTGTTGACATATCTACATACTAATAACATGCAATTGTATGTATATATATATATAAATAAATATATAGAGGTTTACAGTGTAATACGGGAAGGTTAATTTGCATATTGATATTAAAGATTTGATTTTAATAAATATGTGCTTAGTATTATTGATTTCTAATTGTTTGGTTTTATTTTAATGAATATGAGCAAAAATCTTGTTAAATTAGGAAAATTTAGCGATGAAAGATGGGAGTGATGGAATAGTAAGTTTCAGTTCTATTTTCTCTTTCAAATTTTTTTATCAACTATTTATTTAGTTGCATTAGCCTTTCTAATTTAATATAATATTTTATTACGTTAAAACTTAAATACTTACACCCGGAGGGTGCATATATTTGCTAGTATATATAAGGCTGATTTGTAAAATTTTGACAAAAAATATGAAATGGTAGATAATTTTCTTTTTTGACAAAAGAATTTTATAATTTAGAAATGAAAAGGATCCAAACTGAAGAAATTTGTTTTGATTACACCAATATATTTTCACTTCAGTATTTGCTAGCACCAAATTAATTGGAAGAAAGTTGAAAATGATTTTACAATGGTTTCATTATTATATGTACAGAAATTGACATATCTGTATTTTACCTCAAATAAATGGAGTGGAACTTTTTACCTGTAAATATTCACACCAATCTTAAATTGTGGGAACATTTTTTTTGAAAGCCCCATGCTAATTATTTAAGAACAGTATAATTTTTCCACTCGGATAAGAAATACCTGAAGAAGGCTGGAGAGCACATCAGCCAAAACGTTGTACAGATAACAATGAAGATGAGGACATAGTCTGAATAATACTAAATCCTGATTATCTAGTGTTGCTTATCCACCGAATCATTTTCTCATGAGTTTCCTCTCAGCTAAATAATGGACCCTTCCATTATTATAAAGAAAGGGGAGAAAAGGGACATGCTTCACAAAAAATGATAAAGAGTAGAGAAAGTAAGCATGCAGAAGCGATAACGCTAAAAGAAAGTGTGTGTGGGGGGGGGAGTAAGAGGTAAATCAAAGTTATTATATTTTTTACATATTGAACTATTTGCAATAGCTCTTAAGTAAACATATCAAATGTCATAATAATTGAATTATCGTATTGTGGTATATACACAAGTCCTGCTAGTATTGTTATATTCCAGCACAATAAACTTCATCTCTATTTACCAGTTGTTTAGTCTTCTCATCATTACATAGGCAAGTTAGTTGTAGAGGTATTTACCGTGTATCCCACGTATACGGATGTGACACAAGGTCTTTTGATGTGGGTGCCCACCCACAAGTCGAAGCTCATGGAATGGTAGGTGCAAAGAATGTGTTGATACCATCGGTATTCCCCCTCAATGCACTGCCACTTTAACAGGATCAACACCATTAATTACTTCCTAAACCAGGTAAATATAGTTATATAGCTAGGCTAGTTAGTTGTATAGTTGTTGCTATTATGTATCAGGTGGGGAATATCCAAGTAAACACGGTCGAATACAATTTATTTATGGTATTGCATTGATTTTTTAAAATGTTTTCTTTGTCATGTTGAAAAAATATATTTTTGTAGTATAAAAGTTAGGGTGCTGATATATACACAAGTCCTGCTAGTATTCCAGCACAATACGCATAAAAATCTAAAAGGACGCAATCATATCCATGCATCCCAGTGTCTTTCTTTTTTTCTTCCCTCACCATTTCAAGCTAACTGTAATACATTTCAATATTTTCTTAGAAATGAATTACATGGGATAGGGTAGAGTATAGGGGTTAGACAGCTTTAGTTGTTTCCCCAGTTCATAAATTTAAAAAATTATACAACTTTAGTTGGGACTTATTCAAAGCAAATATGTTGTCCAAGGATGAAATAAATGAAAAAAGTTATCAGCATAACTGCAGTATATTTAATACCAATGTATGTTTTTTATTAACTACTGTAAATTCTAAATTACTTTAATTTCTATTGTTAGATGAATTAACCGAAGGAAAAAGTGCGCCCAAAACTTGTGTTGAGAAACTTCCTCTGGGGCCGACAGAAAATATTGCCAAATCTTTAATGAAACAAAAGACAAGGCACAAGAGCCAACAAAAGGTCAGTTGTGAAAATGAAAGCAAACCAAGAGCCCAACAGATTGCTGAACTTGTCCGTTGTGGTGCTATTAATCCTGTTGATGTATTGAAAGATTCACCTAAAGCCAAAAAGAAAGCTGTTAGTATGGCGTCTGAGGTTACGGTCATTTATAATGATGGTAAGGAAGAGAAGAAAACAAATCTGGATGAGGAGAATGTTCCTGCAAAACTAGAAAGGCGACGACAACCCAAGGGGAAATTAGCACCAGCTGATAAAATTATTGAAGTGAAATCTCCAGTTCATGGAAGAAGAGCTGATTGTAAACAACAATGATTTTTTCTTTCTTTTTGTCTCTTTTGTCTATTGTCTCCCCTTATCTGGACTGTGTGTGAATGTGAAGGTAATTGTGCTAATAAAAATTAATGATTGAAATTCATTTTTTGTTACGTGGAGGTTCTCTCTCCTCTATTTCTGATCACTGTCCAATTTGTTATGCACTAAATTTATATTTGAAATAAAGAATAAAACGTTATTTTGTGTTGAGTTCACTAAATTGCCACATAAGCATTTTTTTTTTTTTTTATAAATCCAAAAATTCCAAATGAAATGCTTATTAAAACCCATACTTTTCTAAAGTGTCAACTATCCCACGTGTAATGGTTAGCAAACTAGTCTTCCAGATCCATTACTAAATGTCATAAGTAAAATTCAGTATCAGCCATGCAGCTAATCAGCCTATCCCCTTTTCACTAGCGCTAGACCAAGATTATTTTAGCGTCTGAGGTGGAGCACCACACCTACCATCAGCTCCTTGTCATATAAGTTAGGTAAATTACCATCTTATGCTATTCTTAGTCTAATAAACTAGTCATTGATTTGATGTAGCTGGTCTAATAGAAATTTTGAATTATTTTTCACAAATTTTACATCAGTAAAGTCTTGGAAGTGCTTTCTGTGACAAAAGTCCAAATATTTTTTTTACCCCCATGCGATATCTGGTCAAATATCTAAATATGAACAAGGTTGATGAATGCTACCATTGAACAACTGGAAATAGCTTTAATCACTTACCTCCTCACACAAACCATTCATGCAAGATGTAAACAAACTAGAAGTTGACAGTCTCCTGTTGGTCAGCCGTGTGCATACTGGATGTTTGGAGGATTTAACAAGAATGACTTGAAGGAGTCATGGTAACATGCAATCATAGGTGTGTAGAGTCATATCAATTTTGATACATTAAGTTTAAACAAGGTGAAAAACTCTGAAACTGTACTTTTGTATTTGAAATTTCAAACATTTTGGTAGCCTCTCATTTGGCATGTTTTAATGAATGGAATTTAGAAAGCTTTGTAACTAATATAATAAAAACATCTAAGATACTTCATGGTTTTGTTTCAAGATCGTATACAAAGAAATTATACAATTTGAGTTAAGAGAGTTGTGTCCCTTAGTCTTTTAAATGACTGGTTGTAGAGTAATCTGAAAATTAGTGGTCATTATTAGAATAAAGTTATAAAAAAATTTTTTTTTCCAAAACTATGAATTGCCTAATTTACAATTAGGAGGGACAAAAGGGCACAACTTTTAAAAGCATTTCTAAAGAGTTTATTAGAATATTCTTTTACTTTTATGATTATTATAGAAAAATTACAAAAAAAGTTGCACATTACATGGTTTTGAATAATTTTTTTACTTTATTTTCATATTTCCCACCAAAATATAAGGTTATTTTCTATCACAGGTCATAATTGTCATCAGCAAGCAGCTGCCACCAGCAAAAGAGAAAAAGTTTCAAATACAAATATTGTGATGTAAATTTACACAAGAATGACAATTTTTACTTCAAAAACAATTTTCATATGGAATTTTTTATATTTTCTTTAAATAAATACCTTTTCCTGAATTTTTGAGATGAGGCTTCATAATCTGTATTATTCGGACTATTGTCCTCATTATTGTATAATACTTTGACAAAATACACCCTTGTCAGAAAGTGAATGGGAGAATTTATTTTGCATTTATAAATTTTAAAACTAAGAAATAAAATAAAGTAGACAAATTAACTTAATATCACATTCCTGAGAAAAGGTGCTAACAATATTTTAAAAAATTTATTCACAAGACTTAGGTTTCAAAATGCAAGACTACCTAAACATTTTAAAACAGTAATAAAAATGGGAAATATCTTTTTACTTATGTTAAAAAAAAAAAATACCAATTTTTTTTTTTACTTTTTAACATTGTCATCAAATTCTTTCCAAAAAGAATTTTCAGAAAAAAAAAAAAAAAAAATTTTTTCCCTGTTAGCAAATGCGTGGAATATGTACACCCTAGTAGTTACACTGCTTCAAATAATGCAATGTTAATATTGTAAAATAAAAACATTCTAAGTAATAAAGATGTTGGGAGAGGAGTATCTTTTATTTTTAATGTCTAACTTTAACATCAATTTCCCCATGAACCTGTCCTTAAACCAGACTTACAATAATAAGACTCCTAAATCTTTTCCAATAAACTGAATTTCTAAGAGACTAGAATAAATTTACATTTTAAGCTTGACCTAATCACCTAAAATTTACAGAATTATTTTATTCAATTTCAAGTTTGTTTTTTTTCCTTAAACAATTTATATGAAGATTTCAAATAAAAAATCTCAATGCTTTGAAATAAAAGCAAACAATTTACATGTCAGCCAGAGAATTTTTCACCATTAATTTAATTCAGCACATTTATCACAAACTCCATTGAGAAAAAAGAAAAATGCAAGAAAATTTTCTTTACAATGTTTCAGGTTTCATTTATTTTGTTAAAAAGTTGGAAAAAAAATTTAAAAAATAAGTTAATGTCCACCTCTCAACCTGAGCACCAAATGGAGTGTGGATTCTTTTTGGATATTGTAATCAGACAATGTACGTCCATCTTCCAATTGTTTACCAGCAAAGATCAAACGTTGCTGATCTGGGGGAATGCCTTCCTTATCCTGGATCTTGGCTTTCACATTCTCAATAGTGTCTGAGGGTTCAACCTCGAGGGTAATGGTTTTCCCCGTCAAGGTTTTACAAAGATCTGCATACCACCTCTCAACCTGAGCACCAAATGGAGTGTGGATTCTTTTTGGATATTGTAGTCAGACAATGTACGTCCATCTTCCAATTGTTTACCAGCAAAGATCAAACGTTGCTGATCTGGGGAATGCCTTCCTTATCCTGGATCTTGGCTTTCACGTTCTCAATAGTGTCTGAGGGTTCAACCTCAAGGGTAATGGTTTTCCCCGTCAAGGTTTTCACAAAGATCTGCATACCACCTCTCAACCTGAGCACCAAATGGAGTGTGGATTCTTTTTGGATATTGTAGTCAGACAATGTACGTCCATCTTCCAATTGTTTACCAGCAAAGATCAAACGTTGCTGATCTGGGGGAATGCCTTCCTTATCCTGGATCTTGGCTTTCACGTTCTCAATAGTGTCTGAGGGTTCAACCTCGAGGGTAATGGTTTTCCCCGTCAAGGTTTTACAAAGATCTGCATACCACCTCTCAACCTGAGCACCAAATGGAGTGTGGATTCTTTTTGGATATTGTAGTCAGACAATGTACGTCCATCTTCCAATTGTTTACCAGCAAAGATCAAACGTTGCTGATCTGGGGAATGCCTTCCTTATCCTGGATCTTGGCTTTCACGTTCTCAATAGTGTCTGAGGGTTCAACCTCGAGGGTAATGGTTTTCCCCGTCAAGGTTTTTACAAAGATCTGCATACCACCTCTCAACCTGAGCACCAAATGGAGTGTGGATTCTTTTTGGATATTGTAGTCAGACAATGTACGTCCATCTTCCAATTGTTTACCAGCAAAGATCAAACGTTGCTGATCTGGGGGAATGCCTTCCTTATCCTGGATCTTGGCTTTCACGTTCTCAATAGTGTCTGAGGGTTCAACCTCGAGGGTAATGGTTTTCCCCGTCAAGGTTTTCACAAAGATCTGCATACCACCTCTCAACCTGAGCACCAAATGGAGTGTGGATTCTTTTTGGATATTGTAGTCAGACAATGTACGTCCATCTTCCAATTGTTTACCAGCAAAGATCAAACGTTGCTGATCTGGGGGAATGCCTTCCTTATCCTGGATCTTGGCTTTCACGTTCTCAATAGTGTCTGAGGGTTCAACCTCAAGGGTAATGGTTTTCCCCGTCAAGGTTTTTACAAAGATCTGCATACCACCTCTCAACCTGAGCACCAAATGGAGTGTGGATTCTTTTTGGATATTGTAGTCAGACAATGTACGTCCATCTTCCAATTGTTTACCAGCAAAGATCAAACGTTGCTGATCTGGGGGAATGCCTTCCTTATCCTGGATCTTGGCTTTCACATTCTCAATAGTGTCTGAAGGTTCAACCTCGAGGGTAATTGTTTTCCCCGTCAAGGTTTTCACAAAGATCTGCATACCACCTCTCAACCTGAGCACCAAATGGAGTGTGGATTCTTTTTGGATATTGTAGTCAGACAATGTACGTCCATCTTCCAATTGTTTACCAGCAAAGATCAAACGTTGCTGATCTGGGGAATGCCTTCCTTATCCTGGATCTTGGCTTTCACGTTCTCAATAGTGTCTGAGGGTTCAACCTCGAGGGTAATGGTTTTCCCCGTCAAGGTTTTTCACAAAGATCTGCATACCACCTCTCAACCTGAGCACCAAATGGAGTGTGGATTCTTTTTGGATATTGTAGTCAGACAATGTACGTCCATCTTCCAATTGTTTACCAGCAAAGATCAAACGTTGCTGATCTGGGGGAATGCCTTCCTTATCCTGGATCTTGGCTTTCACGTTCTCAATAGTGTCTGAGGTTCAACCTCGAGGGTAATGGTTTTCCCCGTCAAGGTTTTCACAAAGATCTGCATACCACCTCTCAACCTGAGCACCAAATGGAGTGTGGATTCTTTTTGGATATTGTAGTCAGACAATGTACGTCCATCTTCCAATTGTTTACCAGCAAAGATCAAACGTTGCTGATCTGGGGGAATGCCTTCCTTATCCTGGATCTTGGCTTTCACATTCTCAATAGTGTCTGAGGGTTCAACCTCAAGGGTAATGGTTTTCCCCGTCAAGGTTTTTACAAAGATCTGCATACCACCTCTCAACCTGAGCACCAAATGGAGTGTGGATTCTTTTTGGATATTGTAGTCAGACAATGTACGTCCATCTTCCAATTGTTTACCAGCAAAGATCAAACGTTGCTGATCTGGGGGAATGCCTTCCTTATCCTGGATCTTGGCTTTCACATTCTCAATAGTGTCTGAGGGTTCAACCTCGAGGGTAATGGTTTTCCCCGTCAAGGTTTTTACAAAGATCTGCATACCACCTCTCAACCTGAGCACCAAATGGAGTGTGGATTCTTTTTGGATATTGTAGTCAGACAATGTACGTCCATCTTCCAATTGTTTACCAGCAAAGATCAAACGTTGCTGATCTGGGGGAATGCCTTCCTTATCCTGGATCTTGGCTTTCACATTCTCAATAGTGTCTGAAGGTTCAACCTCAAGGGTAATGGTTTTCCCCGTCAAGGTTTTTACAAAAATCTGCATATTCCTGAAACAAAAACAAAAAATCTATTAATACATCTCATAATGTATATGCTATGTTTGTTACTAAATTGCTATATGCGTAATTTACTTGTTCATAGAATACGTACACAAATGTTCCCTACGTACACGGTTGGTAGTATTTATCCAAATAAAAGCAATGTGCTTTAAGTGGAGAATTGGAACTGAATCGGATTTGATCCCGCTCAGAAAGTTTATTCACAACTAAGTTTTTGATTTAAAAAAAAAAAAAAAAAAAAAAAAAAAAAAAAAAAAAAGGTAGGTGAAACTTCAGATTTTAAAAAGATATTTTCTATGGTTCACGACTGGGTGCCGATATGGATATTCAGCCAAGTCGAAGTTTGAAGAAGAAGAAAAAAAAAAAAAAAAAAAAAAAAAAATCAAAACAAGGGAAGATAAACCGTGTACGTTCCTATCGGAGAGTCATTGTATTTATACAATAAGTAAAATACTCTCTCCCGTCTGAAGAAAATGTACTAATTTAAGAATTTTTTCTAAAAATGTCCAACGTTACGGGTTGCTAGCCCACTCTTCGTTGAAAACTTTTGGAAAGTCTTGATTAATCGGTTGGGCAATGAAAAGTCCGATTTTAAAACATTCGTGTGGGGGGTTCAATTTGCCATGTAACGGTCTTGTAAAAATACACCCCAAAAAGGTGTATTATCGAAAGAAAAAGAAATTACATTTCGGGGCCGTTTAGAACCCATAAACCTTTTAAAAAGGTTTGAGATGCCCCAGCAAATAATACCAAAATAATCACTTTTACCCTCGCCAAGTATTTTTGTTTAAATTGCAATAGAAAGCTCATTTTTTAATTTGATTTTTAGAAGGGATCAATAGATAGAGTTGTAGATTTATTTTTTCTGAAGCATTAAATGAATTTTAAAAATACCAATATGAAATTAAATAAAATTAAAAAATGTCCAAATTATTTATAAAAGCGTCAGATAAACCTGCAGACAGTTATTTGCTAGGAATTAGATTCTTTCATCGCATGAGGGGATTTCTTTTACAGAAAATGTAGTTGCATACAGATCCGCCCTCTTTTCGATTGCAACTACAAATCGATCATCGTTCTAGTTTTAAGAAATTGGTTTTAATATCGGTCACAGAATATAAGAAAATGCTTTATTTCAAGAGGACTCAAAAATAATTAAACTAGGGATTATTTAATAGACGATTAAATTTTTTAAAATCATTTAACTGATCAAGAGCAATTTAAAAGCAAAAAAAAAAAAAAAAAAGCTTTATGAAATTAAGACGTTTGCTTTGTTAAATATAGAAAAAGGATCTTAGCAAGGAAAGTTATTTTGAATAAGGGCTAAAATCATTAAAAGATCACGTAAATAGGAATTATTTTTGCTATAAATGAAAGATTAAGAGTTAAAATTTCCAAAATAAAAAGGTTGGATTTTTGCGTTGAACAAATGAAAAGCAAAAAGTACTCGAAATTTTTGCAGACGACAATTTACTTTCCGAATTTGAGAAAAGCAGATTTAATTTTTATTTAAATTGTAAAAGGAAAATTTGAGACAGTTAAATTATCAAAAGACAACAGCTATAAAAAAAAATAAAATCCTTAAGAGTTAATCTAGATTTCATACAAATCTTTGAAAATATTGAGGTAAAGAGAACAATGGAAGGAAACAAAGAACAGTTATGAGAAGACAAACATTGATAGAAAAAAAACGTAGTTTAATAGAGAAAAACAAGGTTTATTTAAATAAATATATAGAAATGTTGTTTTTTTTTAAATAAAAATTTTTTTTTAAATAAATAAAAAAATTTTTTTTAAAAGAAGAGCCTTATTGTTTCGATTTTTATAACATTCTGAGAAAATACTGTATTTTTTTGGGGGTTCTGTATTGAATTCAGCGAATATTTAAGTTAATTTTAGTTGTAAATAGATTTTTATTTTATTTACATAAATAAAACGATTTTTAAGATTACAAAAAAAAGGACACTAACCGCCGTTTTCTTTGTTTTAGGTCAAGATTTTTTTTTAGTTAAAAAGTAAATTTAATGAAATGTGTCCTCTAAAAATTAAATAATATGCTTCGTTTAGAAGAGCAATTTTTGTGTTTTGTGGGAAAATCTGGAAATATTTTCTTAAAAGAGAAAAAACTGGTCATAGAAAAATGAAGTCGTGGCAGACATTAAACATATCTGCGGAGTTTAAAGTAAGATATTTGTTAAATGTAAAAAGTTGGTGGTATTTTAGTTCCATAGTTAAGACATTAATATCAAATCTAGTTAGTATAATTTGAATAGTATATTTCATCAGTTCAAGATTTTTTCTTCTTTGAGGGAGGGGTCTCCCAGTATTTAAAAGAGACGGGGGAAAATCGCAATACTATACAATACATCGCCATGAAAACAATTCAGTGAGCTTAAAGTAAATGTCAGACATTAATAATAAAATATGCAACAAGAAAAAGCGATATTTGAACAGAAACAAAATAAAACAGGAAAAATATGAAGATAAAGATCCACTAACCTTTAAATACACGAACTTTAACGAGCAAGTTTTAAGATGTAGTTTCAGCGGTGATAGAACTTGAAATTGTTTTGAAGTGAGCTCGTCCGTTATTTATATAGGATTGCTGCGTCCAGGCATCCTCGAAGCTGATTGGTCGAAAATAGTGAGAAAAGAATTAATACTGCCTTCTGATTGGTCGATATTTAAACGTGACAAGTACTACCTATCAGCAACAAATTTCCACTAGAAAAACCTAGAAAGGTAAATAAATAAATAAATAAATAAATTTTTTTTAAATCTCTTACGCAAACAACATAGATGATTAAATCAGCAAGTACTCTAAGCAACCAGAGGCTTATGTTCTAAATTAATCGAAACTTAAAATAAAAATAACAATAACACAGCTGATTAAATGGCGAACTTTCTATTATGCCTCTATTTTTAAATTTGTAGTCTTTTAAAAATCTGACATCATTTTTTAAAAACTTATTTTACAGGTTTTAGGGAGGGGGGCAATACACAAATTAATTTTTACTTTTTAAGAAATCCGTATTATTACGACATAAATAAACAAAGCAAAGCAACAGATAATGTTACGATTTATTTATTTAATTTGAATGATTATTATATACTAAGACAAGGCAGTATAATCGTAAGAATCTAAAAGAAATAAAATGTTCTCGTTGTTTTAAGTCATTCTACGTGTTTATTGTTTAATTGTTAAACTTTTTTTTTATTTATTTATACGTGCATTCCGACGAAAAACTACAACTTTTAACATATTTTAACTGACTTTTTCCAATACACACACACTAAAAAAAAATCCATCTTTTTCATTTGTTGCTTGCTGTTGTTAAAATGATGGATGATGGTGCCAAAATAAAAACATTTCTTTCTCAGGGAAAAAAGTTTTATTTTCAAGCCGATTATTAGAAGCATATAAACATCTGTTGACTGTGCATTATTCTAAAAATCATTTTACTTTTATTTTCATCATCATTTTTTACAAGCGGAGTAAAAAAAAAAAAAGAATTAGATGATCAGAATTTCTCTGTAAGATTTTATAGTGTTGAACGATAATGGAAGAAATGAATGAATATAAAAAATGCGACGATTTTTCTCGAATAACCAACTTTATTTTCTTTTATTTTCTATTATTTTTTCCTTTTTATTTCTTTTGCAAATAAAATAGGAAATAATCGGCACCAAGTACATTAAAAATTCCTTTGTGAAATAAAGTGTGATTTGTCGTAAGTAGTATTTAATACAACCATAAAAATTATTCATTTTTGTATACTACTCGTGGTTGGTGATGGATGATCGTTAAGTCTTAATTCTAAAAGTGATTGTATGTTTTCTTTTTTAAATATTTCATCTTCGTAGATTCATATTCTTTTTGAAATATACTAATATTTTCTGTAAACAATCAAATGTTTTCACAGTTAATATAGAATTTACAAAGTTAGATCACTCAGATATCGTAGGAAATCCTCAGGTTTTTATTTGTTTTGGTGGGATGAATTTTTAAGTCTTTCCAGTCTGACTGATTTATTATTGAAAAAAGTTGGTTTTTTTTTAACTGTTGATATTTTGCGACAATTTAATATTTATATATTTTTTTTAAATCAAAGCATTTTTTTTTTGTATATTTTGTAACGATTTTTTTTTTAAATTCCTTCCTGATAGTTTCATTATCTTTTATATATATATATATATATATATATATAAAGGTAATGAAATTATCAGGAAGGAATTTTTTTTTAAATCGTTGCAAAATATGTGTGTGTGTGTGTGTGTGTGTGTATGTGTATGTAATGTATATATTATCTATAATATATATGATATATATTCCTACACAGAAGAAATAGTCAACATCATTTGGATAATTGATGTAGTACACATTGATTTCATCAGAAAATGATTTTACGTTTGAAAAAAAGTACTTTCTTTTACTTTTTACTTGTTTTTTTTTTATTTTTTCTTCTTTTTAATTTTATCTTTGAGAAAAATTCCATTAAGAGTGGTACTGTTGTGGCCATAAAGTGAAGGGTCAGTTTACAATAGACGTGTATTATGGACATGAAGTCGGGGTTTAGTTTACATTAAATTTATGTTGTAATTTGAACATCAGGTGGAATAAAATCCACAAGGCAGTATGAGTACTCGGTCCCACTTTTAAAGTTGAGTTTCTGAAGAATTAAAACAAACAAACAAAAAAAAAACAATCCCAGTAAGAAGTGAAAATAATTTTTAATCATAGCAGAACTAGATGAAAAAAAATCCCAAACGAAATTATAGTTATGTCGATTAACCGAATGAATAGACATTTTACAAATTCTGCCGAATTTCATCATTTCTTTTTCGAGTTTTCTTTATGTTGTTATTCACTAAGTTAGTTATGCATAGTTATGGCACACATGCCTCAGGTTGCATACAGTACCTCGTCACCCATCTAAGTATTGTACAGGTTCCTCACTGCTTAACTTCGGCGAGTTTTCCTAATGTTAATAACACAATCATTAAAAAGATATTACTTTATTTGCACTTTTTATCCTTTATTACTCCCGCCTAAAAAAAAATAAGAATTTGCGACTAGTCTTTCTTTAATACTTTAAATTCACAAGACATTCCTTTACTCTGCTGAGGAAATTTGTCAGACTTGAAAAATATTATTTTCTAAGGTTTTTAGCCGAGAATAGCTCTTTTAATATATATAAATCGTGTATACTTTAGTTACCACCAAAATACGTTTAGGCCATATTGAAGGAAGTACGTACGACCAATTTTCCCTGTGAAATTTACCCCCCACTATATTTAACACAATGAAACTTTCATAAAGGTTAATATTATCTTGAAAATTTTTGTTCGTTCGAAAGTAGAAACATTAAAAAAAAACTTCTGATGATTTTTTTTTTTAATTCAGCTCACGGAAATAATGAAAATTATAAACGAAAAACAATGTTTACATTTTTGCACCGTAAAATCAATTGAAATTTAACGTAGCAAAAACAAGTTATGACTTGAGGCTTTTTTAAAAATTCTATGAAAAATCAATTAATGGTCCGATTTTCACGAAAATTTTCATAATTACTTACATTTTGATGAAAATATGTCTGAAATAGTTTTTTTTCTAAATTATATTCAGGGAAATATTTTTTTACGAGGTCTAAACACCCTATTTTATTTTATGAAATATGAAAAAAATGAACCGACAAAAATAGATTTTTACTTTTTTTCCTATAAAGATAAGAGTTTGAATAATTATATCAGAAAATGTTTATAAGTTTATTGGAGTTCATTTCATATTCCTCTAATATCTAAGCTAAGACTATGGTAAAATTTACGATCCTCAATCCACAGTTTACCCTGAGAAATTCCTTGAGCAAGGTCTGAATCGAAAGCAAAAATTAGTCATTTAAAAACAAAAAAAATTTTTTTTTATCTTTATTCATTTTAGACAGTCATGATCGGAAGTGCCTCTTGATTTACAAGAGGGGCAATTATTTGCCTTTCATTGACGGAAGTTGGAATATCATATTAGATTTGATTGAAGCCTATCATTATCATTAATAATGTCTGTTCAACTCAACTGAGAGTTTGTCCCTAAGTCCCCCGGAGTAATATTTTAATACTTCTAATAATATATTTATTTTAAATTAATTCTTACTGTGTAATTATTAGGTTATTTGCTTACAGTACATGGTATTGCTTAAGTGATCACTAGGGACCACCAATCAGTTTAGGTCATCTTGAATAAAACGGAAATAAATAATTCCGAACTTTGTTTATCAAAAATCTCGTAAAACAAAGATCGTACAGGGTTGTTACAAAGAAAAATAGTTAATTCAAAGATCAAATTATCCGATTGGGAAAAATGACATCGTTATCTTAAAAAATAAACAAACTTCACTTCGGTGATCTAGCGTCATATCAAGTATTCCTATCTAATACAAATAATTTGCGCACAGTTGTATAGTTCTAAGAGTTTCTATCTGTTCTAATGGAACATTCCACACACACACACACTCTCTCTCTCTCTCTCTCTCTCTCTCTCTCTCTCTCTCTCTCTCTCTCTCTCTCTCTCTCTCTCTCTCTCTCACCCATTTGGTCTGACTATATATATTGTGAGCTTGGCATTATACTGGGCTAGCGTGCCTCACTATTCCTTGTCTGTCTTATTGTATCTCTCTGCAATAAAACCCTCTCTCTCACCCATTTGGTCTGACTATATATATAGTGAGCACAGCATTATACTGGGCTAGTTTCGAGGATTTGTAGCGTGTCTCACTATTCCTTGTCTGTCTTACTGTATCTCTCTGCAATAAAACCTTCTATCTTAAATCTCCAAACGTGTTGACTGGTTCTTCAACTCGACTACAACCTTGTCTGATTGTATCCCTTTTAAGGACACAACACTATCTAATACCAACAATTTATACACAATTATATGGTTTCAAGTATTTCAAGTAATTATTCCTATTTGATAATCTGTTGTATAGTCATATATACCCAACATCGTACATTATACAACGGGTGTATAATCGAGAGAGGAGACTTGGGTGACAGAGAGAGATATCAGAAAGAGACAGATATGAAGTAGAGTCTTAATTGTTACTTCATTTCTTCCTGCTATCTTGTGTGGTTGTTTCCTTTTCTTCTTCTCTGGTCGTCATGTTGTCTAGTCTCTTCTAAGGGCTTCTTTCAAGGGCTAGTTTTTAGTCATACAATTAATCAACTCACAAGACTTTTATTTTCTTGATCAAGATTTATTTAACCCATTCTTATTCGCCGTGCGGGAGAATCAACCACAACAGAGCACGCCTACTATGCTTCAATTCTCAGGTTGAAACTGATTCTCCAACTAACTAAATCACGTGACGCGCGAGATTCGTGCATCTAGGGGTCAGTCGGTGTTATAACCGTCTTGGTAGTTTTCCATTCCCTGATCTGAAAAACAATGGCCTCTTCAATTCTCGCTACAGGGTCTTGTCAACAACCCATGACACCACATAATATTTAACAAATCATCATGTTGTTAAGCATTTCTTTCAAATACAATACCACCCTATCGACTGGGAACGAAGAATATACCGACTGCACCTCTGCAGAAGGGTAAGACTCCCCCAAATGGGGCCATCTTTTGGCTGTGGGTGGCGACCCATGATGCTTAAGGATGAAACCTTGGTGGCTGAGCAGTCCATGACATGCAACACTCCACTTTGGCTCTTACTTAGGCTAGGGGGCGATCGGAGAAGCCTCTTCCGACCAATCGCTTGGTCATGTCTAACCCTAGCACTTATATGATTGCCCCAACCCTATTGCCCTTATGACAAGCCTACAACCCTTTTTATCATACGGGTGCTAGAAGGCGAAGGTTAAGAGTCTTAATGTTCTGGGCATGAGGTTAAATTGCATCCAATAGTATGGAGCTTTGGGGAGTGTGGAGTACCCGTTCATTACCATTCCAGGTCCACTCTGACCCGGAGTGGTATTACCTGCTAGCGTCTCACCTATGGGTTGAATAGATAAAAAAAATGAGTTTTAGAAAATGTGCGCATTTTGCAGGTAGGTCTTATTTTCGGGGAAATATATATATATATATATATATATATATATATATATATATATATACATCTGGTGAGTCTGGTTCTCAGTGTGTATATATTATATTAGTATGTATGTAATGTATATATAAATGTCTATAATATATATCATTTGGGATTTAGTATGGAGCATGGGGTGTGAAATATACAAGAAACTCAGTTTGTAGGATGTTAAGATTCCTTTTATTTCATTCTAATATTTCGGAGATTTGACTCTCCTTCTTCAGAGGAAAATAGGATCATATGACCTTTAGGTACCCCTTTTGCGATCTCGAATTGTGGGGACATTTTTTCCATTTACACCGTCAAAATCCAGTTAATTGTTAACAGACGATTTTTAGAGTTTTTTTTTCCATTATAAAACTAACCCCTAACCCTAACCCCTAGCCCTAGCCCTAGCCCTAGCTCTAACCCCTAACCCTAACCCCTAACAAACAACCGGATTGTGGCGGTGTAAATGAAAAGTGTCCTTGTGAGTAGAGATCGTGGAAGGTCATATGGTCCGGAATATATATATATATATATATATATATATATATATATATATATATATATATATGAACGAATTTTTACTTCTTAGAGAATTGATAAAAAACCACAAATAGAAATAAAAAATAAAAACTAGGTTTTTAAAAATTCCATTTTTTTTTCCTAAGTTAGTTCAGTGGTATTATAAGTGGATTTATTTTTGCGTGATTTTGTTGTTGTTGTTGTGTTGTTGTTGTTGCTGTACACAACAGTAAGCACCAAGCAACATAGACCGCCTCTGTGCCAGACTTAGAAAAGCTTAGCAAAATAACCACCATTAATTATCAACCTTATTTTCATTAAGTTGAATTAATTCCCATAGCAGACTGCTTTGTTCGGCAAAGACTTTAAAATAATCTTCTTACGATAATTAATTCATGAAATGCTTCTTTTTTTTTTTTTTTTTTTTTTTTTGTCTGGCAACTTATAACGTAAGGTTCAAGGACGTCTTATGGTCACCAGATTTTATGTGGTTTGTAATGAGACCCCCGGGGGGCATATTTTTAGCATAATTTTTGAATATCTAAAAAGAATTAAGGTTTTTTATTTTAAATCGGTTCGATTTACAATAATGCAAAACTGGGCCCTTATTTTTTGTTCTTCGGATTAGCTAAGTCGAATTTTTATCCCTTTTGTTTAATTATCATAGGGTCGAATTTACCAACGGGCAAAGTACGCCATTGGCTTAGGGCGCACGGGTATCTTGAAGTCAACTAAAACTAGTTTACCGCGCAGCGTGTCAGATTATAACCCTGTTGCTAGTGTACACGGGTATTTCATATATATATATATATATATATATATATATATATATATATATATATATATATATATATATATATATATATGTATAATAATTTATAATATATACGTAATTTGCGGTCCAAAAACATAACAGCAAGAAATGTCTTCGCATAAACACCAGAAGAATTATTAGCAACCTGATGATGGTGAAATAACCTGAAACCTGGGTAGTTACTTATGGAAAACAATTATATTTAAAAAATTCAACATATATATATATATATATATATATATATATATATATTATATATATGAGATTTGATAATTTGCTTTAGAAGGATTGTTGAGTAAAGTATATTATCATTTTATATATTTTTTTGCTTGAAGGCAATTACAATGCGTATATTGTATAAAATTCGATAATTATTGAAAATAATCATGACAAGCAAACTCGGCAAATATTGCACCCCACGTAGAACATCGTACAGCTGTTTCAACTTTATTAAGTCTCATCAGCGATGTATACTTATGATTTCCCTCCGACAGATATATATATATATACGCACACACAATCAACGACGAAATTATTCATACACATTCGTAAAATACAACAAGCCAAACCAAACCATGGACTAAAAATAAGATTTCACCCATAATATACTAAATGTATGCAATCTTATACAGGGTGTTTCAGAAAAATTGATATCATTTAGTAATGTAATAACTTGACCAATTCCCATTCAAATCATCTCATATTTTAACAACATATGTAAAAATAACTAAAATTTCTAGCTTTAATGTTTTTAACTTTTTTGCTTTTCAGGTATAGAAATTCGATTCACTGGAACAGAAAAGACATTTAAACATTAAGAGTTGTTTCAATACATGTTGTGTACAGGGTGTTTCAGAAAAATTGATATCATTTCATAATCTAATAACTTGACCAATTCTCATCCAAATGATCTCAAATTTTAACACTTTGTATAGAAATAATTCAGAATTGATATCATTTGAGATATACAAGGTGTTTCAGAAAAATTTATATCAATTGAGATGTTCAGGGTGTTTAAGAAATATTGATATCATTTGAGATATACAGGGTGTTTCAGAAAAATTTATATCAATTGAGATGTTCAGGGTGTTTAAGAAATATTGATATCATTTGAGATGTTCAGGGTGTTTAAGAAATATTGATATCATTTGAGATGTTCAGGGTGTTTAAGAAATATTGATATCATTTGAGATGTTCAGGGTGTTTAAGAAAAATCGATATCATTTAGTAATGTAATAACTTGACCAATTCTCATCCAAATGATCTCAAATTTTAACACCATGTGTAGAAACAAAATTCGGTTATTTCCTGTAAGTCTAACATAAACAAAGGGGAACCACTCTTGACTGATAAATTATTTATTTATTTAATGATCTACTAGGAAAAAAGAAGATAGGGTTAGGGTTAGGGTTAGTTTAATGGGAAAATAAATAAATAATTCATAAGTCAAGAGTTGTTCCCCTTTGTTTATGTTAGACTTATAGGAAATAACCCAAATATCTATCATTAATGTTTTTTGTGTTTGTCTTTTCTCTTCAGGTATAAAAATGCCACTGACTGGAAAAGAAAATGTGTTTAAACATTAAACATGATTTTATGCTGTTTCAACACAAGCTGTTGAAATTTGAGATCCCTTTGAACCAGAATCGATCAAGTTATTAGATTACAAAATCATACATTTTTCTGATACACAATGTACATCTCAAATAATATCATTTTTTTTTAAATAAATGAGTACGTCGAAACCGTCCAAGATGAAATTCAAAAATGTAAATCCTGATTATCCACCGAATTCTTATTTCTTATGAATGTTGTCACCTCAGCTAAATAATGGACCATTCCGTTTTTATTCTAAAGAAAGAAAGGAAAGAAAACGGACATGCTACACAGAAAGAATATAATAACAAAGAAAGAAAGAAAAAAGAGAGTATGGGAAAGATAGAGAAAGTGGATGAGCGCGCGGAAACGATAATACTAATCTGTTTCAATCGAACATTATGAAAATATGAAAAATAAGAAAGAAAGAAGAGAGACAGAAGAGAGAGAGAGACAGAGAGAGGGGGGCTAAATCAAGATTATTATACTTTTTACATACTGAAGTATTTAGCAATAGCTCTTTAAGTAAACATATCAAACATTGTAATAATTAAATTATCATACTGTGGCATATCCACAAGTCCTATTAATTTTAAATAAACAACGAAACTACAATATATATATATTAATATATTTAACAACCCCTCCGTATGAGTAGGATGTGACAGAATGTCAATTTCTAAAGCGAGCTTTAACAGGTATGAATTCAGTTTTCCCTCTCCTAGATTGGTTGCCTAACCAAAGTTAAAGAGCCGAGTCCGCCCTACAATTTACCCATAGATAGAGGGAGAATAGTTGGATGCATACATTTCCAAAGGATATTAGCGCTATGTGAAATGCAAATAGCCATGTCCTGGATTTGAACTCGTTTCGTCAAGTCCATTTCCAATGACGATAACCATTACACCACACGCCCCCAAAAGTACAATCTATGCATATATAAAGAGCAGTTAGTTTATATGTATGTATGTATGTTTGTATGTACTAATGAATAAATAGATTTTTTTTAAAGTGTTCTCACTTTACCTGACGGCAGTACTATGGTATGCCTTCCATGACTGTGATACCGGATGTCTATATTAGATTCCGAACAACTGGAAAAGTTTTTAACTTGTGAAGATTCCAAGCCAGAACCATTGTTAGTAATGGATTTGTCAGGGAAATTTTATAGGTCGATGATGCTGACTTGGTTGCACACTTTCCGGAAGAAATGAAGTCGGTCATAGACCGCTTTACTAATGCTTGTATCTGATTGTGAAATGCAAATAGCCATGTCCTGGATTTGAACTAGTTTCGTCAAGTCCATTTCCTATGACGGTAACCATTACACCACACGCTCCCAAGAGTACAATCTATTCATATATAAAGAACAGTTGGTGTATATGTATGTATGTATGTTTGTATGCACTAATGAATAAATAGATTTTTTAAAATGTTCTCACTTTACCTGTGACGGCAGTGTAGGGACTAGAACTCTCCGGTGCCTTTAGGGACAGGAAGTAGTAAAGGTAACGTCCCCTGTCAGGTTGAGTGAAGAACCCTCTTTGACGGTTTGGCACCAAACTGTAAGCCTCGTAGAAACGAGCGTCCCTCTCAGACTTTGTGGCTGAAAGAACTACCACCCCTCAGTGAGGGAGAAATAACTGAAGACTCAACCTGACACCCCCCTCAACGAGGGAGATATTCTGAATTGTAAGTACTGCCCTTAAGTGCTTGTTTTATTGACTGTCGTTGAGTTTGTATGTAAATAAAATAGGTTAAAGGTACATGTGCTTTCCCCTTGTCTTTACTTTCTGAAAACGTATATTCTATTCTCTTTAGACTGTAGACAGCCTTTCCTACAGCAGTACTATGGTATGCCTTCCATGACTGTGATACCGGGTGTCTATATTAGATTCCGAACAACTGGAAAAGTTTTTAACTTTAGAAGATTCCAAGCCAGAACCATTGTTAGAAATGGATTTGTCTGGGAAATTTTATAGGTCGATGATGCTGACTTGGTTGCACACTTTCCGGAAGAAATGAAGTCGGCCATGGACCGCTTTACCAATGCTTGTAACTGCTTTGGTCTGACAGCATAAAGGAAAGCAAAGTCATGTACACTCCGGTTGCTGGTGATCCTTACGTGGAACCTGACATCTTTGTCTATGGGAAGCGTCTTGAAGTTGTCAAGGAGTTTGTCTACCTTGGTAGTTCTTTATCTAGTGACGTTTCTCTTGATGCGGAAATCAAACAGAGAGTAAGCAGGGCATCTGGGTCCTTTGGTAAACTAGAAGACAAAGTCTGGTCCAATGGTAATCTAACTCTTGCAACTAAAGTGTCTGTGTATCAAGCATGTGTGTTGTCATCCTTGCTCTATGCTTCTGAAACCTGGACGTTGTATCAATCTCATATGAAGCAGCTTGAAAGATTCCGTCAGCACCGTCTTAGACATATCCTTGGTCTGAAGTGGGAAAGCCATGTTCCAGATACGGCTCTCTTGACCAAAGCCAAAACAACTAGCATTGCTGCAATTGTGATGAGGGATCAGATGCGTTGGGAGGGTCATCTTGTTCGGCTTGATGACTCTAAACTACCAAAACAGCTTTTTTATGGTGAGCTCCTTTTTGGCAAAAGACCACAACACAAGCCAAAAAAAAAAAAAACGGTTTCGTGATAGTATGAAGGAGTGTCTAGTGTGCTTTGATATTCCTGTCGATAATTGGGAGTCCCTGACATCTGATCGTGGGCAATGGAGGGCTGTGATATACTGGGGGTGCAGAACTGTTTGAAGCTGCAAGGGTGGGCCGGGCAAAACCCAGGAGAGCGTGCCGAAAACGTAAAACTCTACCGGCCAATTCTGGTGACGTGTGGATCTGTGAGGAGTGTGACCGGACCCTGTTGTAAAGGTAGGCTTGGTCAATCACATGAAATCACATGAGTTACCCGAGTACATTTGCCACACTCTGATTCCCAGCATGATCCCCAACATGATGAGTATACAACATCTATCAACTCAGTCAACACCAATCGTTATGTGTGCCAGATATGTCTTAAGATATGCCTGGCAGAATTGAAAAGTTATGAACGAGCCTACAAACGGACAATGAATGATGGAGTGGCAGTCGCCTGACACGAAGTTGCAATCAATATGTACGGATGAAACTACGAAAATAAAACGACAAAGTAAATATATATACACATTAAATATCACCGGTTCTGGATTTTTGTGCAATAGGTACCTCCAATTTGCTCTGTGAAATTTATGTTCGTTATTTTTTTGAGATTTTAAAATAAAGTTAAAAAATATTTACATTTCTTCCTTCAATATCGCCTAAACTGATCACGTGACGTATTTTGGTGGTACCTATATTGTGCAAAAAATTATGAAGATTTGATTTATATTCGAAGATATTTAAAAATAAAAAATATACATAGAAATAGCATTGAAATTCTACTTGAAAATGTGCAAAGTTTGTAAATCTCAAAAGTAAACAAATCAATTCACCAGGTTTACCTCCTCTACCCAGCCGACGCTGGGTAGCCGCTTCTAGTATATAATAAAAAAAATAAAAACTAAGGGGTGCCCTTGTGATTCCTAGTCGAACGCTCTAACGATTGAGCTAAACCGTACAACGCATATGCTGAGAGGATGTTACTAAAAGGTTTCAGCTTTGGTTTCTTTCCTTAATGGCATATTAACTATCTTGGGTTATTTAATGCCAAAGCTATCCTTGTTAAATAAGAAAAAATATTTACCCAACCCATTACTTTCGTAATACCGTGGCGACACCGGTCGCGGTTCCGGCTTAGAGGCTTTCAGCCGTTATCGCGCGGAGGCAGCTTGACACCGCCGCCTGTTCGAGCGAGCACGCGAACCGTTGCTCCGATCCCGCGGTTCCTCTCGTACTGGACGGGATAGCCGTGCCGTAACACACGTGCCGATTGGTAGGATAAAACTAACCTGTCTCACGACGGTCTAATCCCAGCTCACGTTCCCTGTCAGTGGGTGAACAATCCAACGCTTGGCGAATTCTGCTTCGCAATGATATCGAAGGATCAAAAAGCGACGTCGCTACGAACGCTTGGCCGCCACAAGCCAGTTATCCCTGTGGTAACTTTTCTGACACCTCTCGGCGGAAAGAGCTCTCCGCTCGGAAAGGATCGATGGGCCAAGCTTTCGCAGGATTTGACATAAGGACACAATTATTTCGCGCCCAGCGAGGATTGAACTCAATTTTAGGTGCTCTTCCAATATGTAATCTACCGAAGGTTTGTGATCTACTATTGATCTACTATTCATGGCACGTGATCTACTAGGAAAAAAGAAGACAGGGTTAGGGTTAGGGTTTAAGGTTAGTTTAATGGGGAAATAATGGGTAGTTAATGGATAGATCATATATTGGAATCTAAATAACTCGGTAGATCACATATTGGATTATAAACCATTCGGTAGATCACATATTGAAAGTGCATCAACTATGGTTTAAAAATATCGTTCTTTTTCCTGAGGTCGTTCTGTGAATCTGCATTTATAGTACGAGCTATGAACACCAGGGTTTCATAAGTATTAACTTCTGGATGACGTTTTTACCTGACCTGGTTGAATTGAATTAATCAGCTTAGTTTCACCCACCCCACTCCTCGCCTAAAAGGGGTAAAGGGATGGATTTGTTGCCCGGTGCCTGGAGCGCCTTTCAAGGGGAACGCGGATTGAAATGTCACATTTCTTACCACGTGGAGGCCGAATCAATATCTGGATAGTGTTTATTATCTTTATACTGTAAATGTATGTACCCAACCCTTCCACAAGGGTTTGGTTTGGTTTGGTTTGTTGGATTTTACGGCATGTCAACCCTTGTTGGTTATTTTACGCCAAGACGTTTTGTTCTATTCCACTTAATGGGTATTCACATTTTTTAAACTCAATTTTTTAAACACATTTTTTTAAATTCATTTTTTTTATTCATTAATCTCATAGGCACCACCAATTCCGTAGTCCTTAGTGACTATCGGGAGTACTCAATGAATGAAA
>CM042162.1:61090949-61100949 GCA_023376005.1 Doryteuthis pealeii
AAAGGAGAGAGATAAGAACAGTTTGGTGTATTGTATGTTTATGATGTTTAGTATGCATCCCAATGAATAAATAGATTTTTTTTAAATGTTCTCACTTTACCTGTGACGGCAGTGTAGGGACTAGAACTCTCCGGTGCCTTTAGGGACAGGAAGTAGTAAAGGTAACGTCCCCTGTCAGGTTGAGTGAAGAACCCCTCTTTGACGGTTTGGCACCAAACTGTAAGCCTCGTAGAAAACGAGCGTCCTCTCAGACTTTGTGGCTGAAAGAACTACCACCCCTCAGTGAGGGAGAAATAACTGAAGACTCAACCTGACACACCCCCTCAACGAGGGAGATATTCTGAATTGTAAGTACTGCCCTTAAGTGCTTGTTTTATTGACTGTCGTTGAGTTTGTATGTAAATAAAATAGGTTAAAGGTACATGTGCTTTCCCCTTGTCTTTACTTTCTGAAAACGTATATTCTATTCTCTTTAGACTGTAGACAGCCTTTCCTACAGCAGTACTATGGGATGCCTTCCATGACTGTGATACCGGGTGTCTATATTAGATTCCGAACAAGTGGAAAAGTTTTTAACTTTAGAAGATTTCAAGCCAGAACCATTGTTAGAAATGGATTTGTCAGGGAAATTTTATAGGTCGATGATGCTGACTTGGTTGCACACTTTCCGGAAGAAATGAAGTCGGTCATGGACCGCTTTACCAATGCTTGTACCTGCTTTGGTCTGACAGTTTGCATAAAGAAAAGCAAAGTCATGTACACTCCGGTTGCTGGTGATCCTTACGTGGAACCTGACATCTTTGTCTATGGGAAGCGTCTTGAAGTTGTCAAGGAGTTTGTCTACCTTGACGGTTCTCTTGATGCAGAAATCAAACAGAGAATAAGCAGGGCATCTGGGTCCTTTGGTAAGCTAAAAGACAGAGTCTGGTCCGATGATGATCTAACTCTTGCAACTAAAGTATCTGTGTATCAAGCATGTGTGTTGTCATCCTTGCTCTATGCTTCTGAAACCTGGACGTTGTATCAATCTCATATGAAGCAGCTTGAAAGATTCCGTCAGCACTGTCTTAGACATATCCTTGGTCTGAAGTGAAGTCAACACCAATCGTTATGTGTGCCAGATATGTCTTAAGATACTCTGGATATCCGCTTCTAGTATATAATAAAAATAAAAACTATGGGGTGTTCTTGTGATTCCTAGTCGAACGCTCTAACTATTGAGCTAAACCGTACAACGCATATGTTGGGAGGATGTTACTAAAATGTTTCAGTTTTGGTTTCTTTGCTTAATGGCATATTAACTATCTTGGGTTATTTAATGCCAAAGCTATCCTTGTAGAATAACAAAAAATATTTACCCAACCCATTACTTTCGTAATACCGTGGCGACACCGGTCGCGGTTCCGGCTTAGAGGCTTTCAACCGTTATCGCGCGGAGGCAGCTTGGCACCGCCGCTCGTTCGAGCGAGTACGCGAACCGTTGCTCCGATCCCGCGGTTCCTCTCGTACTGGACGGGATAGCCGTGACCACGGCCGACGTAACACACGTGCCGATCGGTAGGATAAAACTAACCTGTCTCACGACGGTCTAATCCCAACTCACATTCCCTGTCAGTGGGTGAACAATCCAACGCTTGGCGAATTCTGCTTCGCAATGATAGGAAGAGCCGACATCGAAGGATCAAAAAGCGACGTCGCTACGAACGCTTGGCCACCACAAGCCAGTTATCCCTGTGGTAACTTTTCTGACACCTCTCGGCGGAAAGAGCTCTCCGCTCGGAAAGGATCGATGGGCCACGCTTTCGCAGGATTTGACACAAGGACACAATTATTTCGCGCCCAGCGAGGATTGAACTCAATTTTCGGTGCTGTTCCAATATGTGATCTACCGAAGGTTTGTGATCTACTACTGATCTACTATTCATGGCATGTGATCTACTAGGAAAAAAGAAGGCAGGGTTAAGGTTAGGGTTTAGGGTTAGTCTAATGGGAAAATAATGGGTAGTTAATGGATAGATCATATATTGGAATCTAAATAACTCGGTAGATCACATATTGGATTATAAACCATTCGGTAGATCACATATTGAAAGTGCATCAACTATGGTTTAAAAATATCGTTCTTTTTCCTGAGGTCGTTCTGTGAATCTGCATTTATAGTACGAGCTATGAACACCAGGGTTTCATAAGTATTAACTTCTGGATGACGTTTTTACCTGACCTGGTTGAATTGAATTAATCAGCTTAGTTTCACCCACCCCACTCCTCGCCTAAAAGGGGTAAAGTGATGACTTTGTTGCCCGGTGCCTGGAGCGCCTTTCAAGGGGAACGCGGATTGAAATGTCACATTTCTTACCACGTGGAGGCCGAATCAATATCTGGATAGTGTTTATTATCTTTATACTGTAAATGTATTTACCCAACCCTTCCACAAGGGTTTGGTTTGGTTTGGTTTGTTGGATTTTACGGCATGTCAACCCTTGTTGGGTTATTTTACGCCAAAGACGTTTTGTTCTATTCACACTTAATGGGTATTCACATTTTTTTAAACTCAATTTTTTAACACATTTTTTTAATTCATTTTTTATTTATTTAACTCATAGGCACAACTAATCCGGGTCCGAGTGGACCTGGGAGTAATAATGATGAAGGGGTACTCCACACTTCGCAGAGCTCCAGAATTAAATCTTCACCATTAGATGCAGTTTAACGTCATACAAGGGACATGTTTTTTAGGTGAAAAATTGGTTTATTACACTATTATACTTATTTACTAAGCTTAGCGTAGATGTGGCACAAGGCCAAATTATGGGGCGCCCAGTAAGAATCGAACTCACTAAAAATGGTCAGCGAATCTAACTTGCTAACCATTACACCACATTAGGTGCCCTTTTATTAGGCTTAGCTTAGATGTGACACAAGGCCAGAAGTATGGGGCACCTAACGAGAATCGAACTCACTAAAAGTGGTCAGCGAATCTAACTTGCTAACCATTACACCACATTAGGTGCCCTTTTACTAGGCTTAGCTTAGATGTGGCACAAGGCCAAATTATGGGGCGCCCAGTGAGAACCGAACTCACTAAAAATTGTCAGCGAATCTAACTTGCTAACCATTATACCACATTAGGTGCCATTTTACTAGGCTTAGCTTAGATGTGGCACAAGGCCAGAAGTATGGGGCACCCAACGAGAATCGAACTCACTAACAATGGTCTGCGAATCTGACTTGCTAACCATTACACCACCTGAGGTGCCCTTGTTGCACGATTATAAGTGGTATGTCCCCACAGAAAAAAATACTTGTCAGCTCACAATAAGAACAATTAATTATGGCAATTTTTTCAAGTCAAAAATACAGTACCGAAAACAAAATGCATTTTTAAGCCAATATGTACCATGAAAATCTCAAATTATTGAGAGGTGAAGAAAACCAAGTTTATTCATCATACACTAGAAGCAGCTACCCGGCGTCGCCTGGATACAGGGGAGGGGGTAGTTTCGTAGATCAATTATTACTGAATCGTTAGTTGAATACTCGCAGGATGCCCCATTAAAATCCCTACTTAAAAAAAAGATCTTGCGTTGATCCGGCCTGATGGGGCGTCAGAAAAAAAAGTGCACAGAAACGCTGAAAAGAAAAATTAATGTCTCTTATTTAAAATATTAAAATATTAAAAATAGAGGTATTAGATTTTAAAAGAAAAAATATAATTAAAAATTAATGTCTCTTATTTAAAATATTAAATTTGAAAAGATCCATGCTGTTACTATCGAAACTTTTATATTTTAATTATCCCCACGAATATTAATCAAATCTTCATTGTTTTTGTTCAAAAAGCAAGATCTGGTGATAGTGAACGTGTTTAAATATTTACTTTGTCGTTAATTGTTTTATTTTCGAAGTTTCCTCCGGACATACAGATTCACACAACTGCCCTTTAGATATGTAGTATATTAAGAAAGATTGAAAAAACACAGGTTTAAATGAGTTAAGTGGTGAGTTTATTGGCCGACGCTGCAGTGTTTCGATCTATTAATTAGATCATCTTCAGGGCATTTGTTGGTATATGGAAGGTAATAATAATTTTTTTATCACAGAATAATGAGAAAAGCGAGTGATAGTCCTTGTTTATCAGTCTGTTTAAAATTTGAAGTTTGAAAAAAGAAGACGGTTTGAAATATGACGTCAAATATTCTCTTTTATGGTGTGAGTATGGGACCGTGTAAGTGTGTGTATCGAAAAAAAAAAGCATTGTGCAATTTTTAGGTGTGTGGTTGCGCGTGTGTGTATAAATCTTTTGCGATAAACGACAGCGAAACAAACCTCAAAGTTATATATATATATATATATTAACACCAGGATTTCATAAGTATTAACTTCTGGATGACGTTTTTACCTGACCTGGTTGAATTGAATTAATCAGCTTAGTTCCACCCACCCCACCCCTCACCTAAAAGGGGTAAAGGGATGGATTTGTTGCCCGGGGAACGCATTTCTTACAACGTGAGGGCTGAATCAATACCTGGATGATGTTTATTATCTTTATACTGTACATGTATTGGTAATC
This sequence comes from Doryteuthis pealeii, assembly GCA_023376005.1. Classification (NCBI taxonomy): domain Eukaryota; kingdom Metazoa; phylum Mollusca; class Cephalopoda; order Myopsida; family Loliginidae; genus Doryteuthis; species Doryteuthis pealeii. Next base: position 61,095,520 of record CM042162.1, read on the forward strand.
CTTAACTTTTTCCTCGTAAATTCCTATCATAAAATAAATTGAACCCTCATTTCATGTCCGTGTTTTTGCAATAAATGTTTTATTTTTCTTGCACCTGTTATTTTACATTTTTAGAATATACACATTGGAGTGAATATTGAAATAAATAAATAAAATATATTTAGTATTGTAAAATAACGGGTGCAAGAAAAATAAAAACATTTATTGCAAAAACACGGACATAAAATGAGGGTTCAATTTATTTTATGATAGGAATTTACGAGGAAAAAGTTAAGGATTACCCATGTATTTACCCAACACTATTTACCCAATGTATTCGAAAATATAAATCAAATCTTCATTATTTTTGCTCAAAAACCCAGCCCTGGTGATATTCAATGCGTATAATATTTATTTTGTAGTCAATTGTTTTATTTCCGCAGTTTCCTCCGGACATACAGATTCACACAACTACCCTTTATATATATATATATATGTATATATATATATATATATATATATATATATATACCAAGTGTGTTGGTAGATCCTTGCGGAGAGGAAAAAAACCAGCAGAAAGTTTGATTGTAAAAATATACTACCAAACATCAACCAGGAAGAAAAAAATTTTTGAAAAAAGAAAGGACCAAGATATTCGTACCAACAAAAAATAATCTATTGGTACAGTATTTGGCCAAAAGAAAAAACAATTTATATGTATATATATATGTATATAAGATATATATATATATATTCATATAACCGCTAGGAGAAAGCTAATAAGTAAAAAGTGCTCGATACCTAAGTAGAGCCAATAATAAAGATTATATAGATAGATATATAGATGGACATTTTCGACAGGCCAAGTCAACCTAATTCTTATCGATTGTTTGGGCATTAGATTAATATTTATCACATAACCATACGGTATGATAAAAAAAGAGGGAAAAAAACGAAAAAAAAAAATGAAAAACTTAAACTTTAAACTGATATATAACAAGAAAGCGTATGGTAGCAAAAGAAAACGGACGAGAGTATTGAATTAATTAAAAACAAAATTGGAAACTGTAGAATGATAGTCTTTTTTTTTTCACTCGGTGACTTGGTTGTGTGTGACGTGGGGATGTAGCGTGGGTCTGTAGGTTCTGCTGTCTTTGATCTTGTACTAGAAGGCGGTGGCTGAAGGGATTCATGTCCTATGTATGACATTAAACTCTATCTGACGTTGAAGTTCCAGTTCTGAAGGTCTGCAGAATGTGGAGCACACCTTCATCGCCATTGCTCCCAGGTCCACTTTGACCTTGCTAGTGTCCCATCTATGGGTTAAATAGAAGAAAAAATGAGTATTCATCAAGAATGAATAAAGCAAAAACTATAAAGCATAAAATAACCCAATGAGTTAACATGCCGTAAAACCCAACCAACCAACCAACCAACCCAACGAAATAAATCACAATAAAAAGAACCGTGGCAAGTAAGGAATGTAATCCTACGCCGATTTTGGCTTAAATAATCCAACAAGAGTTGACATGCCGTAAAATCAGTCAACCAGTTTCTGGCCTACTTTGTATATCGAAACCTTATCCATTGCATCTTAAATTAAATCTATAATTTAAAAACGCTTGTATATGTATCTTCAGATGTTTCTTGTTGAACTCAGGAAACTTCTTGTCGTAATCGGGAGCCTTTGTGTTGTAATCGGGAGCCTTCTCGGAACTTCGAACCAAATCTTTAATCTTGGTTAGGCAACTAGTCTAGGAGAAGGAAAACCCTGTTAAACTCTGCTTTTTTTTTTTAAATTGTAAGTGTTTCGCATATTCACATCACCCCTGATCAAAGATCATAAATAAAACAGGAGATGTACCTTTTGTTTAATTGTACACATATATATATATATATATATATATATATATATATATATATATATATATATATACCTTTTATTGGTTATTTAAAGTCATCCTTATAGAAGAACAGTAGTGGTACTAATTGTTTGAATTATTGAAATGAGGTTTGATAATTTGTATTATCTAAATTTTTCATACTCTCGTCCTCATCTTTATTGTTATATACACAATGTTTCCATCCTTCTTCAGATGTTTCTTGTTGAACTCAGGAAACTTCTTGTCGTAATCGGGAGCCTTTGTGTTGTAATTGTGAGCCTTCTCGGAACTTCGAACCAAATCTTTAATCTTGGTTAGGCAACTAGTCTAGGAGAAGGAAAACTCTGTTAAACTTGCTTTTTTAAAAAATTGTAAGGGTTTCGCATATGTTTCACTTATTTATGTGATAACAGAGGGGAGTAAACCCCAAAACAAATCAGGAGCCAGAGTCCCTAAAGATGGTGTGATGCTGAAATCCAGTGCTACTCATCAATGTTGGATATTGTACAAACGGAAATAGGAATTTCCGGTTGAACCAAATAGACAAAGGAATTGAGAAACAAAGGATGTTCCAGACAGAAGTCTGGATCGAATAAAGAGGAAAAGTGATTAAGATCGGAGGCTTACTGCTGACCGGGTCAAACGAACTGTCCAGAAAAAACAACAATAGCAGGATGACAAAGGACTTCCTGTTGACTGGTGACAAAGCTAGGATTGCAGGTCACGCAGTACAGTTCCGGTGGAATTTGAATAGACCAGGGCATGCTGGGTAAAATTGAAAAAGTGACGGTTAGACGGAGAATTCGGCAGTTGGGCTTTGGTGGCAACGAACTTCAGTCACTCCCGTCGACTTGTTAGAACTACTGTTCATTTCACCACTCATCCAAGCCGGCGCACACCTCCTTTCATCCACGCCAACCGAGGAAGAAAATAAAGTCCAGCTTTCTTTGTATACCTGCGTTGGGTTTTAATCCAGTGTACTACACACCAGCGCTGTCAATTGATACAGTATATAACAATCAACTCCTGCGACACTACCGGCGCCAAACCGCATTGGTACCTTACCTTTCCTTTGGATCACAGCCGCAGTGTGGAGAGGGGGGATTTGCTGCATCGGCAACAGCTTATCCTCCATGCGAAACCTGCCCAGTCTATGTAGTTCAAAGAGAAAAAAAAAACTTTGACTGCTCCATCGTCTCTCGTAGACAGAAGGCTGCCATGTATCACAGATACATGCCGGAGATTAGATCCGATACGAAACGCTTGGAATGATCAAATAGCAAGTCATTGCCCAGGAGGCACCGCGCATGCAGGGTTTTCGATTGTAAAAATCTGACATGACACAAATTCCCCCCCCTCTGCCCTGTTAGATTTTAATTTTTGCCAGGAATTTGAAATAGAAGTTATGTGTGGAGCCTCCTGCCCATTGATTTGTTGGTGATCATTCCGAGCGTTCGTATCCGATCTAATCTTCGACATGTATTTATGATACATATACAAGCATATACGAGCATGCACCACTTAACTTTGACCCTTACTTGGGCTGGACGGGCGGCCGGAGAGACCCCTCTGATCAATCGATTTGGTTATGTCAAGCTCTAGCACCTATATGATTGGCCTAACCCGGCTGACTTCTGATTTAGGTCGGAAAAGTTTTTTGGTGGTACCCTGCAGTCTATGAATTAACATTTTGCGAATTGGGTTACGGTTTTAGGGGATTAAGGTTGTTTTTAATTACGTATTGCTTAAAAAAAAATTACTATACGTTTAATGTTGAAAAATATTTTTTTTAAATAAGTTTAATTGAAATTATACATTGCAATACTAACACAAACAACTGTCTCAATAATAGATTCAATAATTAATTTAATGGTTAATTAAATGTATAGTAATTTGTTGTTTTTTTTTTTAAGCAATACGTAATTAAAAACAACCTTAATCCCCTAAAACTGTAACCCAATTCGCAAAATGTTAATTCATAGACTGTAGTTAAACTGTCATTGGTACCACCAAAAAACTTTCCGTTTTAATTTTCTGACCTAAATCAGAAGTCAGCCCCTTTTTTATCATATATATGCTAGAAGGCATGTCACAGGAATGACGTTAAACTATCTGATGGTGAGGTTCCAGTTCTGGAGGTTTGGGGAATGCGGAGCATCCCTTCATCACCGTTGCTCCTTGGTCCACTCTGACCCGGAGTGGTAGTACCTGTTAGGGTTAAATAGAAAAACGTTTTAATAAAAAAAGAGTATCCATTAAGAAATAATTTATTTCAAAACTTTGTCGGCATTAAATAACCCACCGAGATGTTGATATGCCGTAAAACAAACCAACCAAACTATAGTATAAAGAACTTTCATATAACGTGACTTCGGTACATGCGTACTACCGACTTACTTACCAAGTACATACATATGCGTATATAATCAACAACTCTCCTATTCACATACCTATACTTACATACGTGTACACACCCACGTATATAAGTTCATTATTACCTATCCCATATACAAACCTTATACCTTTGTGCTTTTTATGAACATAAGTATGAATGTAAAATGCTGTTCTTTTGTTATTTCAATAATTTCGTCATTTCTATAAAAAAAAAAAAAATTTTGCATATGTATGGGATGGGTGGTAACGTTGGATTAAGTTGAGGGGCCAATGATTCTTTCTTGCTAAGGTTCCAAATGCGATTCTTGAATCCCGAAAAAATTTCCACCATTTTTCGCAGAATTCCGATGGGGACTATCTTCTCTCCACACTTCATCTTTTTTTAAGTTGATGCTTGTAACAGGCATCCAGTTGGTGGGTGAAATCTGATTGATTGATTTTAACATGTCAAATTTTACAAAAAATTGAAATTGAAATAGATCACTAAGTAGGCTTGAGCTTATTCCAGTAGTGACCAGGTTTGAATTCAGAGTTTTTCTTCTCCTAGACTGGTTGCCTAACCAAAGTTAAAGAGTCCAGTCTGCCCTACTATTTACCCATAGCTGGGTGGAGAATAGTTGGATTCATACCTTTCCCAAGGGTATTAGCGCTATTGGCTTCGTCCAGGAATTGAACTCGGGTCGACGAGTCCATTTCCTGCGACTCTAACCAGTACACCACCGCACTTCCCTAATTAAAAAAAATTCCCTTTATTCTTATTAGCAGATCAACTGTGGTAGCTTTGTTGTATAAGTAGGGATTTTGTTGCAGACGCGTAAAGGTGACCCCGAAACTAAGATGCATCTGTCACAATAGCAATGACTTGTCATGTTTTTTTTTCTGAAAGATTGGGTTCTTAGCAAGCGACACCTGCCAGGAGAGAGACAGACAGACAGACAGAATACGGGAATACGGGAACGTTTTTAAGAAACTTGTATTTAAATTATGAGAAGGAATAATAATAATGATAATGAGAAGGAGAAGGAAGAGAAGAAGAAATAATAATAATAATAATAATAATAATAATAATAATAATAAGAAGAAGAAGAAGAAGAAGAAGAAGAAGAAATAATAAGAAAGAAGAAGAGACAGTAAGAAGAAATAATAATAATAATAAGAGAAGACAGTAAGAAGA
>CM042162.1:61103449-61196930 GCA_023376005.1 Doryteuthis pealeii
TTATATATGTGCTAGAAAGCGATGACTGAGTCTTAGTGACCGAGGTAAGACGTTAAATTGCATCTAGTGGTAAGGTTCCAATTCTGGGGCTCTGGGATATGTGGATTACCCCTTCATTTCCTCTACTCTCAGGTATACTCTGACCCGGAGTGGTAGTACCTGTTAAGATCCCATCTATGGGGCAAATAGATAAAAAAGATAAATAAATGAGCTTAAAAATGTATTAAAAAAAAAACGTCTTCGGCATGAAATAATCCAAGGTTTGATATGTCGTAAAATCCAACCAACCAACCAACCAACCAAGTTTTATTTATGATCTTTTATAGCCCAATACAAAAATGAATAAATAAAATAGGGGTACAAATGAAGAATAGCGCGCAAGAGATAATATCATTAGAATCGCATTTTAATAAATAGCATTAGATTACACTTACAGATGAGCCGCTCATCAAGCCAACTCAGCGTTATGAGTAGCACATCGATCTGTGCGGTAAAATAAGGAGCTAATGGTAGGTGTGGCGCTCCACCTCAGATGCAAAAACAATCTAGCGCTAGTGAAAGGGGGATAGACTCCCTCGCTGATTGGCTGATACCGACATTAGGCCGCCCCGTCGACTCCCGAAGTAACTTAACCCGGTAAAAACTTGCAAATCATACTCAAAATCCCATGATATTACAGGGTACCCAGAAAAAACAGAACCCAAATTATTTATTTATTTTCTCATTACACAGTATACAGGGTGACCCAGAAAAACAGAACCACAATTATTTATTTATTTTCCTATTCTAACCCTTAACTAACCCTAAAAGTTAAAATTTAACAGTTTTATAACAAAATTATTTGGGCCAAGTTTTTACCCTTAACCCTAACACTAACGTCTCAGAAATTTCGGATATTTCTGTGAAATGTAATGAAATGTGATGCTTTTTATATGTAATTTAATATCTCTTGCGCGCTATTTTGCATTAGTACCAGCATAGGGTTGTTGGCACAAATTTATAAATCTTTACTTGTAATTTCATCTGAATTTTAAGATAAAAAACAGACTTTATTTTGTTGCTAACTCATAGGTCAGCCATTGATGAACAAAGGACATATGATTGAGGTCTATAAATATACCCATGGATTTTATTCAACGAACTTTAATGTATTAAATGTTGCTAAAAATATCAATACCAGGGTCATAAATTACAACTCTTAAAAAAAATTGCAAAACAAATGCAAGTCAAAATTATTTTAGTAAGAGGTTGGTGAATACATGGAATGAATTACCATTATCAATAGTGAATAATGCCCCATCTCTAAACTCCTTTAAAGCAAGGTTAGATAATCTGTGGAAAGATTATAAATATTCTGTGGAATTAAGATGGATGTTTATAAGAAACAGCTGAGAGGTGTCAGGCCTAATATACTAGGGTAATACTTGCAAATCATACTCAAAATCCCATGACCCAGAAAAAACAGAACCCACAAATTTTGTAATAAAACTGTTAATTTTAACTAGGGGATTTAGGGTTAAGGTTTAGGGTTAGGGTTGGGGTTTAGGGTTAGTTTAATGGGAAAATAAATAAATAATTTGGGTTCTGTTTTTTCTAGGTCACCCCGTAATATCATGAGATTTTGAGTATGATTTGCAAGTTTTACCTTTACTAGCTGAAAAAGATATCATCATCACCATTATTACTACTACTACTACTATTATTATTTTATTATTACTATTATTAGTATTATTACTATTATAATAATTACTATTACTACTGTTACTATTACTATTATTATTATTATTATTATTATTATGATGATGATGATATTTTCTCCTCTACTTCAAAGGTTAAAAAATTCGTCTCGCGGTTTGAATGTCTTTTTTCTCTTATATAACAACTTTAAGTAAATTAGTCTCATTAAAATTTTTCCTCTACATCTTAAGATTAAATGTAGTCTTTGTACTTTGCACAAAGACTACAAAAATATTATTTTGGTAACTAATGTTGCTAAAAGGAAGAAGTACAGTACGAATAGTCTCTTAATACTTTTTCTACTCTCTAGGTTTGATCTTAAATTTCAACGTCGAGGCGCCTATCCCTCTGGGCAAATTGACGACACCACAGAGGCGCAAAATAGAGAAGGAATTCGGGAAAGTCAGATATTGAGCAGTGCGACGGCGATGGGAGGAGGAGGAGGAGGAGGAGGAGGAGGTTGGGGTTGGGGAATGGAGATAGCAGCAGCAGCAGCAGCAGTTATAGGACTGGTGAAATGAAGGTTGAATAGTTTGAAAGAAAACACCACTGCTTGTTTGTTAACGAGAATGTTATCTCTATTGAAGCGCTTTCTGATTCAAATGCTGAAGTGGTCGCTTACATCCTCTACTGGGAAACAAACCGACATTTTGATGAATAGAAAGAAAACAACAATTTAGACAGAACATATCTTTCTTTTCCAGTGGCTTCGGCCCTGGACCGTACCAACTAACATCGTTGATCCCAGCCCCCCCCCAGACAACAACTGCCCCCTTGATTTAAAGAGGCAAGACTGGGTTTATCACCCAGTGCCTGAGGCGCCTCAAAAGAGGAACACCGAGGGGATTTGTGGGATGACAAGAGGTTTTAATGTTTGAGGTTTAAAGGTGGCTGGTTATTCTGGTGTGTGTTCACAGGGTTTGCTTTTAACCCCATCATGGTTGCGCTGAAAAGGAATTCTAGGAAAGAAAAGGAAGAGACGAAGACAAAAGGTAGTTTTAGGATTCAGGCTTTATTCACGAGTCATAGCCACCACGTGGTGAGGAAATTTCTTCCTGCCTAATAGTAGTGTCTCGTTCTAGTTAAAGCCTAAGTTCGAATAGCCGAGAGATTATCTTGATGGTCAGAAGTGGGTGCTTTTTCCTGCGCATGCTCGGAGGGTTCTTCCGTCTGAAGGCTCATGGGAGTTTGTTATTTTTTTATTTTATTTTAATCCTCACAGATTCACACACTTTTTAAACACTAGCCATGCATGAGATTCGTTTTGTGCATGGTTCCACACATAATGGTGATGAAGGGGTACTCAAGATTCCCAAAACCTCCAAAACAGGAACCTCACCATCAGATAGAGTTTAACGTCATTCCCAGGACATGTAACTCTCAGACACCGCCTTCTAGCATCCATATGATAAAAAGGGTTGAGGCTTGCCATAAGGGCAATAGGCTTAGGAAAATCATATAGGTGCTAGGGCTTGACGTGGCCAGCTGATTGATCGGAGGGGGCCTCTCCAGCCACCCGTCTAGCCCAAGAAAGGAGCCAAGTCATCAACCACCTGGGTTATACCCTTAAGCATCACGGGTCGCCACTTACGGCCAACAGGTGGCCCCATTGGGGGACTCTTACCCTTCTACAGAGGTGCAGTCGGTGCATTCTAACACCCCACCGACAGGGCGGCACACATAATGATCCTTGTGCTTGACTGACATTGTGGGATATCAGTAAATACTTACTACGATGCAGTCCAGTATGTTAGTCACTAGGCTATACGGACCGATCCCCCCCCCCACCCCCATTTATTTATTAGAGCAACAGAATTATTCTCTAAATTAAAGAAAATGATAAAGCAATTTCCTGGCCAAATTTCAATTGGAGGATAATTTTGTTGCCGAACATAATTTTTTTTTTAGTCATCCAAATTCTTAGAATAATTGAGATGATGCTAATTGATTTTAATCTTTCATTTCTTCCTAGAAGCATCAATAATATCGTGGACTACTGTTACAATAATGAGAACCTAACTGTTTCACGGATCGTCTAGTCATTAATAATTTTTCCTAGTGCTATGACTAAGTAAAGTTGTCGAGACGGCTTAGTCTATATCAGCCAAACAACGAGGAAGTCTATCCCCTTTTCACTAGCGCTAGAACAAGGAGATTGTTTTCGGCGTCTGAGGTGGGGCGCCACACCTACCACCAGCGACACATTTTCAATTTGAAATCTATTTATAATATTTAATTTGTTTCATTTTAATAAAATAAAATAACATTTCTGATTTAAATATTGAAAATGATAAATTTTCTAACCAATTTCTAGGCTAAATTTTGCGAAAACGAGAATTTTTGGTGCATTTTAGTAGACAATCTTTGATGCTATTTCCTCAAACAATAGTGCAAGGAAAAGATCTAATTTTTGGTATCAGTATTCAGTATACTAACACACATCTTTTGCATAGATGGACAATTTGATATTTCAAGAAAGTGAAAAATCGACCTACCCTTCTGTACAATAAATTCTTATTTAACATACATAAATAAAACTCAATTGTCGAGAATAGATGCCAAAGCAACTTAGTAGTAATTTCTGTGAGTTCATTCCTTTCAGTGAGACACCCACACAAACATAGAACAAAAACGCCAATAAACTTCGACAAATAAGGAAGTGATCACTTGCAACAAAAATAGAACCGTTTTGATATTAGCAAGAATTTTTCAGAGTAACAGATGGTAATCGATGAGAAACATGAATCCAGGCCTGAATACTTTCTTTGCAAATCAATAAGGCTGGCATATATATATATACATATACATATATATATATATATATATATATATATATATATATATATATATATATATACACACACACACACACACACACATATATATATATGGAACAATGCAGTTTGATTGATTTTGTTCTGGAAGCTGATTGAATCAGCAGGAAAAAAGCTGCTGCGGTTGGATTCAACCAGTTCCTACCAGTTTGCTCAAACTGGTTAATAAAATGGCAGAAATTCCCATAACCAGTTCCAGGATTGTCGTAAAATTAAAGTTAGTATCATTTGGATTAGCAAATACAAGTACCCTCCAGGTGCAAGTATTTAAGTTTTGATATAATAAAATATTATATTAAACTAAATAAGAATGCAGATAAAAAGATTGGGGGGGGTATAATCGAAAAATAGAACAACTGGAACTTACTCTTCCATCACTCCTGTCTTTCATTGCTAAATTTTCTTATGTAACTATTCAGTTAAAATAGGAAGTAAAGAATAGAATTACAGTTATTTCATCTTGTTAATAGATTTTTTAAAGATTTATCCCCGAGATTTTTGCTCATATTCATTAAGATAAAACCAAACAATTACCTAGCACATGTTGTAGGGTCTCCTGACCTTACATACCCGGCCCAGCTGGGGGTCAAGTGTGCTTCGGCCACTGGATCAGGTTAAGTAATAAATAATAGTATCGATCCCGGGGGGGGATATCCCCCCAGGCAATACCTGCCCCCTTGGGGGCAGGGCTGGGTTTATTGCCCAGCGTCTGAGGCGCCCTCCTTGAGGGAGAATGCCAAGGGGATCGACAAAATTTTTTGTTCCTTCCCACCCATGAGCTTCGGCTTGTGGGTGGGCCCACATTAAAACGAGGCCTTGTGCCAAGTCCATACAAGTGGGGTATGAGGCAAATACCATTACCTAGCACATATTTATTCAAATCAAATTTTTGATATCAATATGCAAATTAGCCTTCCCATTCACACTGTAAACCGCTATTTTGTTGTATGTATAAATATAATTGCATGTTATTAGAATGTAGATATGGTCAACAGTATTAATGATGAAAAACAATTTTATACATAATTGAGGTTTAAATAAAAATAAAATCATGGAGAATGTGACATAAATAATAAAAAAAATTGTGACTTGAGTAGCGATATAGTTTCGGTTACAGACAGAAAATACAATCTCCATTACAATAAGATTATTTGGAGTATTGTCCTGATCTATATTAGTCGGACTATTGTCTTCATCTTTATTGTTATCTGTACAACGATCCAGCCAATGTGCCCTCTGGCCTTCTTCAGGTATTTCTTGTCGGACTCCTGATTTCGACAAGAAGGTTCCCAAGTTCGAGAAAGCTCCCAAGTCTGACAAGAAATACCTGAAGAAGGCCAGAGGGCACATCAGTCGGAATGTTGTACAGATAACAATAAAGATGAGGACAATAGTCCGAATAATCCAAATAATACTAATTATCAAGCCTCATCTCAAAAATTCAGAGAAATAGTGTAGATAACAATAAAGATGTGGACAATAGTCCGAATAATCCAAATAATACTAATTATCAAGCCTCATCTCAAAGATTCAGAGAAATAGTGTAGATAACAATAAAGATGTGGACAATAGTCCGAATAATCCAAATAATACTAATTATCAAGCCTCATCTCAAAGATTCAGAGAAATAGTGTAGATAACAATAAAGATGAGGACAATAGTCCGAATAATCCAAATAATACTAATTATCAAGCCTCATCTCAAAGATTCAGAGAAATAGTGTAGATAACAATAAAGATGTGGACAATAGTCCGAATAATCCAAATAATACTAATTATCAAGCCTCGTCTCAAAAATTCAGTGAAAAATTAAAGTTTTTCTCTTTATTCAAAATATTCCTTCTTCCGTCATTTTTTTAAAACTTTGAATGCTTATTACCCCACTAACCCCCCCCCATTAAAATCAACAAAATTTATCAGTTCCACACAGGGCTAATTGACTTCCAAGCTGAAGATCTAATATCTTATTACAATGGAGATTTGGTGTCTGTCTGTCTGTAACCGAAACTATGTCACTGCTTACATCACAATATCTGCAAGAATTGCGCTTTTTATCCATGAATATTTAATTTATTAAGGGCCGGGTTAGCTCAGTCGGTAGGGCGTTCGGCTAGAAACAACAAGGTTCCTAGTTCGATACCGGCCCTCGCCAACTCAGCGTATGAGTAGCACAGGGATCTGTGTGGTAAAGTAAGGAGCTGGTGGTAGGTGTGGCGCTCCACCTCAGATGCAAAAACAATCTCCTTGGTCTAGCACTAGTGAAAAGGGGATAGACTCTCTCGCCGATTGGCTGGTACCGACTTTAGGCCACCCCAACGACTTTTATCTAATTTATAGTCAAAATCATTAATACATAGAATAAGTAAGGAGCTGGTGGTAGGTGTGGCGCTCAACCTCATAAATACATAGAATAAGTTTTATTATCTATTAACAAGGTCTCTATGAAAATCTGAGTTAGATTTGCTTCAAAAACAGCCCATGTTATTTGGGCGTTTAAGATCCTGCAAAATATTCGTTCCATCGAAGAGAGAGAGAGAGAGAGAGAGAGAGAGAGAGAGAGAGATTTAAATCAAGATTATTATACATTTTTACATATTGAACTATTTAGCAATAGCTCTTAAGTAAACACATCAAACGTTGTAATAATTAAATTATAATTGGTATATCCACAGATCCTGTTAGTAATTTTAGAATATACTAGGGTGAGTCAACAGTGTTGGATCAGTAAAATGGTTATTCCTGTATATAGAGTGAGTGAGGGAGAGGCTCTGTGATTGGATATACCAATCACGTGATAGCCCAGAGTTTTGACGCAATATCCAAAAAGTGGTCAGACAGATTCCACCCGCGGTACCACGAGGCAACGAATTCAGGGGCTCAAGGAAACCACCCTAAGATATCTTCTCCAACGCGCCGGTAAGTCCCTTAAACTCAACTTTATATACAGGAAGGACTTTATATTGTTGTTTGTTGTTTTATGTCTAGCCAATAAATAGTTTGAATTAAAGGAAATATTAATTCCTTTCCTGTTGTTGTTAGTCTTAGAACTGAATGTTATACTAACACAATAATTTGCGTCAAAACTCTGGGCTATCACGTGATTGGTATATCCAATCACAGAGCCTCTCCCTCACTCACTCTATATACAGGAATAACCATTTTACTGACCCAACAACTACTTCATTAACAACTATCAAGGGTGAATTTAATATCTTCTATTAATAATGGAGATTCGGTCTCTATTTGTCTGTAACCGAAACTATGTCATTGCTTACATCACAGTCATTTCAGGAATTTCATATGTTTATCAATTAGTATTTGATTTATTGGGTTAGCTCAGTCAGTAGAGCGTTCGGCTAGAAACCACAAGGTTCCTAGTTCGATACCCGCCCTCGCCAACTCAGCGTATAAGTAGCACAGAGATCTGTGTGGTAAAGTAAGGAGCTGATGGTAAGTGTGGTGCTCCACCTCAGACGCTAAAAATAATCTCCTTGGTCTAGCGCTAGTGAAAAGGGGATAGACTCTCTCGCTGCATGGCTGATACCGACATTAGGCCGCCCTGACGACTTTTTTATTTGATTTATAGTCAAAATCATTGAATAAATTTTATTTATTAACAATGTGAAATGCAAACAACCTTGTTCAGGATTTGAACTCGGGTAGCCGAGTTCACTTTGTATCATGATAACCATGATGCAACAAGTGCTATTGGCTACTGTAATGATTTTATGGGCCATCCTTTGGACTTCAAGCAAGAGTGTTTGTCCAGCGGAAATCCTTGGTAAAGAATCCTTTGGTTGTTCCTTGGTGCTCCTCAGTATTGCAAGTCCTTCGTCAATGATTGCAAATGGACGCCTCTCAGTATCAGTGCTTAAGTAGTCAACCAGCCATGCATTCGGGCTGTTGATTGGCTGAGGTTTAAACCATGTGACCTTGCTTAGTCTATAAATTTAAGTGGTGTATTGTAGCACATCTTATGTACAAAATAATCTAACAGCATCAGATACAAAAAAAAGCAACCTCAAAAATTTCAGTAAAAAGTAAGGTAATTTAAGAGGAAGTGCGTCCTGGTCTCCTGCCTCAAAAACCGCTACCCGGTGACTATCAAAATAACAACCCCAGCTCATCGTAATTCTTGTTTATTTATCGTAATTTGTCGTAATTCTTGTTTAGATATGAAGATGGATATATAGTTTTGAATAGATTGAGATAGATAGATAAACAAACAAAATAATATAGATAGATATGAACAAATGGAGATAGATATTTTCGACAAGTAAATGTATTTGGGGGGGGTGCTTCTTTTTTTGTTGTAATTCTTGTTTATTCAAACTAAAAACAAGATATTAAACAAACATGAATAAAAAAAATCCCAGTATTTAAAGTAATATAGATAAATATGAACAAATTGAGATAGATAGATAGATAGATGGATAGTTTTGAATAGACTGAGCTGGGTCGTTATTTTGATAGTCACCGGGCAGCAACTCTTGAGGCAGGAGATCGGGACGCACTTCCTTATAAATTATCAAAAGTAAGTAGTTCTTGATTAACCAGGGCCAGTTTAACTCTGTCGGTAAAGCGTATGGCTAAGAACCACAAGGTTTCAGGTTCAATACCGGCCCATGCCAACTCAGTGTATGAGTAGCATAAGGATATGTGCGGTAAAGTGAAGAGCTGATGGTAGGTGTGGCGCTCCATCTCAGATGCCAAAACAATCTCCTTGGTCTAGCACTAATGAAAAGGTGATAAACTCCCTCACTGTCTGGCTGATACCGACTTTAGGTCACCCCAACAGGTTTATTTACTTTATAATATGCCTATATTACATACTCAGAATGTTGTGAGATCTCATAAAAGGAAAAGGCTTCACCCTAAAAAAAGACAATAAGCCGGCGATATCCCACACAGACAATTACAGATGCAAACTATGCAGATGATCTGGTGCTTCTAGCAGATACACCTGCACAAGCAGAATCACTGCTACATATCATAGAAAGAGTGGCAAGAGTTATTGGCATCGATGTAAACTAAAGTAAAACTGAATTCATATGTTTTAAACAAGATGAAGAAATCTCCATACTGGATGGTAAGCCTCTCAAATTAGTAAACCAGTTGAACCATATTATATGACCTTTAGGCACCCCTTTTGCTTTGTTAATTCATAAGTACATTTCTTTCATTTACACTGTCAACATCCGGTTGTTTGTTAGGGGTTAGGGTTAGGGGTTAGTTTTATAATTTAAAAACCTCTAAAAATCGTCTGTTAACAAACAACTGGATGTTGACGGTGTAAATAAAAAAAATGTACTTATGAATCAGCAAAGCAAAAGGGGTGCCTAAAGGTCATATGGTCCAACCAGTTCACATACATCAGCAGTAACATAAATAAATTCTGTAATGAGAAAGGAAAAGAAGACAAGACAAATATTATGTATAAAAGGAGGTATTTTATTATCATGGACACACCAGTATAGGCTGACCAGCAAAAACCTACATCAATCAGCTCAGTGCAAATACTGAATGCTATGCAGAAGACCTGTCAGGTGCAATGACTGATAGGGATGGGTAGCGAGAGAGAGTGATGGGAGTCTGTGCTGTCAGTATGACTTGATGATGATGTTGATGATATTTATCAACATCATCATCAGTTGTTTGTTAACAGACGATTTTTAGAGGTTTTTAAATTATAAAACTAACCCCTAACCCTAACCCCTAACAAACAACCAGATGTTGACAGTGTAAATGAAAGAAATGTATTGATGCTGTTGTATTATCGTTGCCCAGAAGAGGAAGCTTCCGGAAAAAAGACAAAGAGAAAGATAAAAATATATATTTAAAAAAAAAAGGGAAAACGGAAGAGAGGTTTTCCGGTCAAAGAAGCAGGGAGAAGATAGAGAAATATATAACAAATGTCCGTTATCAGATAAAACGATAAATGCGTGGGCATAGTTTTTGTATAAAAAGGCTAGTGGATGAAGGATGTCAAGATCAGTCCCCAGCAGCAGCCGAGAAGATAACCTCGTCTCCCGTCAACCACTCGGAAGTTCATTGTAAACACTGCGCTCTTTGCCAGCCACCTGGCATTTTCATTGTGAACATTCGTCACCCCTCACCACCCACACACTGATGAAAATAAAGACGGGTCCTATTTTTATATGTACGTGTCTGTGGTTTTATTGAAGTCCAGTCAAGCTGCTATACAACAATGTTTCAAAAGAGTCTTTTGTATCGGCTTTGTATGAATTTATCATATTTAGCTCTGAGGACAATTGCAATTAAAGGTCATATTTTCTATGACTTGCGAGGGAGTTGTGTGTCGTTACATGATGCAATGGACAATCATCACCAGGTGCTGTACATCGTAGCGACTAATTACCACAATACCCTTTCAATGTCAGCCAGAGATATGACATTTAAGACATGCTGGACACTGCAGGAGAAGCAAGGACAAACTCATATATGACATTCTCCTGTGGACACCTACACATAGACATACCAGTGTAGGCCAAACCAGCTAAAACTTACATCGATCAGCTCTGTGCAGATTCTGGATGTAGTATCGAGGACCTCCCTGGATTGAAGTCCAGTAGGGATGGTTGGTGAGAGAGAGTCATTGGAATGTTGTATAATTGATGGTTATCCTATTGTTATATATTAATGGGTATTATCGTCTTTTAGATGGTGAGTGTAGAAACAGATTTTGAATCCAGGTGTTGTTGAATTCAAATCTGAGCCATTAGATGATTGATGTTTCATAACCTCGATCTGACCCGATTCCTTCTGGTTATGAAAACAGTGGGAATAGAAGGCTTAGTTAGTTTAGAAGCAGTCAAACCATTAGACTAATGTAAGCATGGATTCAGCTTTGCTCTCGCGCTGTTGAAAAAGTTCTGGTTCTGAAGTTAATAAAAATGTGATCACAAAAAAATATATGTCTCGTGTTGTCTCCAAGAACTAATGACAACCTTTGCACAATCTGACCAGTCAACAACAGACCAGCATCTTGAATAACAAGAAGCAAGAAGAAATAGAAGAAGTAGAAGAAGCCATGAAGATAGCAACAGACTACAAACTTCAGAAGGTTATTTCTTATAAGTCTAACATAAACAAAGGGGAACCACTCTTGACTGATAAATTATTTATTTATTTATTAATCTACTAGGAAAAAGAAGACGGGTTAGGGTTAGGTTTTGAGTTAGTTTAATGGGAAAATAAATAAATAATTTATCAGTCAAGAGTGGTTCCCCTTTGTTTATGCTAGACTTATAGGAAATAACCCTTCAGAAGATAGAAGAAATCCAGCCATGAAGCCAGATACACCAGAAAGTAAGTCAAGATTTAAATATATATTTACCAACTCCTCCGCACAAGCAGGATACGACACAAGGTCAATTTCTTAAGCGGAGTTCAACAGGTTTGAATTCAGAGTTTTCCTTCTCCTAGACTAGTTACCTAGCCATGATTAAAGAACCCAGTCTGCCCTGCTATTTACCCATAGCTGGAGGGAGAGTAGGATTCATACCTTTCCCAAGGTTATTAGCGCTAAGTGAAATGCAATTACCACGTCCAGGAATTGGACTTTAACCATTACACCACACGCTTCCTTCAAGATTTAAATATGAGGGCATATCAACTGGGGTCTCTCATAAAAAGAATAGAGAACAAACACTATTAATTATACACGGTTAGTGTAGTGTATTTATTCAAATTCAAAATAACAGTTAACAGAGAAATCCAGAGGATTTTGACACAAATGTAACTCCATGTTGTCCTCTTCTTCCTGTTCGCCAGGTGGGTGTGAGAGATAGTTTAGATTTTAGTTATGACTTGGCCGTTAGTCAAGATGGACATCAAATGGTGGCTCTCGTTCAAATAGCCAATTCTCACATGTGCAGTTGAGTTGATTCTAGGACTTATAAATTTTGATTAAATATGAATTAACCATAGAGAAAGTCTTGAGTTATTAATCAAAAACAAAATAACAAGTATTACCAAGAATCTTAAGAAGAAACCAACCCAGAACCAGTTAGAAGAAATGCAAGACAAGCTAAAAGGCAAGATGAGGGTTATTTTCTATAACTCCAACATAAAAAAGGGGAACCACTCTGATTGATTGATAAATTATTTATTTATTTATGGATCTACTAAGAAAAAAGAAGACAGAGTTAGGGTTAGGTTTTAGGGTTTAGGGTTAATTTAATGGGAAAATAATGAGTAGATTAATTAATAGATAAAATTCATTCAGAGTGGTTCCCCTTTTTTATGTTGCAGTTATAGGAAATAAACCCAAGATGAGTATGTAACAGGAAACGGTGCTGTCAGAAATACCTGATGGTAAAGATGATGTTGCTGAGGATGATGATATTTATTATTGCTGTTTCAAAAGAGTTTAGGAGTCTTTTGTGTCGGTTTTGTATGAATTCATTGCACTCAGCTCTGAGGACAATTACAATTAAAGGTCATATTTTCTATGGCTTGCGAGGGAGTTGTGTGTTGTTATATGATGCAATAAATGATCATCACCTGAAGAAGGGCTCATCGGCCGAAATATTGTACAGATAACACTGAGGATGGGGAGAATAGTCCGAATAATACAAATCTTAATGGAGATTGTGTGTTTGCCTGTCTGTAACCGAAACTATATCACTACTCAAGTCACATTTCCCTTTGTTATCAACGTCACATTCTCCATGACTTTATTTTTATTTAAACCCCAATTATTAACAAAATTGTTTTACATTATTAATACTGTTGACCATATCTACATACTAACATATAATTGTATTTACATATACAACAAAATAGCGGTTTACAGTGTGAACAGGAAGGCTAATTTGCATATTGATATTAAAAATTTGGTTTTAACAAATATGTGCTTAGTATTATTGATTTCTAATTGTTTGTTTTATCTTAATGAATATGAACAAAAATATTGGGGATAAATCTTAAAAGAAATCCATTAACATTGTAGTGACACTGATTACTACAATGCTCTTTCAAAGTTGGTCAGATATATGACATTTAAGACATGCTGGACACTGCTGAAGAAGCAAGGACAAACTCATAAGTGACATTCTGCTGTGAACACCTACACATGGACATACCAGTGCAGGCCAACCAGCAAAAACCTACATCAATCAGCTCTGTACAGATTCTGGATGTGCTATATAATTTATGAGCAGCTTATGAATTATGAACGTACCTGTAGTTAGAATATTTAAATAAAGTTGGTTAGATTTTGATATATCCAGGTTAAGGGATATATTCTGAAATTGGTATTTGGTATATTATCGCAGTAGTAATTGGTACGTCGAATAGCAATCCGTCTGCCGAGCAGTCATGGTGTCGTCTAGCGAGTAAGTTTAGCTTGTAGGCTTAGGTGCCTGTACCAACACAGTGTTGATTATTTATACATGACACTGTCCAATCAGATTATAGTAAGGGGTACCAAGGTATTTACATATTCATTATATCAGATTTAAAATCGGAGGTGGGGAATTTTCCATACCCATTGGGATTATGAGTGACATGAAGATGATCCCAACTGACCTTCCGGTAGAGGCGCACGTTGGGCGCCGTGAGAAAAAGTTGTAGTTTAGTTAGTCAGATGCAAGCCAGTTCCTTATGACGGAGGATGTCTCTTAGGGTTCGCAGTGGAATATGGGCTGGGTTCTGAAAATAAAGCTTTATTATCATAAACCAACCATTTCTTGTTTTGTTAATTGAATATTAAAAACAATGACCAGCCCAGCACAAAGAAGAATGAACCCCAACAGAAACCCTTTGACATATTTTTTTTACAGCAAAATCATGTCCACTTTTGTATCCCAAATTTCAGGGCTTTAAATTCTCATAACTTCTGAACCACTGAGGATATTTGCATAATTCAAACAATTTTGAACTCCTTTTAGAGAGCTCTATATAACTGATGTGATTAAACAACAATAACCTCAAATAAATATAAAATCAACTTGGAATGATAGTCAATGCTACCATTGGAGGTGTAAGAATGCTTCTTGGTCCTCGTGCATTAAGATAAAATGGCCTACTAAGCTCCAGATCTGTGCAGAAAAGGATCTATGAATGAAGATATACTCTCTCTCTCTCTCTCTCTCTCTCTCTCTCTCTCTCTCTCTCTCTCTCCTGTTTGATCAACAGTTTTGTTATTGTATGCAGTTAACCTGTGCAGAAAGCCCAACCAGAGAAGATGGCCACCAACCTAAACAAAGAACCAGAAGCAAAGTTAAAAAGTAAGAGCTATCATCTATCATCTATCATCTCTCTCTCTCTCTCTCTCTCTCTCTCTCTCTCTTCTCTCTCTCTCTCTCTCTCTCTTTCATTAAAAACTGAGTATATTAGAAGGGTATATAACACTATAACAGATGCAACATATAGGACCTCCCAGAAGTGATGTCCGATTGTTGCATAATTTATGGGGTAGCATAAATTATTGACAAACACCTGTAGAATAAGGGACCATTGGCCTTCAAATCAGACCATAGGCGGGCAGGTTTCCATTGGAAAAATACCAGACCGTTGGTAAAAGTGGGAATCTCGCATGTCAAGTGATTTGACTAGTTAGGTAATCAGTTTCAACCTAAATGGTACACAGAACAGACGTGTTCTGTTGAGGTTGGTTCAATCAGAATGGGCAGTAATAAAATCTTTGATCAAAGAAAAACAAAGTCTTGTAGTTAATCAACGCATGATTTGAAAAAAAGCCCTTAGTTAGAAGAAGACAAGAAGAAAATAGACAACAATTGCCGAAACATAGAAGTAAAGGAAACAGCACTAGATGATCATAGCCAAAAGGAAGAAGATAGAAAGGAGAATGAAGAACAAGTAAGTCACGACTCTATCTGCCTCTGTCTCTCACTCTGTCACCCGAAGACTCTCTCTATCACTCTTGTTTATATACCTACTGATATGTCCCAGGAAGGGATATATTTAGTAAAAGTAGCAGAGTGGTGGGGCCACGGTAACAGAGTGGTACAATTGAGTAGGTAAGTAATAGTACTGGTGCGATGTTGTAGTTGTAGGCATTGTACCTCTACATTGCTCTGTATTTTATGCTGGCACCAGCCAATCATATTACTGTGAGGGGGGACTCAGGTGTATGCATATTCATTATATCGCCCGCAATGACTATATAACATGAGTGGGATGGTTAAAGAGAGAGAGTTATGGGAATCCGTGCTATCAGTATAACATGATGATGATGATGATGGTGGTGGTGGTATCTATAGATGTTTCAAAAGAGTTTCAGTGTCTTTTGTGTCGGCTTTGTATGAATTCATTATATTCAGCTCTGGGGACAGCTGCAATTAAAGGTCATATTTTCTATGACTTGCGAGGGAGTTGTCGGTCGTTACATGATGCAATGAACAATCATTACCAGGTGCTGCACATCGTAGTGACCCTTTTAAAGTCGACCAGAGATATGACATTTAAGACATGCTGGGCACTGCTGGACAAATTCAAGGACAAACTCATAAGTAACATCCTGTGGACGTCTACACATGGGTAATTTTCACCTTTAGTTGTTAAAATTCCTAGCATAAAATTGTGCATGCGCATTATCTGAAATGAACTTAATTGTTATTAAGAACACATTTTATGATATTTTTGTGTTAAAGCATACTGTTGTATTGTTTTCGAAAAGTTTCTAAGATTTGTGTATTTCACACGAAGACTTTCAAAATGGCTACCGGCTTGTTTCAAAGTGAAAGTCAGTTGGCTAAATTCCTAGCATAAAATTATCTGAAATGAACTTAATTGTTATTAAGAACACATTTTATGATATTTTTGTGTTAAAGCATGCAGTTGTATTGTTTTCGAAAAGTTTCTAAGATTTGTGTATTTCACACAAAGACTTTCAAAATGGCTACCGGTTTGTTTCAAAGTAAAAGTCAAGGGAGGTTACTCTAATTGCCTTATTTGCTAGGAATTTTAACAGCTAAAGGTGAAAATTACCTACACATGGATATACCAACGTAGGCTGACTAGCAAAAACTTACATCGATCAGCTCAGTGCAGATTCTGGATTTTAAATAAAATGTCTCACCATCACATCATCATCATTATCATCATCATCATCATCACAAGGATATTGCGTGCTGTCTTGAAAAAATCTTGGAAGTAGCACCCCTCAAGAAGCCAGCTGTATGGCCACTTGCCTCCTGTCACACAAACCATCCAAGTAAGATGAACAAGACATGCTGGACACTGCTGTAGGAGTAAGGACAAAATCATAAGTGATGTTCTCCTGTGGACACCAACACAAGGACACACCAGTGTAGGTGTTATAGGTGATATAACCTATCTACATAATGGAATGATCCTACTACTACTATAAGTAGCAAAGACAATTGTAGCTTGAAGAACAAGCGACACGATTCAGTTCTAGACTGTATTGTCGGACGTAACTTCACCTAAATTCTACTTTCTCTGTTCAATACACTTGTGTCAACTTTCACCAGTTGTTTGTCTTTATTTGTGACTCTTAAAAACCCCACAACAGTAGGCCAGCCAGCTCATTGCGGATTCTGGATGCTGTCAGAGGTGATGACTAATAGGGAGGTTTGGTGAGAGAGAATCATGAGAATCCATGCTGTCAGTGAAACCTAATGATGATAATGATGACATGAAACATATGTATTCAAACGAATAATAGTCCTTTTTTTATCATGTTTAGAGGGAGTTTAATATCTAATTGGTCTAATAGGGATGTTTGGCGAGAGAGAGTCATGGGTATCCATGGTGTCGGCAGTACTTGATGATGATAATGATGATATGAGACATATTTATTTAAACAAATACAAGTTTGTATCAGCAGAAACTGATGATGATGATGATATATGGCATATTTATTCAAACAAATACTAGTTCTTTTTTATCATGTTTAGAGTGAGTTTAATGTCTAATTGGCCCACTGCCTGGTCAGCTGGGGCTATAGAATACACCTATTGCACCTCTGCAGAGGGGTAAAATCACCCCAATGGGGCCACCTGTTGCCAGTGGGTGGTGACCTGTGGTGCTTAAGGACAGAATCCTGGTGGCTGAGCAGTCCATTACTTACAACACTCTACTTTGCCCCTTACTTAGGTTAGACGGGCAGTCAGAGAGACCCCCTACAATCAGTCAGCTGGTCATGTCTAGCCATAACACCTATATGATTGTCCCAAACTTTTGCCCATTAGGAAACCCCCAGCCCTTTTTATCATATATGTGCTAGAAGGCGGTGATTGAAGGTTTAGTGTCCTGAGTATGATATTAAATTGCATCTAGTTGTGAATTTCCAATTCTGGGGGATTTGGAGTGCCCCATCGTCGCCATTACTCCCAGGTCCAACCTGATCTGAATGGTAGTACCTGTTAGGGTCCCATCTCTGAGTTAAATAGATAAAAAAAACATATATTTATATAAAAAATGTATTTAAAAAAAAATTTGAGTTTGAAAAAAAAATTGAATACCCATTCAATGAATAAATAAGACAAAACATCTTTGGCATAAAATAACCCAACAAGTTTTGACATGCCATAAAATCCAACCAACCAACCTAATTGGTATATAGGGATGCTTGGCGAGAGAGAGTCATGTGTATCTGTGCTGTCAGCACAATCTGATGATGATAATGATGATGATGTGAGGTATAATTATTTATATAAATATTAGTTCTTTTTTTATCATGTTTATAATGAGTTTAATGTCTAATTGGTTTAATAGGGACATTTGTTGAGTGAGAGTCATGTGTATCTGCGCCGTAAGCAGAACCTGATGATAACGATGATGTGAGATATATTTATATTATATAGTTCTTATTATATTATTCAGTTCTTTGTTTCATCATGTTTAGAGTTGGTCTAATAATTGGTGTAATAGGGACATTTGGCGAGAGAGAGTCATGTGTATCTGTGCTGTCAGCAGAACCTGATGATGATGATAATGATGTAAGACATATGTATTAAAACAAATATTAGTTTTTTTTATCATGTTTAGGGTGAGTTAAATGTCTAATTGGTCTAATAGGGACGTTTGTCAAGAGAGGTTCAAGTGTGTCAGTGTTGTCAGTAGAACCTGATGATGATAATGATGATGTGAGATATATTTATATTATATAGTTCTTATTATATGATTCAGTTCTTTTTTTTATCATGTTTAGAGTGAATTTAATGTCTAATTGATTTAATAGGGATGTTTGGTGAGAGAGAATCATGGCTATCCATGCTGTTACCAGAAACTGAGGATGATAATTATGATGTTAGACATATGTATTCAAACAAATATTAGTTTTTTTATCATGTTTAGGGTAAATTTAATGTCTAATTGGTCTAATAGGGATGTTCAGTGAGACAGGTTCAAGGGTGTCACTGCTGTCAGCAGAACCTGATGATGATAATGATGATGTGATACATATTTATTAAAAAACATACTAGTTTTTTTTTTATCATGTTTATGGTGAGTTTAATGTCTAATTGGCAAAAAACCATATCTTCTATTTTAAGCCTGATTAAAAATGTTGATGACCTCACAGGAAACAGAAATTGCGTCTAATTTGAGTGAATCTTTTGGCTGGAGGTAAAAGTCAAATTTAACACTGCCTTATCTCAAGCTGATTTGCCACCCACAGGCCGCAAAATGATAAGCCAGATTTCTGATTAACAAAACAAAAATCTAAAAACAGAATTTAGATAAAGCCTTTTAGATTAGTTTACAGGACGATGGCCTTCACCAGAGTTCAAGAGGGAGTCCCCATAGCACAGGGGCTAACATGCTGGTGTTATATACTCTTCTAACATCTGATATATAAACGGGGAGAGAGACAGAGAGATACATTAGAGATGATAGTTGATAGTCTTACTTTATATTCTGTTTACTTTGTCTACTCTCTGGATGCCATGTTCTTGGTTTGGTTTGTTTTGTTTTATGGCATATCAACCTCAGTGGGTCATTTAATGCCGATAAAGTTTTGAAATAAAGTCATTCTTAATGGATACTCAATTTGTTTTATAAACACATTTTTCTATTCAACCTATACATGAGACCCTAACAGGTATTAACACTTCGGGTATAGTGAACCAGGGAGCAATGGTGATGAAGGGGTGCTCCACATTCCCCAAACCTCCAAAACTGGAACCTCACCATCAGATAGAGTTTAACGTAATTCCCAGGACATGTAGACCCTCAGGCACCACCTTCTAGCATCCATATTATAAAAAGGGTTGGTGCTTGCCATAAGGACAATAGGATTGGGGCAATCATATAGTTGCTAGTGACCAGCTGATTGATCGGAGGGGGCCTCTCTGACCGCTAGTCTAGCCCAAGATTGGGCCAAAGGGGAGTATTGCAAATCATAGACTGCTCAGCCACCTGGTTCTATCCTTAAGTATCACGGGTCGCCACCCACAACCAACAAGTGGCCCATTGGGGGAGTCTTACAGAGGTGCAGTCAGTGTATTCTAATACTGCAGCTGACAGGGCGGGCCATGTTTTCTGGTTGGGCTTCTGTTAAGGGTTGGTTCTTCTTCATTGATTCTTCTTTGTTTAGGGCTGGACATTACTTGTTTTAACATTTAATTAATACAACAAGACTTGTTTGTTTCTTGATCAAGCTTTATTCTCAATCCTGCCCATTTGATTTCGCCGCATGGAAAAGAAAAGACATCAGAGCGGTAACTCATAGGTCCACCCACTCTGCATCGTATCTAATATCTCAACTAAAACTTATTACCACACGTCCAATCGTGCGCTTTCAAGGCGTCAAATCAAAAGGTTATTACCCATTTATAACTGTCAGGTAATTTTCCATGAACCCCGTCATTTTAAGTCTAACGGACTCTATTCAAAATTCTAACTACAGGTACGTTCATAATTTATGAGATTCTCATAAATTATGTAACATTAGAATGCAACACCATAGTAAGCATGTCTAGTTGTACTATTACATTCACTTATTATTATTATTATTATTATTTACTCCTTTTGAGTTTTCACATCAGTGTTAGCTGATGGTCTTTCACTGGAGTCTGAGTGACAGCAAGTCTCCTCAGGTCTCCAAGACTCTTCTGAGTATTCTGGCAGATTGCAGCAGTGCAGTGTTCTGAATGGTCTCAATCCTTCCTCTGATATCCAAACTTTCCAAGCCCTTTTCTAATCCTTTTGGGACTATTCCAAGTGCACCAACTACAATTGGTATCACTTTCACTTTCATATTCCATAACTTTTTCAGTTCTCTGGCAAGGTCCAGATATTTGTCTATTTTTTCATTTTCCTTTAACTTCACCCTGTGATCTGCTGGCACTGCAAAATCCACCAGTTGACAAGTTCTTTCTTTTTTGTTTATCAACACTAGGTCTGGCCTTCTTGCTGGGATAAGGTGATCCGTTTTTATGTCAAAACTCCAGAGAATTTTGTGCGTTTCGTTCTCAAGAACAGATTCTGGTTTATGCATATACCATTTTGTTGTGTGGTCAAAATTTAATTTTTTGCATAATTCCCAGTGGATCACCTTCCCAACCCAGTTGTGTCTAGTTTTGTATTCTCGTTGTGCTAGTTTGCTACATTCGCAGAGTATATGGTTAACAGTCTCATCTCTATAAACCGCAAAGTCTACATTTACTATTTTGTTGGGTCTTATCAATTTTTGTTTTGATGTAGTTTGTCCTTATGGCATTATTTTGTGCAGCAATTATAAGTGATTCTGTTTCTCTTTTGAGGTTTCCCTTTCTTAACCATGTCCAAGTCTTTTCATGTGCAACCTCTTCTATTTGTCGTTTGAAGCGTCCGTATAATTGTTTTTCTTCCCATTTTTGTTTTCTAGTCTTTGTCGTTTTTCTGTTTGTCCATCTGTCACTTCTACTATTGTTGGCCGCCATAAGTAGTTTGTCTTTGCTCTTCCTTGTGTAATCTTCAAGTTGCTGGATTGTGGTTTCTACGCATTCCTCTATGTTGGCAAGACCTCTTCCCCCTTCCTTTCTTGACACATACAATCTATCTCTATCATCTCTAGGGTGGAGAGCCTTGTGCATGGTCATTAATTTTCTCGTCCTTTGGTCTATCTGTCTGAGTTCTTCTTTTGTCCATTTTAAGAATGGTCCTGAGTATCTTATAATGGGGACAGCCCAGGTATTAATTCCTTTGATCAGATTTCTGCTGTTAAGTTTCGTTTCTAGAAGTTTTCTAGTTCTCCTGAGATATTCTTTTTTTTAACTTTTCCTTTCATTTCTGCTTGCATGATATCATTATTATTATTATTGTTATTATTATTATAGTTACTAGTACAAAATAAAAAATGCCCTCCAGGCAATGTAAAAATAGATTTTTGAAACAATTGCCTGAGGGGTGGGAGTAAAAAATTCAATGTCAGCGAGTTTGTACCCTAAGTAAGTAAAATCATCAAATTCATTAAAGGATTAAAAAATAAAACAATTTGAAATGTAAACTTTGAATATGTATTAAAATAAAACAAACTATATATAGATATATAATACCAGTCATGTATTTATTGAAACTTGTTTTAAAAAACAATGAGGACTGTCTAATGTTGCATGTTCAAATTTTGAGTGAATTTATTCTATGCTATGACAAATTTGGGTAATGTGACGTAAGCATTGACATAGTTTTTGTTACAGACAAAATCCGGAAGCGAATCTCCATTATTAATAGATTATTATTCTGCAGGCATAGTGGTTAATGTACTGGGCTGCTATACTGTTGTAAGAGAGTTCAAACTCCAGTCTTGCAATTATGTTCACTTTCAACTAATACCCTTGGGAAAGGTATGAACTCCCTTATCCCCCCCAGCTATGGGTTAAATAGTACCAATACTATTCTTCTCCAGAGATGGTGGAAATAAATTTATAACTGCTAATATGACCTTTTTCTTTCTTGCTCTGTATATAATTCCCGAACTATTGTACATTGATGGCTCAACTTGGACTATATCAAATTTAACATTCCATTGCAAAAAAAGGCCCAGCTTAGAATAATTCCCAATACCAACTAACCTGGTTATTTACTTATGATTATTTACTTATATATATATAAATATATATATATATATATTTTTGGAGGATAAGTGCTTAATTGAAGTCATACCGAATTTTGAAAATTAATTCGTTAAAATTAATGAATTTAGGCGGGCATGTATGTTCAAATGTAAGGCTAAACAAATCGAGAAAATGTCAAGCCTTACATTTGAACATATATGCCTGCCTAAATTCATTAATTACTAACTAATTAATTTTCAAAATTAGGTATGACTTCAATTAAGCACATATCCTCCAAAAATTGTCGGCTTAAAGCCATATAAAAAAAAATAAACACATTTGTTTGTTTACTTAACCTCATACATATATATATATATATATATATATACATATATATATATATATATATATATGGTCTGTGACTCTAACAATAAACAAACACATTGAGCTCTGTAAATTACGATTACTGAAAAACTACTACGTCTTAAGGAAGATTTTTCACTCAATCTTTGAATTATATATATATATATATATATATATATATATATATATATATATATATATATATAAAGTGTTTCATAATTTGCTTGAAGCATTGTGTTTATATTGGTTTGGTGGTTGATTTTGAAGGCTATCACAATGTAAGTGTAAAGAAAAATGAGGTAACTATGATGCTGTTTGTTTAACTTTGATTTATTCTTAATATTTAGAGATAAAGATCTCTTAGTCAGAAGATTTCTGAAAGTCTAGAACTGTTGCTAGGAATTGTCCATTCTGTTTTGTGCCTTATATCTTCCAAATTCTCTGCATGTGTGTATGTGTAAGTCTGTGTGTGTGTGTTTATGTGTGTGTCTGTCCAACAATGTCTTATTATCATTCCAGGTTTGGCCTACCCATTTTGTTTTATTATTAAGCAATAGTTTATTTGTTTATGTGTGTGTGTGTGTGTGTGTGTGTGTGTGTGTGTTTTCTCCAGGCACAGCTGATTTTTATTACTTTATTATTTACATATATATACAAAAAATATACTAACAAGCAGTAGCAGCTTAAGAATCTAATTACAGCAACAGTAGTATTAATAGCACGCGCGTGGCATGGCACCTTTAGAATCTAATTAAAAAAATGCTCTTTTTCAAAAAATATAAACAAAGAAAATAAGCGTCCTGACTTACTGGTCAAACTGGCGTCCAGGCTTAGAAAAAATACACAACATAATATAAAAGCAGAGACAAAAGATGTTAATCGACCCCGCTGACACATCCACCATTGAATTGGATATTGAGTCTGAATGAATGTTATGACCCTGTAAGATTCAAAGTGATAATACTTGAAGATAAAACTCTGACAAAGGTTGACAGACAAAACATTTTATATACATCACAGAATAAACAGGGTACATAATACATAGAGGTGTACATGAACATACATACATAAGTAATACAAAGTTACATGTAAAAGGATAAACATAAAAGCAACAGACATGAGACTAGGAATAGCCCATGCTGTATGAATCACTTACAGTAATGTAAGGGGGGGGGGCCAAAGCCCCAACAAGAGGGGGGTAGACCAGAGTCTAACCCATAGTGTCTCATAGGTCGAGCAACTGGAAAAGAGAAAGAGAAGTTCAAATCAGCTGCTTAAATACACCCGAGGCTCCTAGCGGAAACCAGCTAAACTAAATGGGCAGACAACTCCCTAGGCAAATACGACAATAATGCCACAACCTAAAGATAAGTAATTTTCTTTATTAACCAGTTGAAAAATATCGCTCACACTTCGCACAAACAAAAACAAAAGGAACTTCACTCTATATATTTCTATGATAATTTTTGTTTGTTTTGTTCTTCATCGATTATTAAACTCTTCATATTGAAACCCCGTCTTTGATGTCTTTCCTATCCCAATTATTATCTTCATTCCTGACAATGTGTTCCCACCTGTAAAGATATCTCTTTTACAAGAATCTTGGAGTTGTATCCTGGATAACTGAATCGTAGATTCCGGGCAAAATATAAGTGTAATTTTTGTCCAAGATTATCGGTCGTGACAGTGTGTGTGTGAGGCACAGCTGATTTCTTTTATTACTTTATTATTTATACTAGCAAATATATGCACCCTCCGGGTGCAAGTGTTTACGTTTTAATATAATATAATATTGTATTAAATTAGAAAGGCTAATGAAACTAAATAAGAATGAAGATAAAAAGATTCGAAACAGAGGGGAGTATAATTGAAAATTAGAACAACTGAAACTTACTCTTCCATCTCTCCCATATTTCATTGCTAAATTTTCCTAATTTAACTATTTAGTTAAAATAGGAAGTAAGAATATAATTACAGTTATTTGTTCTTATTAATCGATTTCTTTTATGATCTATCCCGAAACTTTTGCTCATAATTATTAAAATAAAACCAAACAATTACCAATCAATAATACTAAGCAGATATTTATTAAAATCAAATTTTTAATATCAATATGCAAATTAACCTTCCTGTTCACACAATAAACCGCCATTTTGTTGTATATATAAATACAATTGTATATTATTATGATGTAGATAAGAACAGTATTAATCATATAAAACAATTTTATTAATAATTGAAGTTTAAATAAAAGCAATATCATGGAGAATGTGACGTAAATACCTAAGGGAATTATGACTTGAATATTAATATAGTTTCTGTTACAGACAGAAAAGCACACAATCTCCATTATAATAAGATATATATACAAAATTTTGAATGACAGATTTATCTTCCAAAAGTCACTTTTTACTTCTATAAATCCAGGTAGGTCTTATTTCATCACTGCCCTATTTTTATATTCATTAATGTATGGTTATGTTTTTGCATTATTTCATTCATGTAGTCCAAATTGGTGTAGAAAAATTTTACATCATATTTATATATTTACCAACCCCTCCGTACGAGCAGGATGCGACACAAGGTCAATTTCTTAAGCGGAGTTTAAACAGGTGTGAATTCAAAGTTTTCCTTCTCCTAGACTGGTTACCTAGCCATGGTTAAAGAGCCTAACCAGCCCTGCTATTCACCCATAGCTGGAGTGAGAATTCGATTCATACCTTTCCCAAGGGTATTAGTGCTATGTGAAATGCAAACAGCTTCGTCCAGGAATTGAACTCGGGTCGACGAATCCATTTCATTAGACCACGCTCTTCCATATTTATCAAACAATTTGTGCAGTGAACTTGTTTGAGGAAAATATTAGTTAAGTTCAAAGACCTCTCCTCCCTCCACCACCACCACACCTTGGTTTTAACCGATTTAAGCATGTGTTCAGAATCAGCTGATTTTCAGTCAGGTTTACAAAGCAAAAACAAAACAAAAAAAACAAAAAAAAATCCTACTATTTCTCTGAATTTTTTTAGATGAGGCTTGATAATTTGGATTATTCGGACTCTTGTCCCACAGCTTAACACTTATACCTGTAGGGGGTTAGAAGAAAATTAAAATAAAAAATAAATGAAATAAATAAACTCCCATGAGCCTTCATTGGAAGAACTCTCCTCGCATGTGCGAGTAAAAGGACTCTGACTAAGTTTTAGAATGATTATTTGTATTTAAATGCTGGTTGGTTGGTTTGCTGGTTGGTTGGTTGGTTGGTTGGATTTTATGGTGTGTCAACTCTTGTTGGGTTATTTTATGCCAAAGATGTTTGTTTTATTCATTCTTAATTTTTTTTTAAATTAAAAAATTTTTTTTTTTATAAACACAATCTTTTACAACTTATGTTTTCTATTTAACCCATAGATGGAACCCAAACAAATACTACCACTCCGGGTCAGAGTGGAGTTTAGAGTAAGGGTGATGAAAGGGTACTCCACACTCCCCAGAGCTCCATAATTGGAACCTCAATATTAGATGCAGTTTAACGTTATACCCAAGACAAGATGTATTCTGGGCACCTCATGATATAACTAGGTTAGCATACCATTATTAGTGATTTTGAGTGCCCCAATACTTCTGGCCTTGTGCCAAACTTAGCTAATCTTGATAAATGACTACTCTTACTTAGCCTTGTACTGTACTATACTCAACTTGTGAAGATTCAGTAGCTAACAAGTTCAGAGAGATACAGATGTTAGTGAGAGACTAAACTTGGAATTCCATTGTATTAAAAATCTTTCAACATGTGTCATAGAGTAAAGAAAAGGCTTCCAAAAAACAACAAAAAATAAAAGAAAAAGAAAAGAAAAAGAAAAAAACATTGTCATAGAATAGAACACAAAACTCTTCACTCTAGCGCCATTTTGTGACATAAATATCTGGCGGCAAAGAAGCATACCTTACCTTTCTGTTTAACTGTCATCCTTCCACAGTGTGAGTCATATTCGCAAATGTCTCCACACTTGTTGGCTTGGGATTAAGCACTAGAACGAGGCGCCTGCCTTTCAAGGTTTATGCAATGGAAGAGAGGGTTGGTTGGTTGGTTGGTTTTTTACAGCTTGTCAAACCTTGTTGGGGGGTAATTCTATGTCAAATCTCACGGCAATTTTACTTTTTCTGGATAATTTGACATGGAATTGCTCTGGGTTAATCTATGGCAAAGAAAATTTGGGTGCTCTTCCAATATGTGATCTATCGAATGGTTTCTAATCCAATATGTGATCTACCGAGTTGTTTACATTCCAATATGTGATCTAACCATTAACTACCCATTATTTTCCCATCAAACTAACCCTAACCCTAGCCCTAATCCTAACCCTAACCCTGTCTTTTTTTTTCGAAGTAGATCACATGCCATGAATAGTAGATCAATAGTAGATCAATAGTAGATCACAAACCTTCGGTAGATCACATATTGAAAGAGCACTGACAATTTGTTTTATTCATTCTTGATGGGTATTCAAATTTTTAAAATATAAACTCAATTTTTTTAAAACACAATTTTTTAAATTGTTGGCACTTTGGACCCAAGAGGCTTGCTAAAAATAATAAGTTCAATGTTATTTTACTAGATTTAAATGTTGTTAAACAAGTTTTTTATTTTTTTATTTTTTATTATTTAATTAGCACACTTACATGGAAATAAAGGCGATACTTCAAAATATGAAATTACTTAATTTATAAAATTTTACTCAAAAGTTTTTAACTTGCCAACTATCAGGCATCATGCAGCACTATGGAAACTTGCTAGAAAAAACAGTTGGAACATTAGTTTATTAGTTTTATGAGTTCCTTAAAATTTCTTTGAACTGTCATCCTCAGTGTGAGTCATATTGGCTAATGTCTCTAGTCTTGTCAGCTCGGGATTGAGCACTGAACGAGGCACCTGCCTTTCAAGGTTTATGCAATGGAAGAGAGGGTGGTTGGTTGGTTGGTTGGTTGGTTGGGTTTTACAGCTTGTCAAACCTTGTTGGGGGGGTTATTCCATGTCAAATCTCACGCCGAGCCCTAGTGTAACGTTGTGGTATTTTCACAGTACCCAAACATATATACGTAATGTGGCAGCGGTGATATATTCACAGTACTAAAAATGTCTTCGGCACGTGGCGGTCATCTTGTTGATAAAAATTACAATGCGAGAAATATGTAGTCACAACTGCTAGCCTTTATTATCGTGCTCGTCTCGTGGGTTCGTATCAGACAGGAGGAAAGTACAGAGAGACAGGGAGAGAGAACTATTAAACTACCGTAATCCCACACGGGACCAAGGGCAGGTCTTAACCCTACGCTGTCCCAAATCCAAAAGCGCCCGGTACCTTCTTTGTTGTTCCACGCCACCACATGACTTCCGGTTCCGGTCAACATCCGAAACTTCAGGTTGACATTCAATTCTCCATTCGGGAGGTCACGCTCCGGTCAAACTGTTTTGTGTTCATTACTTTTTTTTAAAACCTTTACTCTCTCACTTATTTCTTCTTCCTCCCCTTCCATTAGTAGTCCTTGCCAAATGCAATTTTGCTACACTAGCACCTATATGATCTTCCCAACCCTTTTGCCTTTTATGGCAAGCCCCAACCCTTTTTATCATATGGGTGCTAGAAGGTGGTGACTAAGGGTCTACACGTTCAATGACGTTAAACTCTATCTGATGGTGAGGTTCCAGTTTTGGAGGTTTGGGGAATGTGGAGCACCCCTTCATCACCATTGCGCCCCTGGTCCACTCTGACCCGGAGTGGTAGTACCTGTTAGGGTCCCATCTATGGGTTAAATAGAAAAATGTATTTATAAAAAAATTGTATTATCCATTAAGAATTGATTTATTTCAAACTTTATTGGCATTAAATGACCCACTGAGGTTGATATGCCATAAAACAAAACAAAACCAAACCAAACCATGTCAAATCATCCAGGCCATGTCACCCACCTCTTTCAATTTTTCTGATATTTTGTACAGGTGTGGACTATGTTAAAGTTAGACAATCCCCCAAATTTGAGCTTCCAATTCCAAGAATTGTCGGAGTTATGTCAATTTTTAGCTCTCCAGAGGTCACGAAAAATGGCGATTTTTTGTAATATATTTTTGTCTGTAAAATGAGTTCTAGTGGTTCCCTACTCCTGAAATTTGGTTTATAAGACCATTTTTGCCTGAGGAATTGAAAAGTGCTAGTCAAAAAGTCTTAAAGTCAACCAATTTTAAGTTATTGATGATTTCTGATTTTTTCACAGCAAGATCAATATCCCGATGTGGCACTGAATCTATGACAAAGATTTTTTCTATTATTATTTCATATTTATTGAACATTATTTGTACCAAAAAAAGAATAATAACAATTTTACTTTTTCTGGATAATTTGACATGGAATTGCTCTGGGTTATTCTATGCCAAAGACAATTTAGGTACTCTTCCAATATGTGATCTACCGAATGGTTTCTAATCCAATATGTGATCTACCAAGTTGTTTACATTCCAATATGTGATCAAACCATTAACTACCCATTATTTTCCCATCAAACTAACCCTAACCCTAGCCCTAATCCTAACCCTAACCCTGTCTTCTTTTTTCGAAGTAGATCACATGCCATGAATAGTAGATCAATAGTAGATCAATAGTAGATCACAAACCTTCGGTAGATCACATATTGAAAGAGCACTGACAATTTGTTTTATTCATTCTTGATGGGTATTCAAATTTTTAAAATATAAACTCAATTTTTTTAAACACAATTTTTTTAAATTGTTGGCACTTTGGACCCAAAGAGGCTTGCTAAAAATAATAAGTTCAATGTTATTTTACTAGATTTAAATGTTGTTAAACAAGTTTTTATTTTTTTATTTTTTATTATTTAATTAGCACACTTACATGGAAATAAAGGCGATACTTCAAAATATGAAATTACTTAATTTATTAAAATTTTACTCAAAAGTTTTTAACTTGCCAACTATCAGGCATCATGCAGCACTATGGAAACTTGCTAGAAAAAACAGTTGGAACATTAGTTTATTAGTTTTATGAGTTCCTTAAAATTTCTTTGAACTGTCATCCTCAGTGTGAGTCATATTGGCTAATGTCTCTAGTCTTGTCAGCTCGGGATTGAGCACTGAACGAGGCACCTGCCTTTCAAGGTTTATGCAATGGAAGAGAGGGTGGTTGGTTGGTTGGTTGGTTGGTTGGGTTTTACAGCTTGTCAAACCTTGTTGGGGGGGTTATTCCATGTCAAATCTCACGCCGAGCCCTAGTGTAACGTTGTGGTATTTTTCACAGTACCCAAACATATATACGTAATGTGGCAGCGGTGATATATTCACAGTACTAAAAATGTCTTCGGCACGTGGCGGTCATCTTGTTGATAAAAATTACAATGCGAGAAATATGTAGTCACAACTGCTAGCCTTTATTATCGTGCTCGTCTCGTGGGTTCGTATCAGACAGGAGGAAAGTACAGAGAGACAGGGAGAGAGAACTATTAAACTACCGTAATCCCACACGGGACCAAGGGCAGGTCTTAACCCTACGCTGTCCCAAATCCAAAAGCGCCCGGTACCTTTCTTTGTTGTTCCACGCCACCACATGACTTCCGGTTCCGGTCAACATCCGAAACTTCAGGTTGACATTCAATTCTCCATTCGGGAGGTCACGCTCCGGTCAAACTGTTTTGTGTTCATTACTTTTTTTAAAACCTTTACTCTCTCACTTATTTCTTCTTCCTCCCCCTTCCATTAGTAGTCCTTGCCAAATGCAATTTTGCTACACTAGCACCTATATGATCTTCCCAACCCTTTTGCCTTTATGGCAAGCCCCAACCCCTTTTTATCATATGGGTGCTAGAAGGTGGTGACTAAGGGTCTACACGTTCAATGACGTTAAACTCTATCTGATGGTGAGGTTCCAGTTTTGGAGGTTTGGGGAATGTGGAGCACCCCTTCATCACCATTGCCCCCTGGTCCACTCTGACCCGGAGTGGTAGTACCTGTTAGGGTCCCATCTATGGGTTAAATAGAAAAATGTATTTATAAAAAAATTGTATTATCCATTAAGAATTGATTTATTTCAAACTTTATTGGCATTAAATGACCCACTGAGGTTGATATGCCATAAAACAAAACAAAACCAAACCAAACCATGTCAAATCATCCAGGCCATGTCACCCACCCCTTTCAATTTTTCTGATATTTTGTACAGGTGTGGACTATGTTAAAGTTAGACAATCCCCCAAATTTGAGCTTCCAATTCCAAGAATTGTCGGAGTTATGTCAATTTTTAGCTCTCCAGAGGTCACGAAAAATGGCGATTTTTTGTAATATATTTTTGTCTGTAAAATGAGTTCTAGTGGTTCCCTACTCCTGAAATTTGGTTTATAAGACCATTTTTGCCTGAGGAATTGAAAAGTGCTAGTCAAAAAGTCTTAAAGTCAACCAATTTTAAGTTATTGATGATTTCTGATTTTTTCACAGCAAGATCAATATCCCGATGTGGCACTGAATCTATGACAAAGATTTTTTCTATTATTATTTCATATTTATTGAACATTATTTGTACCAAAAAAAGAATAATAACAATTTTACTTTTTCTGGATAATTTGACATGGAATTGCTCTGGGTTATTCTATGCCAAAGACAATTTAGGTACTCTTCCAATATGTGATCTACCGAATGGTTTCTAATCCAATATGTGATCTACCGAGTTGTTTACATTCCAATATGTGATCGAACCATTAACTACCCATTATTCTCCCATCAAACTAACCCTAACCCTAGCCCTAATCCTAACCCTAACCCTGTCTTCTTTTTTCCTAGTAGATCACACGCCATGAATAGTAGATCAATAGTAGATCACAAACCTTCGGTAGATCACATATTGAAAGAGCACCGACAATTTGTTTTATTCATTCTGGATGGGTATTCAAATTTATAAAATTTAAACTCAATTTTTTTAAACACAATTTTTTTAAATTGTTGGCACTTTGGACCCAAAGAGGCTTGCTAAAAATAATAAGTTCAATGTTATTTTACAAATAAAAAATAATAAGTTGAATGTTATTCAACATTTTACATAAATGTTGCTAAACAAGTTTTTTTTTTTTTTTTTTTATTTAATTAGCACACTTACATAGAAATAAAGGTAATGGACTTAAAATATGAAATTACTCAATTTTTAAGAATTTTTCCAAAGGTTTCAAATTTGCCAACTATCAGGTATGATGCAGCACTATGGAAACTTGATAGAAACACAAGTTGGAACGTTAGTTTATTAGTTTTAAGAGTTTCTACACAAGTTTTTTTCTTTTTTTACTTGCACAAAAACATATTGAAAAACCGGCCAATTTTGAGATTTTTTCAGTAGATTTTGATATATACGAATATTTTTCAAATTTAACCAACATATCCTATGTTAGCACTTATCAGGTATTATTGAACCCCTAAAGAGTTTTGTTAAAAATAACAAATTCAATGTTATCTTACTAGTTTTAAATGTTGCTACACAAGTTTTTTTGGTTTTTAATTAGCACACTTACATAGAAATAAAGGCGATGCACTTCAAAATATGAAATTACTCAATTTATTAAAATTTTACCCAAAGTTTTTAACTTGCCATCTATCAGGCATCATGTAGCACTATGGAAACTTGCTAGAACCAACAGTTGGAACATTAGTTTATTAGTTTTATGAGTTCCTTAAAATTTCTTTGAACTGTCATCCCCAGTGTGAGTCATATAAGCTAATGTCTCTACTCTTGTCTCCTCGGGATTAAGCACTGAACGAGGCACCTGCATTTCAAGGTTTATGTCATGGAAGAGAGGATTGTTGGCAGGTTGGATTTTACAGCTTGCCTACCTTTGTTGGGTTATTTTATGCTGAAAACATTTTGTTTTATTAATTCTTGATATGTATTCAATTTTTATTATTTTAACTCAATTTTTTAAACAATTTTTTAAACTCATTTTTTTTCTATTTAACCCATAGATGGGACCCTAACAGGTATTACCACTCCAGGTCAGAAAGGACCTGAGAGTTGTAGAGTAGTACGACGAAATAGATATTGGACCTGGACGCCCTTGGACAGTCACCGGAAGTCACCTGCAATAATAGACTCTACCATGCACGTGCAAGGCATGGGAGGGAACTAATATAAGCAGGCTTCCTCCTCAAAGCCGGCAGTTCACGTTTCGTCATTGAACCCGTTACAAGAGTAATGATGATAAAGGGGTACTCTATACCCTTTGGAGCTCCAGAATTGAAATCTAAGCACATACATGATAAAAAGGATTGGGGGCTTGGCATAAGGACAATAACGCTGGGACAATCATACAGGTACTAGGGTTTGATGAGACCAGCTGATTGATTCGAGGGGGACTAAGTAAGGGCCAAAGTGGAGTGTTGTATGTCATAGACTGCTCAGCCACCAGTATTCCGTCCTTAAGCATCATGGGTCGCCATTCTACAGCTCCAGCTAACAGGGTGGATGGAAGAGAAGAATCACAAGCAAATGGAATCATTAAACTGATTTAGACTTCAAGCTGAAATTGCTAATACCACTTTTGTTCTTATACCTTTAAGAAAAGGCATGAAGCCCTCAATTCCTTAACTCTCTCCTATAATTGAAAATATTTACTGTTACATTGTTGTATACCCTTTTCATTACTTCTTACTTTCTTCTATTCTATGGGGAAATGCTGTAGCATCGGCTAATTCGAAAAATCCTTCTAAACACCTTGTTTTTTAACAATTTTATACATTGTCTGATTCATTTCCACCCACCCCCCGATTCAGTGGATTTAACCCTGAAGATCCTTATGGTGAAACTCGAGTAGGTTATTTCTGTACACTATAATAATAAATCCGCTCTACTTATGTATTGAGAACTTTATATGTTATAACGCTGACTTATCAGAGTAACACTTGTACCAACCAAATATTTTTACTGGTAAGACATTATATATATATATATATATATATATATATATATATATATATATCTTAACATCCTGTTGAGTCAGATCTTTGACATCTTAAGTCCTTCTAGGTCTCTTCTAACATCTTGGTCTTCGTCTTGGTGGTCGGTCACACTTAACTCGTTTCTTCTTCTATATCCGTCTTGTTACCAAGACATTCATTAATCACAAGACCGTGTTATTTTTCTTAAGCTTTTATTTCCTTAGCTAAACATTTCATGTAACTAAATATCTGACTAACATAGCGCGCGTATGCAGAGTGAGTTACAGTTAAGGCAGGACATCTTCACTGCCTGACGTCCAACTGAAAACTGAGGAGCCAACCAGGTCCCACGTGACTTCACATATTTCACGGGCTTTCTGTACTATTCCATGGAAAGTCCTGCCCGTGATATGAGAAGGGCCATCCCTTTAGAAATACAGGGGATTGACAATAATCTTATGCAATCGCATAGATTATGTAACAACATGTCATGGACTGCTCAGCCACCAGGATTCCGTTCTTAAGCATCACAGGTCGTCACCCACTAACAAGTGTCCCCATTGGGGGGAATTTTACACTCTACAGAGGACCAGTCGATGTATTCACATATTGGTTTTCAGGTTACTAATGCAGAATAGCACGCAAGAGATAATATCATTAAAATCACATTTTACGTATAAATAGCATTTGTAAAGTAGCTTAACCCTAATCCTAACCCTTCAAATGAAATGTAATGCTTTTTTATACGTAAAGTAAAGTCGTCAGGGCAGCCTAATGTCGGTATCAGCCATGCAGCGAGGGAGTCTATCCCCTTTTCACTAGCGCTAGACCAAGGAGATTATTTTAGCATCTGAGGTGGAGCGCCAAACCTACCATCAGCTCCTTACTTTACCGCACAGATCCCTGTGCTACTCATACACTGAGTTGGCGAGGGCGGGTATCGAACTAGGAACCTTGTGGTTTCTAGCCGAACGCTCTACCGACTGAGCTAACCCGGCCCCTTTAGGGACAGGGTTATAATAAAACGGATAGCAAATAGTTTGAATCTTGTTGGTTTTTTCTATTTGTTTCAAGTTTATAGAAGTTTTTATACTTAATATAATGATATTATCTCTTGCGTGCTATTGTGCATTAATACCGGGTTTTCAAAGCAGGTGGGCCTCCCCCGCAATCTTTTCATATTTTCTTCTGTATCAAGAAACTGAGCCCACTAAATGCGTCACTGCCGTGGAGCAATACTGCAACGCAGGTTCTATTGTATTGATTTCAATCCTTACCGAGTGTTCCACCTTCACGCTTGACTCACTCCGGCGGAGTAAACACCTCCACCCCCGCCGCCACCGCCATCGCCAATCCTAGATTTTAAGGAAAGAACACCATAAAAGATTTACTGTTACACACATATACGTGTGAGTTAGCGATTGAGTATGCAATTAATTTTCGGTGAGGAAGAACAGCTCTTCGAAATAAAACTGTCTCACCTTGATAGCGGGAGGAAACAAGCCAGCCAGCCAGTCAGCCAGCCAGCCAGCCAGCCTGCCAGCCAGTCAGCCAAACTGCCAGCCTACCAGCCTGCCTGCCAGCCAGTAGGTAAGCCAAGCCAGGAGGCAAAGCAAGCAGAACAAAAGCCAGTGAGAATTTGTCACGTGGAAAAGCAGTCAGTTAGTCATTCACTGTCAGCTGAACATGTTTGTGAGGAATGACTCAGCACCAGCGCCGAGCAATTCTTAGTTATCAGCCGATCGATCGATATAATCATCTTGTTCTTGGCAATGTGTGCATCTCTCTTTCATTGAGTGATTGATGATTAAAAAATAAAGATCAGAATATGGAATGACTGAGCGTAGATAGATAGATATGAAGCAAAATAGATAGATAGATAGATAGATAGATAGATACAAAGCAAAATAGATAGATAGATAGTAAGCAAAATAGATAGATAGATAGATAGATAGATAGATATGAAGCAAAATAGATAGGTAGATAGATAGATATAAAGCAAAATAGATAGATAGATATGAAGCAATATATATAGAGAGAGAGATAGATAGATAAGAAGCAAAATAGATAGATAGATATGGAGCAAAATAGATAGATAGATAGATATGAAGCAAAATAGATAGATAGATAGATATGAAGCAAAATAGATAGGAAGCAAAATAGATAGGTAGATAGATAGATATGAAGCAAAATAGATAGGTAGATAGATAGATATGAAGCAAAAGAGATAGATAGATAGATAGATAGATAGATATGGAGCAAAATAGATAGATAGATAGATAGATATGAAGCAAGATAGATAGATAGATAGATATAAAGCAAAATAGAGAGATAGATAGATAGATAGATATGAAGCAAAATAGATAGATAGATAGATAGATAGATAGATATGAAACAAAATAGATAGGTAAATAGATAGATAGATATGAAGCAAAATAGAGAGATAGATAGATAGATAGATATGAAGCAAGATAGGTAGATAGATAGATAGATAGATATAAAGCAAAATAGAGAGATAGATAGATAGATAGATAGAAGCAAATAGATAGATAGATAGATAGATATGAAGCAAAATAGATAGATAGATAGATATGAAGCAAAATAGATAGATATAAAGCAAAATAGATAGGTAGATAGATTGATAGATAGATATGAAGCAAAATAGATAGATAGATTGATAGATAGATATGAAGCAAAATAGATAGATATGAAGCAAAATAGATAGATAGATAGATAGATAGAAACAGAATGAGATAGTTAAATAGATATGAACAAAGCAAGATAGATAGATAGATAGATAAATATGAATGAAGCAAGACAGATAGGTACATAGATAAATATGAAAAAAGTAAGATAGATAGGTAGATAGATAGAAATGAATGAAGCAATATAGATAGATAGATAGACAGATAGATAGATAGGAATGAAGTAAGACATAGATAATTAGATATATAAATATATATGAATGAAGCAAGATATATGTATAGATAGATAGGTAGGTAGATATGAATGGATAGATTCACAGCCACAGAAGGCGCTGCGCTAAAACTTAACTCCCAAGACACAGGAAGTCTAGGGAACTGCTGTGCGGATATATCTTCAATCTATTCAAAATAGGGAATTTGATAATAACGAAAATAATAAAAATTTGTATTATCTGCATTATTCAGACTATTGTCCCCATCTTCATTGTTATTTGTACAACGTTTCGGCCGATATGCCCTCCGGCCTTCTTCAGGTATTTCTTGTCTGACTCGGGAACCTTTTCAGACTCGGGAACCTTTTCAGACTCGGGAACCTTCTCGGACTCGGGAACCTTTTTTTTCGAACTCGGGAACTTTCTTGTCGTAATCGGGAGCTCCAAGCCTCATCTCAAACATTCAGAGAAATGAAAATAATAAAAATTTGTATTATCTGCATTATTCGGACTATTGTCCCCATCTTCATTGTTATTTGTACAACGTTTCGGCCGATATGCCCTCCGGCCTTCTTCAGGTATTTTTTGTTGGACTCGGGAACCTTCTCAAACTCTGGAACCTTCTCAGACTCGGGAACCTTCCCGGACTCAGGAACCTTCTTTTCGAACTCAGGAACTTTCTTGTCGTAATCGGGAGCTTCAAGCCTCATCTCAAACATTCAGAGAAATGAAAATTTGATATATCTTATTACATTAGAACTTGAATACTTGCACCTGGTGGAGGGCGCATACTTTTACTAGTGTATTATAGACTCTCTTGTCGATTTTCGACGTATGAGGGTTCACACACACAATGAACACCCACACAGTGATTTGTTTATAGTGGTGAAGGCTTGTGTTGGACCATCCACACTTTTTGGCACAGTCGATAGGAAAGAATTGGTGCATCAAGAGTTGCCAAAACCCAATCAACGACCGACCTCAGGAACTTTGAATTCAGAGTTATCCCTCTACTAGACTGGTTACCTACCCAAGGCTGAAGGGCCCAGTCTGCCCTACTATTTAACCCATAGCTGGAGGGAATTTTGAATTCAGAGTTATCCCTTTCCTAGACTGGTTACCTACCCAAGGCTGAAGGGCCCAGTCTGCCCTACTATTTAACCCATAGCTGGAGGGAATTTTAAATTCAGAGTTATCCCTCTCCTAGACTGGTTACCTACCAAGGCTGAAGGCCCAGTCTGCCCTACTATTTAACCCATAGCCAGAGTTACTCCTAGACTGATTACCTACCCAAGGCTGAAGGGCCCAGTCTGCCCTACTATTTAACCCATAGCTGGAGGGAATTTTGAATTCAGAGTTATCCCTCTCCTAGACTGGTTACCTACCCAAGGCTGAAGGGCCCAG
Organism: Doryteuthis pealeii; assembly: GCA_023376005.1. Classification (NCBI taxonomy): domain Eukaryota; kingdom Metazoa; phylum Mollusca; class Cephalopoda; order Myopsida; family Loliginidae; genus Doryteuthis; species Doryteuthis pealeii. Next base: position 61,141,672 of record CM042162.1, read on the forward strand.
TCTGCCCTACTATTTAACCCATAGCTAGAGGGAGAATATATGGATTTATACCTTTCCCAAGGGTATTAGTGCTATGTGAAATGCCAACAGCTTCGTCTAGTGTATATAACAATTAGAATTCCATTCTGTTTTGTGATGTCATTTGGCATTTATGTGGTTAATGTTGTCTTTGTTTGAATTATGACTGTTGCACAATGTCAACGAAATGCTTTAACAGCCAACGCAAACTTCATTATGATAATAGAAAAAGCAAATACAGAAAACCAAAAGCCAATCCTTGATCTGACTCACCACCCTGTCAGCTTGGGCGTTAGAATGCACCGACTGCACCTCTGCAGAGGAGTAAGACTCCCCCAATGGGGCTACCTGTTGGCCATGTGTCACAACCTGTGATGCTTAAGAATAGAACCCAGGTGGTTGAGCAGTCCATGATATGCAATACTCCACTTTGGCCCTTTCTTGGGCTAGACGGGCAGTCGGAGAGGTCCCCTCTGATCAATCAGCTGGTCATGTCAAGCCCTAGCAACTGTATGATTGCTCTAACGCTATTACCTTTATTGCAACTTCCTACCCTTTTTACCATATGGATGCTAGAAGGCGGTGGCTGAGGGTCTACATGTCCTGGGAGTGACGTTAAACTTTATCTGATGATGAAGTTCCAGTTTTGGAGGTTTGGGGAATGTGGAGCACCCCTTCATCACCATTGCTCCCAGGTACACTCTGACCCGGAGTGGTAGAACCTGTTAGGGTCCCATCTTTGGGTTAAATAGAAAAATATGAGTTCATAAACAAAATTTGACTATCCATTAAGAATGAATTTTATTTCAAAACTTTGTCGGCATTAAATGACCCACCGAGATTGATATGCCATAAACCAAACCAAACCAAACCAATTGATCTGACTCAACACACCAAGTAATTCTCACAAGTTAATCGCATATCAACCCCCATGGGTTATTTAATGCCAAAGTGATTCTTACAGAAGAACAGTAGTGGTGCTATTTAACCAATAACTGGAGGAATGAGGATGTTCATACCTTTCCCAAGAGTATTAGTCCAAAAGTAACCATAATAGCGTGACTTGAGTTCCAACTTGCTTACTACAATGTAGCAATCCAATACGTTATTCACTTGGCCATATGAAAGTATATGTGTATAAATTATTAGTATCAAATAGGAATACTTGAAACCATATAATGGTGTATAAATTGTGTACAAATTAATAGTATTAGATAGGAATACTTGAAACCATATAATGGTGTATAAATTGTGGACAAATTATTAGTATTAGATAGGAATACTTGAAACCATATAATGGTGTATAAATTGTGTACAAATTATTAGTATTAGATAGGAATACTTGAAACCATATAATTGTGTATAAATTGTGTACAAATTATTAGTATTAGATAGGAATAGTTGAAACCATATAATGGTGTATAAATTGTGTACAAATTATTAGTATTAGATAGGAATAGTTGAAACCATATAATGGTGTATAAATTGTGTATAAATTATTAGTATTAAATAGGAATACTTGAAATCATATAATTGAGTACAAATTGTGTACAAATTATTAGTATTAGATAGGAATAGTTGAAACCATATAATTGAGTACAAATTGTGTACAAATTATTAGTATTAGATAGGAATACTTGAAACCATATAATTGTGTATAAATTATTAGTATTAAATAGGAATACTTGAAACCATATAATGGTGTATAAATTGTGTATAAATTATTAGTATTAAATAGGAATACTTGAAACCATATAATTGTGTACAAATTGTGTATAAATTATTAGTATTAAATAGGAATACTTGAAACCATATAATTGTATACAAATTGTGTATAAATTATTAGTATTAGATAGGAATACTTGAAACCATATAATTTTATACAAATAGTGTATAAATTATTAGTATTAAATAGGAATACTTGAAACCATATAATTGTGTACAAATTGTGTATGAATTATTAATATTAAATAGGAATACTTGAAACCATATAATTTTATACAAATTGTGTATAAATTATTAGTATTAAATAGGAATACTTGAAACCATATAATTGTGTACAAATTGTGTATGAATTATTAATATTAAATAGGAATACTTGAAACCATATAATTTTATACAAATTGTGTATAAATTATTAGTATTAAATAGGAATACTTGAAACCATATAATTGTGTACAAATTGTGTATGAATTATTAATATTAAATAGGAATACTTGAAACCATATAATTTTATACAAATTGTGTATAAATTATTAGTATTAAATAGGAATACTTGAAACCATATAATTGTGTACAAATTGTGTATGAATTATTAATATTAAATAGGAATACTTGAAACCATAAAATTGTATACAAATTGTGTATAAATTATTAGTATTAAATAGGAATACTTGAAACCATATAATTGTATACAAATTGTGTATAAATTATTAGTATTAAATAGGAATACTTGAAACCATAAAATTGTATACAAATTGTGTATAAATTATTAGTATTAAATAGGAATACTTGAAACCATATAATTGTATACAAATTGTGTATAAATTATTAGTATTAAATAGGAATACTTGAAACCATATAATTGTATACAAATTGTGTATAAATTATTAGTATTAAATAGGAATACTTGAAACCATATAATTGTATACAAATTGTGTATAAATTATTAGTATTAAATAGGAATACTTGAAACCATATAATTGTATACAAATTGTGTATAAATTATTAGTATTAAATAGGAATACTTGAAACCATATAATTGTATACAAATTGTGTATAAATTATTAGTATTAAATAGGAATACTTGAAACCATATAATTGTATACAAATTGTGTATAAATTATTAGTATTAAATAGGAATACTTGAAACCATAAAATTGTATACAAATTGTGTATAAATTATTAGTATTAAATAGGAATACTTGAAACCATATAATTGTATACAAATTGTGTATAAATTATTAGTATTAAATAGGAATACTTGAAACCATATAATTGTATACAAATTGTGTATAAATTATTAGTATTAAATAGGAATACTTGAAACCATATAATTGTATACAAATTGTGTATAAATTATTAGTATTAAATAGGAATACTTGAAACCATATAATTGTATACAAATTGTGTATAAATTATTAGTATTAAATAGGAATACTTGAAACCATATAATTGTATACAAATTGTGTATAAATTATTAGTATTAAATAGGAATACTTGAAACCATATAATTGTATACAAATTGTGTATAAATTATTAGTATTAAATAGGAATACTTGAAACCATATAATTGTATACAAATTGTGTATAAATTATTAGTATTAAATAGGAATACTTGAAACCATATAATTGTATACAAATTGTGTATAAATTATTAGTATTAAATAGGAATACTTGAAACCATATAATTGTGTAAAATTGTGTATAATTATTAATATTAAATAGGAATACTTGAAACCATATAATTGTATACAAATTGTGTATAAATTATTAGTATTAAATAGGAATACTTGAAACCATATAATTGTATACAAATTGTGTATAAATTATTAGTATTAAATAGGAATACTTGAAACCATATAATTGTATACAAATTTGTATAAATTATTAGTATTAAATAGGAATACTTGAAACCATAAAATTGTATACAAATTGTGTATAAATTATTAGTATTAATAGGAATACTTGAAACCATAAAATATACAAATTGTGTATAAATTATTAGTATTAAATAGGAATATTGAAACCATATAATTGTATACAAATTGTGTATAAATTATTAGTATTAAATAGGAATACTTGAAACCATATAATTGTATACAAATTGTGTATAAATTATTAGTATTAAATAGGAATACTTGAAACCATATAATTGTATACAAATTGTGTATAAATTATTAGTATTAAATAGGAATACTTGAAACCATAAAATTGTATACAAATTGTGTATAAATTATTAGTATTAAATAGGAATACTTGAAACCATATAATTGTATACAAATTGTGTATAAATTATTAATATTAAATAGGAATACTTTAAAGCATAAAACTGTTTGGTTTAGTTTGATCTCTTTGTTTAATTGCATATCAACCTTCAGGGGTTATGTCATGGCAAAGCCATCCTTACAGGGTTGATATGCCATTAAACAAAACCAAATCAAAGTGATCCTTGTAGAAGAACAGTGGTAGTATTTAACCAATAGCTGGGGACATGAGGAGTTCCATACCTTTCCCAAGAGTATTAGTCCAAAAGTGAATGTAATAGTGTGACTAGGGTTCAAACTTGCTTACTACAATGTAACATTACAGCATATTAATCACTATGCAACAAAGACTCCTCAGAGTATGACAGTTCCTCTGGAACGATTACTGCCAGAGATATTGTCAGAGGAGCAAATCTTATATGAAACAAATAAGGTAATCCTTAACTATTTCCTCATAAATTCCTACCATAAAATAAACTGAACCCTCATTTTATGTCCGTGTTTTTGCAATAAATGTTTTATTTTTCTTGCACCCATTATTTTACAATACTGAATATATTTTCTTTATTTATTTTAATATTCACTTCAATGCGTATATTCTAAAAGTTTTTGGTTTGTGAGAATGGTTAGTTTTTAAAGTTTTGATGTTGTTATTTCTTTTCATTTTTTTTTTTTTTGCCTTTGGTACTCTAAAATAAAAACGTCAGATTTTAATCATCGTCGACGAAAAAACAAAATTACGGTCATAAAAGGAGGATCCAATTTATGCCTAAATTGTAAAACAAGCCCCCACTTTAAAAATAACCATTCTCACAAAATATGAATCAATACCTGGATGATGTTTATTATCTTTATACTGTACATGTATTGGTAATCCTTAACTTATTACTCGTAAATTCCTACTATAGAATAAATTGAACCCTCATTTCATGTCCGTGTTTTTGCAATAAATGTTTTATTTTTCTTGCACCCATTATTTTAAATTTTTAGAATATACACATTGAAGTGAATATTAAAATAAATAAATAAAATATATTTAGTATTGTAAAATAACGGGTGCAAGAAAAATAAAACATTTATTGCAAAGACACGGACATAAAATGAGGGTTCAGTTTATTTTAATTGCAGCTTAATCAGCTTTGTCATTTTCCCATTATTCAACCTGACTTGGGATCCAACACGTCACAACTTCTTTTGACTCAGATATAACTATGTTACGATTTTATGGGCCATCCTGTTGCGGGGCCGATAAGGATGTCGACCCCACAGACTTTTGAATAAGTGAAACGACTGGAGGCAATGAAAGAGACAAAGGCAGAGGATTTAGATGGCAGGAAGTAACCAGGTGGTCAATTTATTCACGAGAATTGACAAAGGTAAATCGGCAAGTTGAGTTTTCGTCGTTCGAGGTTGGTCGCTCAACGTTCGGTCAGTCTTTCGTTAATCTGGGTGGATAGGTCGTCCGTTGTCGGATAGGCAGCTGGAATCCGGAATCTGGATACAGTGCGTCTACGGGTTTCGGTTGACGTCGTGGTCGGTCGGTAACGGTCTCGGCTTGCGGTTGTATCGGCTGCGAGTCCCGGTCGTAGTCCCGTCGAGGACTGTTCGGGTACGAGCGTGAAACGTAACAGCGACGGACCGTTCGCTTAGCACGTGCGTTGCCTGGGTCTGATTGGCCGCGGTTATGCGGGATTTCAGACCAGGCTGGTACGTGTGCGCAAATGCCTCGAGTAGCTAGTGTTTGCTCGCGGAAGATCGAGTCGGATCTACCAAGCTAGGACCTAGCGTACTGTCGGCGAGGGACGCCTATCTGGTCGTAAGATCCAGATCTTCTAGGGATTTCGCCCTAGGATCGCATTCGTGGTTAAGGAAAGACTGAGGTGAAAAGGGCCGACTGGTTAGCTCTGAAAAGAGCTGGGTTTGTTTAGCCTTGAAAAAGGCTGATATTGCTGGACTGGAAATGTTGGTGTTATCACAGCAAAGAACGAGGCTGGTCGTCTAGCGTCAAAGAAAGGCAGGTCGTTCCAGCAGCGTAGAGAGGCAAGGCGGTCAGGAATCAGGAAAGGCCATTTGTTGAGAATAGGAATCAGGATCGTTAACTGTCGGTGGCTGGCTGGAACTGTCCTCGTCATCGCAAACGACTTTCTTAAATACCCGAAATTTGCCGGAAATATCAAATGACGTCAGGGAAAAGTTCGTTAGAAATGATGATGACATAGTTTTGACTACGTGACCCAATACATGCGAAAGGGGTGGAGCTTAAAGGGTTAAAGCTGGGCAAAAACTGGATATATCTGGTCAGACATGGAAAGGGGTTTGCTTACGTGCGAAAATGCACACGCGTGCTCTGATTACGTGCGTTCGTTCAGAGAAAGGGGTCAAGGCTGTTTTGGCCCCGACAATCCTTTAGGCTTCAAGCAAGAGCGCTTGTCCAGCGGAAATCCTTGGTAAAGAATCCTTTGGTTGTTCCTTGGTACTCCTCAGTATTGCAAGTCCTTCGTCAATGATTGCAAATGGACGTCTCTTAGTATCAGAGATTAAGTAGTCAACCAGCCACGCATTCAGGCTGTTGATTGGCTGAGGTTTAAACTATGTGACCTCGCTTAGTCTAAAAAGTTAAGTGGTGCATTGTAGCACGTCTTATATGCCACAAATAATCCAACACAAATTATTAGTATTAGGTTGGAATACTTGAAACTATATAAGTGTGTAGAAATTACTTTTATCAAAAGTAATTTTCAGAAACTATAATTGTTTAAAAATGATTATCATTAGTTACTTGCATATAATTGCTTGTGCAAAAATACTTTGGCATTAGATAACCCAAAAAAGGTTGACATTCCATAAAATTAACCAACCATACCAAGCTATAAACAAAAGGCATTCAGAGAATGTTTTTTCTTCTTTTCAAACACAGACGCTAATGACATTGCAACAAGCCTCGTAAAATATGTGTTTATGTGAGTGGGTGGCTTTCTTGGATAATGGCTATATTTAGTAGTTATATCTATCTATACATATGAGACACCACACCTTCTCTCACTCGCCGTTGGGGTCGCATCTTATCTTCCCAGTATTGATCAGATGACCGTCTCTGGTCAATCGGCTCGTTGATTGTCCTCTCCTCTTTGGGGTCGCAATTCCTGGTTGGTGATTCAACCTATGACTAACCCTCCTTCTGCCACGTTGTGTGTTTGATCTCAGGTAGTTGCCTTAGTCAGGTTCGCGCCCAGACTGAGATTCGCTGTCAAAGAGTTGAAGTGGTCTCAAAACAAAGTCAGTTCCATTCAAAAAGAATACAGACAGGTGGTTAAATTGAATACACAATTTTATATATAATAAAAAGTAAAGAATACAATGTATAATTCTCGTCCCGTTTGAGTGCCAAGTGATGCAATTTAGTATTAGTGACTAGATATACTTGGTTTGGTCGAAGAAGAATAAATTCTAGTCAGGGTCTTATGATGGAATTCTCAACTTAGTGCCAACGACTTAAGTTCTGTTCTGGTCAACTAATACATTCTATGGAATTATGGCGGAGAACGAGAAAGGAAAAAGAGCAAGACATTGTCTTGCCTGCCGGGAGCGAACCAGCGTCCTCCCGCATGCAAAAATAAATGCGATTTAGGCACTGGACGGACGCGAGATTCGATTGATGTGCCCGGATGTTTGGGCAATATGCCCATAAAATAACCAAAGCAAGTGGAGCGTGGCGTGACAAGCATTCGGCCTACGTGGGACAGCAGTCAGTAAAGATTATTTTGACGACGGCGACGGATTTTTAGCTGCTGGTCGAAGACTGTGTTGACCAAAAGAAAGTTTGGCCTGCGAGAAGACAGTGAACTCGCTTCTTTTGCCCCCCCCCCCTTCAGCAGGAACTTGTTGAAGCAAATATCTATTTTCCCCCTCAATCCCCCCCCCTTCTCGTTCTCCGCCATAGGAATATAACTTTTTGCCACTGACTTGGCAATTGTCTCAGGAACTGACTTTTAGCAACTCTGCTCAGAACTCACAGTGTTACTCTGCCAGGAACTCGGTCAGGAACTCAGTCAGGAACTCAATCAAAAACTGACTAATATAAAAAAAAATGCTTTGCTTAAATAAAATTTCCTCTTCCAAGAGTAATTCGGTCTTTCTGACCGCTTCACCCAAAAGTAGTTCTCAAGAAATAGTTCCCTTCCTAATATGGAAATCATTTCCGCACCTTTTTACTCCAATTCCTTATAATTATCATCTCTTACTGTCACTCTCATGGGTTCATCTAGTACAACCCTCATGATTGGGTTTTTCCCAAAACAATATTTTCGTCAAATATCATATCGTATCACTGTCCGAAGACTTCTAACAACACTGTCTAAAAATCTCTGTCAATAACTTTTCGTAACCTGTACTGATCGATAACCCTCGAAACTATGAAATACTAATTAAAATCTTTCGTTCCTGTTTGAATAGAAGTACCAAAATTATCATTGACCTATGTTAAGACACTTGTGTGCACTCACACACGTCCACACAAACACATGCATACACACATGATATATATATATATATATATATATATATATATATATATATTACCCTATCTATAACCTTCCTTTGTATAACATAAACATGATCACTTCAAATAGATTTTGTTTTCCTAATTAGTGGAGTAATTATAAAAATAGCATGAAGAGCTCTTCACCATAGGGTAATATACAGTACACACTTACATACATGATATATATATATATATATATATATATATATATATATATATATATTACCTTATAACCTTCCTTTGTATGATCACTTCATATAAACTTTCTTTCACTAATTATAAGAGTAGTTATAAAAATAAAATGAAGAGCTCTTCACCGTAGGTTAATAGAATAGAGCTAAGTCAAGCACATAGACACACACACATATACATATATATATGTATGTATGTGTGTTTTATAGATAATATGGGTGCTATATTTACAAGGAAACAGTGCTCAATATCATTGGTAGAGTATTTATATTTTAATTAAGGTAGTCAATGTTGCCTAGTAACGGATGGTTCCTCACCTTATCGGGTCATTTTATGCCAAAGACATTATGTTTATTCATTCTTGATGGGTACTCATTTTTTTTTCAAACACATCTTTTAAACGCTTTAGGGTTGACAAAAACTCCATTTAAAGCCAGTTTCTTTCTGTTAACGTTGATACATGGGTAGCGCTTTAGAGGCTGATCATCTCTATAGGGCTCTAACTGGCGAGGGGGTATTATGTTGGAAGACCCGAAACCCCTAATGAAACCAGTTAACAACATAACTGACGACGCTACCCAGCGCTATTTTTATCAGGCATATCTTAAACAACTCATTTTTCTTCTATCTAAGTCATAGACCCTAACAGGTACTACCACTCTAGGGCAGAATGGACCTGGAAGTAATGGCGACGAAGGGTACTCTACTCACCCCAGAGCTCTAGAACTCGAGCCTCAGCATCAGATAGTTTAACGTCATAGCCAAGACACTAAGACCATAGGCTACTGCCTTCTATCATATATGATAAAAATAGTTGGGGCTTGCCATAAGTTTGGGACAATCATGTAGGTGCTACGGCTTGATGTGACCAGCCTGTGTAAGAGCCAAAGTGGAGTTTTGCATGTCATGGACTGCTCAGTCACCAGGATACCATCCTTAAGCATCACGGGTCGCCACCCACGGTCAACAGGTGGCCCCATTTGGGTGGTCTTACCCCTCTGCAGATGTGCAGTCGGTGTATTCTAATGCTCCACCGACAGGGCGAGCAAAGATTATGCTTCCTTTCTTCAAAATCCTCGCCCTTTTTTCTCTGCGCAATACTTGTACTTATTCCCCTAGGGGTTAACGGTGCTGTTTTCGCTAATAACCATCCCCCATACATACACAGTTTGCAGATAATTGCTATACATTCTGCAGTTATTTGCCACAATATCGTTCCGTATTATGCTACAAAATCTGCTCAGGTAATAAGGGAACGTTTCTCACTCAAATGATGTCAACAGGAAATGTGTTACAAGTCAAAATTAAGTAGCGTTAATGACCCCCCACTTATTCTTCAATTCCTCAAACATCCGGTACACCAGTATTCAGTGTAAAACTTAACCTCCATGTGTATAGTATGTAAACACGATCAATTGAAATAGATTTTTCTTTGACGCAGAATGCGACACCAGGTCAATTTTTAAGCGGAGTACAAATGGTTCGAATTCTGGGTTTTGAAGAAAATGAACACTTCATTCATTGTTCATTTCTGTCTTGGTAAATACAGCTTCCGTTTACCTTCAAGATACTCCAGCTTTTTTTCAGCTTTTTTTTCTTCTTCTTTTTAAGGAACGGTTCCTTCAAATTAGTAACAGGAGCCAGCCTGGAAAATAAACTTATTTTTCTCAATGAAAGTATTCTAATTTTATTATTTCTCTGAATTTTTTAGATGAGGCTTGATAATTAGTATTTAGATTTGGTCCAATTGGATACATAGCGTAGTGGATAAAGGCGTTGGGTTAAGGCAGTTCTAAATGACAGTTTTCTCTGGGCTGAAGGTTCAATCCTTGTCAATGGCGACAGTAACATAGAATGTTAACTAACACGGCTTAACAACTGTACCCCAGCTATGAGAACAGGATACCCCCGTGGATTGAATAAAGGGTTGGGTTCAAAGTTCCATGATGGCTACGACAAAAAGGTTCCCGAGTTCGAGAATGCTCCTGAGTTCGAGAAGGCTTCCGAGTTTGAAGGCTCCCGAGTCCGATAAAAAGGTTCCCGTGTTCGAGAAGGTTCCCGAGCCCGATAAAAATACCTGAAGAAGGGGGCACATCAGCCGAAACGTTGTACAGATAACAATGAAGAAAAGGATAATAATCCGAATAATCCAAATAATTCTAATATATAAAAAAAAAAAGTTAATTCATTGCGAAAAAAAATGGTTAATTGAGACATATTTCTAGAAAAATGCCCACAAAATGTTTATTTAAAAAAAAAAATATTTAAGAATTCAAATGAAAAACATGAAGTTTATTTTCCCGAAAAAAGCAGATCAAAAGAGATTACAAGGTTGGGTCCTGTTGAATGGAGCGTTCCCTAATAAAAAATAAAGTAAAATAAAATAAAAGCAAAATGAAAAATTCGAGAGTGCGTGTTGATATGGAATGGTTTAGTCGACCTATAATATTAGTAAAAATGAGACCACAATACGTATTTTACGGAAGTAATAGATACACGTGCTTACACGTTCGTTTACTTCACTTCACTGAATGTACAAGAAGGAATAAAGGCAAAGAGAAAACGAACTGCACGACAATTTTTGGTGGCGCCTACAACGTCGGAAAGTAATTTACCACGTATTTCTGGAAACACGACTTACAGGCAGTAGCCTCATATGCCAGAGGGACTATTTTAGTTGGTAAAACTCAACAGTGCGTCTATTGAAGATAAACCCACCTTCTATGATCTTTTTTGCCGGGCACCATATATTTGCCCTGGTTAAAAGGTAGGCAATTAAATTCGGATGAAGAAGACAACAAACAAATGAAGATAAAAACATATATTCAGAAATGTACAAAGTATAAAATTAATGGCGTTTGCTGCTAGACTTATCTGCTGAGTTCCTTTGAGTTCTGGGAGATACTGGATTTACGTCTTGCGTGTGCTCAACACTACAAATAACTAATTAAGGATTCAATTTGGGTGCCCATCTATGGTATTGGCTGACTCGCCTCCTGGTGTCAAGGGTACATAATTTATCCCTAATTTTTCCAATACTTCCTTTTTTGAACATAAATAATATAGTGGACCAACTTATTTAGCAATATGAAAGGAGGAATATATATTGCCATAATAACATAGTTGTATCGACATATACTACTTAAAGAAGGTGGAAATGATGAAAAATTATGTATAACTAGAACTTTTATTCAGGTTATATAAAAATAAAACAAAACTAGGAATACATTTCCATATATATATATATATATATATATATATATATATATATATATATGAGAAAAATTCCTATGAGGGACCCCACTCTCAAAAAGTGTTTTAATACTTTTGAGAGATTTTTCAGTTATCCCCCTCATTTCATTCATTCTTGTTTCATCCATTCATTCATTTTGACATTGATTTATATATATATATTATATATATATATATATATATATATATATATATATATATAAACTTGTAACCTATTACAAGTCATTTTTATATTATATATTGCTATTATATCATATTGTATGAAATAGATAGAGATCATAGATAAATCATAGATAAATATGTGCGCCAAATATATACCAACACGTAACACAGTCAATTTACCATAGCCGTACACGTTTTTGGTATGATTTTATACCATATTATTGACCTACTACGCATACCAGTGTGACACCACCGGCGGGCTGCGAGGCCTCTTTGCACATTGCTCTGCATCTCTTCTGCATTCCTTCTGCACTGCTTACTTCTGGCCGTTCATCTTGTCTCGTCTAGCAATTTCCCTGGATCGCCACATTGTACATATATGCTCAAAACATCTCGCAGCCCCCCCACCCCCGCCGAGGGGTGCACAGCAAACAAGTATTGCAAAAGAGAAAGAGGAACAAACAACAAAGACAACAGTCAGGTGAACATTAGAATGGTCGAGATGAGGTATGCAACTTGCATTGCTTCTAATTCATTTTCCTATCGGCTACAGTTCCATCTGCTCCCATCGCTTGTCGAAAAAGGAACACCCCCTTTTTTTCTTGGGGACCTCTGCTAAGGCTAGCTTCGAGTGGGCAACTCAACTGATCTTCTCTGGTGTCCAAAACTCGGCTCCCCTCCTCGGCTCCAGAAAACTAACTCTAACTCCTTTCAAATTTCCCAGAATCCCCAATTCTCGTACGAAATCTCACCCTCCGAGATTTTATCAACCCCGCGTAATTTGAAAGAGTTCTTTGTCTAAAAGACCACCCTCATGATGTTTTATGACTCTTATGACCAACTGGTCAACTATTAATTGCCAAAGGACCAGACATGTTGTCTGCTTCTAACATTAATTGTTCACTATCACTCCTTTTTATCTAGCCTAAATTCTTTTTCTTATTTTTAAGATTTACTTGACTTAGCCGTGACCCTAAATACACATACAATATATGAATGCACACACATTATCCACACTAGTTACTATTTACTACTGGTCTTGCTTACTACATATTCAATCTACACACATACACACATATATATGTGGTTTGACTTCTACTTGTGTATTCAATATCAACCTAGAATTATATATACACACCTACACCCGCATGCACAGATGCATAGTACTATACCAGCAATAATTTTAAAACTGATGCAATAAAGGAACGTCAGTGGGGAGAAACTACTAATTGAGCAACCGCAGGCAACATGTTAATATAAGGATATCAGCTTCTTAACATCAGGCCACATTCTAGCACCCTCTGTGTGTGTGTGTGTGTGTGTGTGTGTGTGTTTTGGAGGGGGGGTTCCACCACTCCTACGAGAGCAACAGCTTGGGAATGACTGATATAACGTCAACAGTAGAAGCACGTTTAGAGTCATACTCTGGACACCCTTTTTGGGAGGATCCCACCCCTCTGCAAGGGATGCAGCCAGCCTATTCTAGGCCCCGCAACAAGGTGTTATGAAATAGGATTAAAGAAGTAAGCTGGTTGCAAAATATTGTAAATATATTGTATCCAATCTGAAGCAGAAAGCTCCCAATCCTTTCTAATGGGCATTAACCTTTGAAAAACGACTTTTAGCTCAGCTAAGCTTGTCAGTAGGTACAAGTGGCCCCGGGGTTAACAGCCTCCCTCGAGCTATCATCATCGTCATTCAACAAGCACTCAACACACATCCATTAGCTAGTCTATTTTTATTACACACGTAACCTCATTTACACATAATTCTTTTTGTAATAGAATCTATTTGTAAGTAACAGTAAAGTCGTCAGGGCGGCCTTAAAGTCGGTATCAGCCATACAGCGAGGGGTCTATCCCCTTTTCAATAGCGCTAGACCAAGGAGATTGTTTTAGCATCTGAGGTGGTGCGCCACACCTACCATCAGCTCCTTACTTTACCGCACAGATCCCTGTGCTACTCATACGCTGAGTTGGCGAGGACCGGTATCGACCTAGGAACCTTGTGGTTTCTAGCTGAACACTCTACCGACTGAGCTAACCCGGCCCTGAATCTTTTTGTAATAGAATCTATTTGTATTACAATTTGTATTACAATTTAATTTGTATTACATACGTGGCCTCATTTATTGTTTGCCACGGAATCCTCTCAAAGCAATAAAGCAGTTCACACACCTAGTTGGTTGGTTTGTTATTTTTACGGCATGTCAACACTTGTTGGGTTATCTTATGCCGAAGACATTTTTTATTCGTTCTTAATGGGTATTGAATTTTTTTAATTCAATTTTTTTAAAAACCCATTTTTCTAAAACTCATTTTTTTTTCTATTAACCCATAGATGGGGCCCTAACAGGTAGTACCACTCTACGTCAGGGTGGACCTGGGAGTAATGGCGTTGAAGGGGTAATCTACACTCTCCAGAGCTCCAGAATTGGAACTTCACCACGATGCAGTTTAACGTCATACCCACGACACTAAGACCTTCAGCCACTGCCTTCTAGCACATATATGATAAAACGGGTTGGAGTTTGCCATAAGTGCGATAGTGTCGAGACTGTCCTATGGGTGCTAGAGCTTGACGTGAGCAGCCGATTCATCGGAGGGGGCCTTTACGATCGCCCGAATAGCCGAATAAGTGCCAAAATGGAGTATTGCATGTCATGGACAGCTCATCCACCAGGATTCCTTCCTTAAGCATCACGGGTCGCCAAAACAGTCAACATGTAGCTCCGTTGGTGCAGTCGGTGTATTCCCCAGCCCCATCCGACAGGGCTTTACACACCTTGATAGTGTTCTATAAAGAAATAAAAGCAATTGTTCGTTAACCTGATGGTTTATTCCTCAGCCAATCAACAGCCATAATGCGTGGCTGGTTGACTACTTAAGCACTGATACTGAGAACCGTCCATTTGCAATCATTGACGAAGGAACTTACAATACTAAGGAGCACTAAAGATTCTGTACCAAGGATTTCCGCTGGACAAGCTCTTGCTTGAACCCTAAAGGATGGCCCATAAAATCGTAACAATTGTTGCTGGAGTCCTTCGAGGAAATCTACTAGCATCCCATATATTTAATATATATATGTGATAATGCATATTTCTAATAGGTCTAGACTAAGTTCTACGAACGTCATTAGATCTCATAAAATAATTTTGCCTAAGGAGTTGACAATAGGAACTGCTGTTTTCGGTTGTACTTTTTTCAAGGAAATCAATAGTGATTGGTCCTTTCTAAAAGTATTTACGGTTTTCGAAGGAGCTCTTATTTCTCCGTAGTTGTTGGCAAATTGTCGGACAAAGAAGGAACAAACACGAAAGTAAATGCAGACACTTGTATTGACAAAAATTACATAAAATTGTTGCAAATTTTAATGGTATTTGCTACGAGACTTATCTGAGTTTGGTAATTTTCTTGGAGTAATGGTGATAACAGGGTATTCTTTTCGTCGGTAGGAAATGATAAGACGCTTCGTCTCGGTAGTTTCTTGTCCTTCGGTAAGTGTGCTATCGTACCTGCCTTTTAACATATGCAGATACAATGCCTTAGAAGTGAGCTGGTTGTAGAGTTCTGTGATAAGTGGGTCCTGTTTTGGGCTTGGTGATGAGAGCTTTTAGTTTTTACGTCTCTCCTCCAATACTGCTTTTCGATAAGTGAAGTTTTTGGTTTTTGGCGCATACGATGTTGGCGACCCGCCCCCTAGCGGCAGGGGGAGATAATTAGTTATGGAATTTCCAATATTTCATGTCCCAGAAGATTGTCAGCAAGTTCTCCCTTACAGACTGCTGCGCCCGGAAAGTTTTCTTTCCACTCAACGTACTTTTCAGCGCAGGCTTGTAGCGGCTTCACGCTAAAAAAGGGGGTGGGGGCAAGGGCCCGGCAATATCCCATATAAACTATTACAAATGAGGACTAAGCAGATGATCAAGCGATTCTTGCAAATACACCTGCAAAAGGTGAATCATTGCTGCATAGGTTAAAGAAGGTATCTCTATGATAAAACGGAGTTTAAGGACCGGGTTAGCTCAGTCGGTAGAGCATTCGGCTAGAAGCCACAAGGTTCCTAGTTCGATACCTGTCCTCGCCAACTCGGCGTATGAGTAGCACAGGGATCTGTGCGGTAAAGTAAGCAGCTGGTGGTAGGTGTGGCGCTCCACCTCAGACGCAAAAACAATATCCTTGGTCTAGCGCTAGTGAAAAGAGGATAGACTCTCTCGCTGCTTAGCTGATACTGGCTTTAGGCCACCCCGACGACTTTACTTTTCTATATGTTTTAAACAACATAGACACGTCTCCAAACTGGATTGTAAGCGTCTGAAATTAGTGGACCAGTTCACATCATCATCATCATCATCATGTCACATTAGCTGCACGGATATCCATGACAATCTCTCGAGAGCCATCCCTATCATTCATTGCCCCTAGGGGGTCTTCTGCCCAGCATCCAGTATCCGCGCAGAGTTTGTCTATATACGTCTTTGCTGGACGGCCTACTCTGGTGTGTCCATGTGATGACTTCCACAGAAGAACGTCACTTATGAGTTCATCTTTGCTTCTCCAGCAGTCCAGCGTATTTTGCTCGCCTTACACGGATGGTTTGTGTGATATAAAGCAGGTGGCCGTACAGCTATTTTCTCGTGGGGTGTTGTTTCCACGTCTTAAGATTGTGCGCAGCATTCTTGCGAGCTCCCATCTAGCTTATTCTCCAGGCGCTTGGTTAAGGTCCAAGTAGTGCAGCCTTACAGTAGCACTGATACAACTACGGCTTGGAAGAATTTTTGCTTTAACTTGTCAGCAGTATGTTGTATATTGAAGATATTTAAAAGAAGGTGAAAACGGAAATAGGGCCTTCCGGTTGGATCGAGGCAGGGAGAAGAAGAAAAGAGTAACAAAGGACTTTTCCCGGGTAAAGCAAACAAAGAAGGATGGGTAACAATAAGTTCGGAAATAGATTTGTCCGCGATAAAGATAACAAAAGAAAACGCGTAGGCGTTTGATATATATAAAAGGAAGTCAGGGATCCCAAGTTAGACAGTAGTCAGTCAGACAGCAGACCCTTGGACATTTCTATTGTCACGCTCGCCACCCACCAGCCGAGAAGAAGAAATAAAGTCAAAACTCCTACTATACGCATGTGTTGTAGATTTCATTAAGCGACTACTAATATACATCGCTTTGGGTACAGTGAAAACCCCAGTACTAACGTACACGATTTAGAGTAGCGAAGAAAGCCAGTAAAGGCACATAATGTTATAGACAGATTATCGATTATCGATTATATAGAAATCTGATCTCTTTGATAAGATAAAGCGAGAATTCTTCCGAGCTATAGCCATGTCAGTGCTACTGTATGGTTGTACCACTTGGACTCTAACGAAACACATAGTGAAGAAGGTAGATTGGAACTACACGAGGATGCTGCATGATGTCTTGGACAAATATTGAAAACTGCACCCCACACGGCCACTTGCCTTCTATCACACAAACTATCTAAGTAACATAAATAAGACATATTGCACACTGCTGGAGAAGCAAGAACGAACTCATAAATGATATTCTCCTGTGACGCCTATACATGGACACACCACTGTTGGCCGACCAGCAAAAACCTACACAATAAGTTTCTGTTTGGATTATTGAGGTTGTGCGGAGAACCTGGGCAATGACCGATGTCGATGGGTGTCCAGATAATCATGTTTATTTATGCCTTGATAATGAAAGATCATATCCGCTCACTACAGATATACATACAGATTTATATATATATATATATATATATATATATATATATATATATATATATAACTCACCGTATAAGTAGCACAGGGATCTGTGCGGTAAAGCAAGGAGCTGATGGTAGGTGTGGCGCTCCATCTCAGACTCCTTGGTCTAGCGCTAGTGAAAAGGGGGGATTGGCTGATACCGACTTTAGGCCGCCCCGACGACTTTACTTTATATATATATATATATATATATATATATATATATATCGGTAGAGCTCTCTAGAGGCGACTTTAACGAACTTTCACCGGTTTAGCGTAAGGCATTACTCGTCTGTTATTTACAAATTCGAGTTCTCTAGGTGATCGTAACATACATACATCTACCGATGTATGTATTGACCAGTTAAAATGTTCATCTCTTACTGACAGCTAGGGATGGCCAAGAAGGAAGAGGTCGGAGTGCTGAAAAGTCAGTCAGGTTTCGGTCTCGGCTAGAAGTAGTTAAGTCTAGCCACACTGATGAGATGTAAAAGTCGAAACACGGCGTCTGTGTATGACACTATATATATATATATATATATATATATATATACGTTTTAAAAACGAATGGATTAAAATCTTCCGACTGCAGTTTCTCACAGTGCCGCGAATCTTCAGGGAAGTATATATATATATATATATAATATATATATATATATATATATACACACACATATATATATATACATATATATATATATATATATATATATATATATAATATATATATATATAATATATATATAAATATAATAATAATAATAATAATAATAATAATAATATAATATATATATATATATATATATATATATATATATATATATATATATATATATATATAAGGAGTCAGAAGCCACCTATCTAGGTTTCACCTAACGGCTCATCATGTTACTTAGAGTATCGAGCATATTTTACATATTTAAATTTGACAACTTTTCCGGTGGTTTTTTTTTTGTTTTTTATTGTCGTTTTTACTTTCTTTCTTTTTTCTTGGGCATTCATCACGAGAGCAGCGATTATTTTCACACAGTACAAGTGCTTTGGTCTTTTAATTTTTCATATTTTTTTCCTAGATATCACATTGTACATTTCTTTGTTTACAAACTGCACCATCTGTTTATTTTTGTTTGTTTTTTAGTTTTTTCTTTGTTGTTTTTTTTTCACGTCGTCAGAGTTTAGAATATATATATATATATATATATATATATATATATATATATATATATATATAGTGTGAACAAAAATTATTATTAAGACAATCAGGAATTTTCTTGTTTGTTGTTTAATCTCAACTAGTTTCGACCTTCGGTCATTTTCAGGAGAAAATTTATTATTTGAAGAAATTGTTGATACATTATTAGAAAGGGAGCATTATAGAAGAGTTATAAATGTTCAAGTGTTATAGTGGGTTTAACATGCTGTTAAAATCCGGGTAGGCGAGTGTGTTTGATAGTAGCATGTTCATTCGTTGTGAAGAACCTCAATCAGCTGGTCATATCAAGCTCGGTAATAAAGGACTATTTGCTCGTAAATTCCTACCTTAAAATAAACTGAACCCCCATTTTATGTCCGTGTTTTTGCAATAAATGTTTTATTTTTCTTGCACCCGTTATGTTACAATACTAATATATATATATATATATATATATATATATATATATATATATTATATATATATATATATATATATGCGCACGCGCGCGTGTGTGTGTGTAATAGGCACACACTCAGAGTCCTTCCTGAAGACAGAAGTCAGGTTCAATGGCCGGTCCTTCTTCTTCTATAAAGAAGAATCCTCCGAATCTAAGCAATACTACCCCTACTCTGGATAGTGTATGTGTCGAACTTCTGCTGACCTATAATTGACAGGTAACACAGGTCAAAGTTCATCACCGATGAAGCATGCCTGGGAAAGTCAAACTTGTACGGGAGTTCATCTACGGGTTAAGGGGCTGTCACCTAGGATTTATGGGTTAAGGGGCAGTCACGTAGGATTTATGGGTTAACGGCAGTCACGTAGGATTTAAGAAATACGAACTTTAGTTAGTCAGGCTTTCGAAAAGGAAGGATAGAGTTGAACGTATTTTAACGTTTTAGAAAAGTTCCCGAAAAGGGCTTCAACAGAAAGAGGCAAAGAGTTTTCCCCTCCCTATGAATGCAACACTCCACTTCGCCCCTTACTTAGGCTAGACGGGTGGTCAGGTCAAGCCCTATCACCAATATGACATTTTTCTGTAATAGTGTAAAACACATAAGTTTGGACTATTGATATAATTTACTTTTGGTTATCCTGTCCTGAATAGGTGGTAAAAAAAAAAATTAAACTCTGATGATCAATCAGCTGGTCTTATCAAGCTCGGTAATAAAGGACTATTTGCTCGTAAATTCCTACCTTAAAATAAACTGAACCCCCATTTTATGTCCGTGTTTTTGCAATAAATGTTTTATTTTTCTTGCACCCGTTATGTTACAATACTAAATATATTTCCTTTATTTATTTTAATATTCACTTCAATGTGTATATTCTAAAAGCTTTTATTTTGTGAGAATGCTTAGTTTTAAAGTGGGGATTCGTTTTTACACTTCAACTTTTTACTCATAAATTCCTACCATAAAATGCCCAAGCCTAATTTTATGGTAGGAATTTACGAGTAAAAAGTTGAATATTACTTTTTGTTGTTGTTATTTCTTTTCTTTTTGGCTTTGGTACTCTAAAAAAAAAACGACAGATTTTAATCATCGTCGACGAAAAAACAAAATTACGGTCATAAAAGCTCTAGCACCTATAGTTTTGTCCCAACCCTATTGCTCTTATGCCAAGCCCACAACACTTTTTATCATATACGTGCAAAAAGACAGTGGCTGAGGGTTTTAATATCTGGAGCTCTGAGGAGTGTGGAGCACTCCTTCATCATCATTACTCCCAGGTCCACTTTGACCCGGAGTGGTAGTACCTCTTACAACACCATGTATGGGTTAAATAGAAAAAAAATGAGTTAAAAATTGAATAAGGTTATGCACTTCCGAATTGTTCATTCGAAATGTCTTTAAAAAATTGAATTTAAAAAAAAATGAATATCCATCATGAATGAATAAAACAAAATATCTTCTGCATGAAATAACTCAATAAGGGTTGACATGCCGTAAACCAACCAACCATTTTGTGAACAACGGTTGGAAACTCACTGAAAGGTTGGCCAGATCAAATTGAATTAATAACGTGGAAAGCAAACTATAAATGTGTGTTTATTAGGGACCTCCATTTGCCCTGTGAAATCCCCCCCCCCTGTATTTAACACAATGAAACTTACATAAAGGTTAATATTATCTTGAACATTTTTGTCCATTCAAAAGGAGAAACATTAAAAAAAAAACTAAAAAAACTGATTATATTTTTTTTTTAATTTCAGCTTACGAAAATAATGAAAATTATGAACGAAAACAACGCTTACATTTTCGCACCGTTAAATCAATTGAAATTTAACGTAGCCAAAAACAAGTTACGATTTTTTTTTTAATTCTGTGAAAAATCAATTAATGGTCCGATTTTCACGAAAATTTCCATAATTACTTACCTTTTGATGAAAACATATTTGAAATAGGTTTTTCATAAAACTTCTTCGGGGAAATATTTTTGAGAAGGTTTACCCCCATTTATTTTATTTTATGAAATATGAAAAAATGAACCGACCAAAAACGATTTTTCCTTTATTTCTTTAAAGATAAGAATATGAATAATTATATCAGAAGATTTTTATAAGTTTCTATCGGTTTTTTTTTTAAATAAAAGAACCATGAATACAGAATTCTGCTAAAAAATATCAATAAAGAACTGACCTTGTTGTAAAAAAAAAAAAAAAAAACGAACTGTTTTACTTATTTTTCAGATAACGGTGAGTACTTTTTCCCAATCGGAATATTTGATCTTTGAATTAACTATTTTTCTTTGTAACAACTATTATGTTTGTTTTTTGCAAGATTTTAAAAAAAAAAAGTTTTAAGATATGTACGTTTCTTCCTTCAATAATGCCTAAACTGATCACGTGACGTATTTTGATGGAACCTAGTGTTTATCAACTTCAAGAATAACGATCGAGAGCTTTTGAGTACTTAGGCTACAGTCCCAGGTGTCAAAAAGGGCTTAGTTTTCGAGTTACGATGCTCTACAATTAGCGGTAATAATTTTAGCGTAATTATTAATTAAAAATCAAAAAAGGCTAATAAAAAGTTTTCGCAATCGGTGGCATATCTTGATATTATGCGAAAAGTAAAATTTAAACGGACTACTTTGTAAAAAAATACGAATGAAAATGGAGTAGCTCCGAAAACGGAATAAGCGAATGAGAATCGTGTGTTCGGAATACGAATAAGTAAAAAATGCCACCCCCAGCGAAGAAGAAGCAACAGTTGTTAGCGACAAAAAATGTTTTATGTGCATTTTATTTTCCAAAAAGCATAAAATTTTCTAAGAAAACGTGGACTCATCATGTGACAACAAATCACGTAAATAAAATGAGTAATAAGCGAATTTGCTTTTTAGAAAAAAATAATAGTATTTCGCATCATGTGACAACAAGTCACGTAAATAAAATAAGTAATAAGCGAATTTGCTTTTTAGAAAAAAAAAATAGTATTTCGCATCATGTGACAACAAGTCACGTAAATAAATGAGTAATAAGCGAATTTGCTTTTTAGAAAAAAAATAAAAAATAATAGTATTTCGCATATCGCGTAAATTTTGTTGTTTCTATTCATAAGTTCGGTCTTTTATCTCTTTATTTATACTGTAATTAGTATCGAAAATGCCCCCAACATAAGGTGGGGTCAAAATTAAGTGACCTGAAAAAAATGAGAAAGTTTTGAAATAAAATAAATAATGCATTATAAAGATCGTTCATTGATAAATAAACACTGAGAGTTTCATTAAAATCCGATAATTCCCTGATTTTTGGTAAATTATATTCTGTAGGGGGGCTAAAGTCTTACGCTTTTTAAGTTCATTAAAAAATTTTTCTAAAAAGCCAGTTCTTTAATTGAAAATTATATTTTGAAATTTTTCCTGAAGAAAAAAAATTGTTTACTTTAGTTACTAAAGCATTATTATTGTTTGCTTGAGTTACTAAAGCATATTATTAGGAATTTTTTTTTGGGTGTTTTGAGGGTCATTTTTTTATTTCATAAACACAGAACACCAGCTGATGTTTACATTCCAGATAAAATCTGTAATCTCATTGGCTAATTGAATTCGGAGCTATTTTCGTTCTATACGTATTTTAATCACTTAAAACTTATTTTATTAATTCTTGCGACAATAAACATGCGCGAAAAAAAAATTAGAATTTTGGGGTGATATCATTTTAATAATAAAGGACAATTTATTCGGCCACTTTTTACATCCGACACAATTGAACGATAATCGGCTTGGGACTGTAGCCTAACTGTCCGGTATCAAGCGCCATCAGGACACTCACCTCTCAGGAACTTTACCATTAACATTGTACTAGAGAGATCTCTGCTTAAAAAAAAAAAAAAAATCTTTCTGTCAAAATGTGCCTATCCCTTTGAGACAAAGTAAATAACCATATATCGGGTTAGCTCAGTCGGTAGAGCGTTCGACTAGAAACCGCAAGGTTCCTAGTTCGATACCGGTCCTCGCCAACTCAGCATATGAGTAGCACAGGGATCTGTGCGGTAAAGTAAGCAGCTGATTGTTTTAGCATCTGAGGTGGAGCGTGGCGCTCCACCTCAGATGCTAAAACAATCTCCTTGGTCTAGCGCTAGTGAAAAGGGGATAGACTCCCTCGCTGCATGGCTGATACCGACATTAGGCCGCCCCGACGACTTTACTTACTTATATATATATATATATATATATATATTATATAATATATATATATATATTGTATATGTAAGTTAGGGTAGCGTAGATATGAAATCAACGGCGCTTGGTAACTGATAGTTTCTCGCCTATGCGATTTTCAAACCAACCTTTTCCTAGAAGAAAAATTAGCTCTAATAAACTTCCTAGAGCAAAATATATATGTTTTTTTTCTTCTTCTTGGTCAGATTTCTGATATTTTCCACAACTCTGACGGCAACGTGTTTCCGTTCTGAATCTTCCCGATTTTTTCAGCTTTTTAAAAAGAATGCTCCCGTCCAAATTAGCAGCAGGAGCCAGCCTCGTACGCTCTTTTGATTTGCCTTTTTTTGTTTTCGGGAAAATAAAATTGTTTTTCAACTGAATTTTTAAATAATTTTGTTTTATAATAAATAATTTCTGGCATTTTTCAATGAGTACGTCTCAATAAACGTTTGTTTTAACAATGAATTAACAAATAATTAATTTTATTTCAATAATAAAATTTGAAACTTTTATTTATTTATCTATTTTTTTTACAATGAATAAACTTTATTAACTTATTTCAGAATTTATTTTCCTTAAAAAGGCAGATCAAAAGAGCGTACGAGGTTGGCTCCTGATGAGAGCATTCCTAAATAAAAAGAATGAAAAAAGTTTTAAAAATCTGAAAAATTCGGGAGTGCATATCCTGAAGATAACACGATTAATATTTAATTTTATCGTTTTCCATCCAGACTTGGAGGGGTAGTATTGACCTGCATTACTAACAGTCGTGTTTCTACCCCGACCTCGAACTTTTAAAAAAAAAAGATTAACCGACCATTGAGATGAAATGAATACCCTGCTCGTGTGACACCTGGCAATGAAGGGGAGGAACTAAATGCATCGGGGGGGGGGGGGGGGAGACAAAAAGACTGAGAGGCAAAGAGAGAGAGAGAGACAGACAGACAGACAAAGAAAGAGAGAGGGGGCACCTGCTTCTCAGAACAATTACCAAGACTCCGAATTACTGATACTGGGTTATGAAGCAAATACGTTTTTTTTTTTTAGAATGGGTTAGGTTGTGGTAACACAGATCGCAACTAAAACCAGTGTGAACTGGATCTCACTGCGCAGTTTAATATCTATCCAGGCATGAAACTAACAATTCCTGAACGTTTATTTGAAATCTGGTCAAAAATGACGGATGGACAGACATTTGTTTTGAATAAAAATAAAAATATCTAATGTTTATAGGTGCTTTATTTATATATATATTTATATTTGACATTTATTTACGTTATCATGTCATATTTTGTTATTTACGTTGTCATATATATATATATATATATATATATAATATATATATATATATATATATATATTAGACAAAATGTGACCCGTTGGGTCACCCATTGAACTCTGGGCAGCTAATTGGGAAAAGAGAGTTTGCAAAGTGAATTTTTTTTGTGAATCGGAGTGTTAAAAAAAAAAAAACAGCATTAAAAGCATTTTGTAAGATTTCTAAGAAAGGGAACATTTGACCTAATTTAATTTGGAATGGATCATGGAATTAATCTATGGGCTCATCGCTGCTACTGAATCTTAACATACAAATAAAGTGACAAGTTAAATGTCCCTTTTATAATCATCTCTCTCTCTTCTCTCTCTCTCTCTCTCTCTCTCTCTCTCTCTCTCTCTCTCTCTCTCTCTCTCTCTCTCTTACACACACACACACACACACACACACACAGAGAGAGAGAGAGGAGAAGAGAAGAGAGAGAGAGAACTAACATTATATAATGAGGAGGTAAAGAAGATATACATAGAAATGGGGAAAGTGGCTGGCAGAATGTCAAATAAGAAACAGGTCATCTTTTGAATTAATTGCATATTACGACTAATTAGAACCAATTAAAATGTTTGTTTTTTTATTCAAACATAATTCAATTCTAAAACCAAGGAATATTTTAGTATGAATTTTTGTCATTAAACTTAATAGGAAAAAAAACCTTTGGGAGACAAACATTAGTTTCGCTCAGTTTTAGTATGATATATATATATATATATATATATATATATATATATATATATATATATATATATATATATATATATATATAATTTGAAATTTGCTTTTTGGAGCATTGTTAAGTAAAGTATATTATTGTTTATATTTTTTGAAGGCAATTACATTTAATTACAATTAAATATGTTTATTTGCAATAAATTAATTTTCTTTAATAAATTTACCATTTCTTTAATTTTTCATACAATTCCTTTACTTTTTTTAATAAGTGAAAAATATAAGAAGCTTGTTTTCTGTAAAATAGACTATTAAATATGAGGACACCTCAATAATATATACACAGTAGACAGCTATGCAACATATATATTTCGATTCGGTGCCGAGACCAGGATTTTAGGCCAAGACGTTGGTCAGGCAGAATTGATTGGTGAAGAATTACATATGGCTCTGTGATGTTTGTTATTTCTGAGAATTAAATTTCTACAGTAATCTATGCTATATCAAAATACTAAAAGTTGAAATATTCATGTAGCTATGAATTTTTATGGCAATCAAGTAGAAGAAAAAAAAACTTAATGTTGCATACTCTCTTCATTACTTCTTTTCTTCTTTCTTACTCTATTCTTCTGGCTGTCTTTGGAATCTTCTAACATCTTGACTTGGTCTGGCATCTTCTAAGGTCTGGACTTCTCTTGGGGACTTCGGTCTGGTTTTCTGTTAGGGATTTCTCTCTATCAGAAGCCCTGTGCCATTGATAGTTTTTAGATAATAAACACAAGACTTCGATTTATTTTGATGTTACTTTATTTTCTATCCCCAACCCAGACATCTGCCAACTAACATAGCGCGCGTGAGTTCCAGTTTAGACAGAGCATAAAATGGCCGACCGCTCTGCCTGACGTCCAACTGCAACTGGAGACTCAAAAAGGTCACACGTGACTTCACATATTTGGCGGGCTTCTGTAATTTTCCATGTAAGGACCCGGCCATGATATGAAAAGGGTCATCCCCCCAGAATGACAGGGGATTAACAATAATCTCATGCAACCGCATAGATTATGTAACATTAACATTTGACAATGTTGTGAATCTCAAGTTTCCTAGAACAGGCATATGTCAAACTGAGTAGCCTTCTAGGGCCGCGTGGATTACATATGTATGTCATGAAGGCCGCATGGAATACACATGTCTGTCATGAGGGCCGTATGGATTACATATGTATATCATGAGGGCCTGCACACGACAACTAAATCTTTAAATCCTTTTCCTACATCAACAGAACAAATTGCCATCATTAATTTCTTTATTATCAACTAAAAGCTACTGAATACACATCTAAAAAGATTTTTGTTAAAAAGAATCGAAAAAAAGTATATTACTGACCGAGTTCAAATAATAAAACGTACAAGGGTCACTGCCACTTTCAATTATAGCCACGTGTTGATTGAAAACAGAAGGCAAGAGGTAAGACTCACCCCTCTTCATTGACTGAGTTAGTCTCCTCAAAGGAAGGGGTGAGAGACAATGCGTTGATAACCAACTGTTTCTTAACACATTGCCCTAATGAAAATAAATGACCCTTTTCTCCCAGGAATTTTTGGAAAACTTTTTTTTTTAAACTGGGGTACTGTAAAAACGTTGTATGAGAGCGCAGTCTTCGTGCAGGCCGCACTGATACTTGTTGAGGGCCGAATCTGGTGCAAGCCGCGTGATTAATATGCCTGGTTTAGAACAAATGGAGGGGAAAATCCTCATTTACTTTTTTATTAGTGAAAACTATAAGCTTTTTTTTGGGGGGGGGCTGGGGACCATAAAAAATTAAGAGGAAAAGCTTTTTAAAAAAAGGGTTGAAAACTGATGGATTATACACTGATCTATTCAAACTAAAAAGTCACAATGTTTCAGCTATTTCAGAGATGAGGAATTATCATTATTATACACTGATCTATTTAGACTAGTATTAAACCCAGTTTTGTTAAAACTAGTATGCAAATTAACCACAACATATATTATGTAAACCTTTATTTCTTAGTGATATATAAGACACATTGCAGAATTTTTGATGCACTAATAACATGGGTTGTTTTGAGGCAAATTTAACTCAGATTTTCATAGAGACATCGTTCATGAATTACATTTATTCTATGTATTAATGATTTTGCCTATAAATTACATACTAATTGATAAACTTACGAAACTCCTGTTGGTATTGTGACGTAAGTTGTGACGTAGTTTCGGTTACAGACAGACACCGAATCTCCATTATAATAAGAGATGATAATTCCTTATCTCTGAAATAGCTAAAAGAGTGTGACAACCAAGATGGGGATACTAGTTTCAATAGAGCAGTGCATAATAATATAATACGCACTAACTTATTTAGACTAGTCTCTTCATCCTGGTTGTTATAGTCACAATATTTTAGCCTTTTCAGAGATGAGGAATTATCATTTATATTGATTTTTGGTAGAGGTGAGGAGATTTTCGGACAACACAGGATCATTATAGTGGGGAATCACTCACAAATTGAAGCTCATGTGTGGCTCGTATTTAAAAATTGCATGAATGCCGTCAAGATTCCTCTTTTGAAGCAGAAAACTGTCAGCATGATCTTCTTTACAGACTGCTAGATCTGGAACTTTTTCTTTACCGGAAAGTGTGCTTCATTTTCAAACCATTCTAATACTGGCAAACCCGTGTTTAGGGTATTTGTAAAATAAATAAATAAATAAAATAAAATAAAAAAGTAAATTCGTCAGGTTGGCCTGAACTCTGTATCAGCTAGACAGCGAGGGAGTCTATCACCGTTTCCCTAGCGCTAGACCAAGGAGATTGTTTTGGTTTCTGGGTTGGAGCGCTACACCTACCATCAGCTTGTCACTTTACCGCACTGATTCCTGTGTTTACTCATACGCTGAGTTGTCGAGGGTCGGTATCGAACCCGGAACAAAATTAAGCATACGTTATATATGTCTTTTATTTTCTGTACGGAATCAATGTACTGAAAAGGAAGGATAGTATTATACTGACAGTAGCAGCAGCAGCAGCAGTACGTACTGTAAGCAACTTGAGGTCTGTATGTACCAGACGAAACAAATCTTGGTAAATAACAAGAGTAATATTGTAATGTACAGGAAGCTAAATATTAACTTGTAATGACTGTTAATGTAAAAAAAAAAAAACACAAAAGCCCGACCCGTGCCAAAAAAGAAGAAAAAAGATCTTTTGTGGATTATTAAAACGTGTACGTTTAAGTTTCCTCTTTTTTCTTATTGTTCTTTTGTTTTCAGTGTATTTGGACAGATCTCTACATAGTTATTGGTTTAATGCCAAGAGAGACATCCTGTCTGAGGCATTTCCTTGTAGTTGTCAGCCTGGCCACAGTTTCATCATTAATATATATATATATATATATATATATATATATATATAATATATATATACTTGTCTAGCATTCCTTGCAGGCTTATTTTCTCTGGTTATTCTCTCAACAACTCAAAAAAAGCAAATTAGCCAAATATCAGAAATGCTTGGAATCTAATAAATAATTAGAATTTTTTTCTTGGTATATATATATATATATATATATATATATACCAAGAAAAATTCTAATTTTATATTATATATATATATATATATATATATATATATATATATGTGTGTGTGTGTGTGTGTGTGTGTGGGTATATATATATATATATATATATATATATGTGTGTGTGTGTGTGTGTGTGTGTGTGTGTGTGTGTGTGTGTGTATATATTGTTCTTGTTCTTGTTCTTTTTGTTATACTAAAGCTGAGTGAATCAATGTTTGTCTCCTAAAGGCTTTTTTCCTGTTTACTTTAATGACACAAAATTCATACTAAAATATTCTTTAGTTCTAGGATTGAGTTATCTTTGAAAAAAAAATCCATTTTTAATGATTCTAATTGGTCGTAATTTCCAATTAAGTCAAAAACTGACCCGTTTCTTACTTGACATTCTGCCTGTCACTTTCTCCCCTCTATATATATATATATATTGATTATCTCCTCATTATATATGTTAGTTTATCTGTGAATGTAAAGTGGGTGATTTAGTGAGTGTGAGATATATTTGTATATTAAGTTTCAGAAGCAGCTAGCCCGTAGCTTAAATTAGATCAAACGTTTCCTTTCTTAGAAATCTTACAAAATGATTTTAATGTTCTCCGGTCGTACATATATATATATATATATATATATATATATATATATATATATATATATGTATGTATGTATACGTTTGTGTAGCGTAGACATGAGGTCTACTTACGCTTGCTTACTGACAGTTTCTCGCCAATGCGATTTTCAAATCAACCACTTATTATTCCACTTCTTGTGAATTTTTCACACCAGCGTAAGACACTGGAGTCTGAGTGACAAGAAGTCTCCTCAGCTCTCCAGGACACTTCTGGGTATTCTAGCCGGTTTTAACAATGCTGTTTTCTGGATGGTCTTAATTTTTCATCTGATTTCCCGTTCTTCTATTGAGTTTTCACATCAGTGTTAGCTGATGGTCTTTCACTGGAGTCTGAGTGACAGCAAGTCTCCTCAGGTCTCCAGGACTCTTCTGAGTATTCTGGCAGATTGCAGCAGTGCAGTGTTCTGAATGGTTTCAATCCTTCCTCTGATATCCAAACTTTCCAAACCCTTTTCTAATGCTTTTGGGACTGTTCCAAGTGCACCAACTACAATTGGTATAACTTTCACTTTCATATTCCATAACTTTTTCAGTTCTCTGGCAAGGTCCAGATATTTGTCAATTTTTTCATTTTCCTTTAACTTCACCCTGTGATCCGCTGGCACTGCAAAATCCACCAGTTGACAAGTTCTTTCTTTTTTGTTAATCAACACTAGGTCTGGTCTTCTTGCTGGGATAAGGTGATCCGTTTTAATTTCAAAGTCCCAGAGAATTTTGTGCGTTTCGTTCTCAAGAACAGATTCTGGTTTATGCATATACCATTTTGTTGTGTGGTCAAAATTTAATTTCTTGCATAATTCCCAGTGGATCACCTTCCCAACCCAGTCGTGTCTAGTTTTGTATTCTCGTTGTGCTAGTTTGCTACATTCGCAGAGTATATGGTTAACAGTCTCATCTCTATTACCGCAAAGTCTACATTTACTATTTTGTTGGGTCTTATCAATTTTCGCTTTGATGTAGTTTGTCCTTATGGCATTATTTTGTGCAGCAATTATAAGTGATTCTGTTTCTCTTTTGAGGTTTCCCTTTCTTAACCATGTCCAAGTCTTTTGATGTGCAACCTCATCTATTTGTCGTTTGAAGCGTCCATATAATGTTTTTCTTCCCATTTTTGTTTTCTAGTCTTTGTCGTTCTTCTGTTTGTCCATCTGCCGTTTCTACTATTGTTGGTCGCCATAAGTAATTTGTCTTTGCTCTTCCTTGTGTAATCTTCAAGTTGCTGGATTGTGGTTTCTACGCATTCCTCTATGTTGGCAAGACTCTTCCCCTTCCTTTCTTGACACATACAATCTATCTCTATCATCTCTAGGGTGGAGAGCCTTGTGCATGGTCATTAATTTTCTCGTCCTTTGGTCTATCTGTCTGAGTTCTTCTTTTGTCCATTTTAAGAATGGTCCTGAGTATCTTATAATGGGGACAGCCCAGGTATTAATTCCTTTGATCAGATTTCTGCTGTTAAGTTTCGTTTCTAGAAGTTTTCTAGTTCTCCTGAGATATTCCTTTTTAACTTTTCCTTTCATTTCTGCTTGCATGATATTGTCCGCTTCCAAAATTCCTAAGTATTTGTAGCTTTCATTTTCATCAAGAGATTTTATAGTTTCCTGATTTGGTAGTTGTATTCCATTTAATAGTTTTCTTTCACCCCTTTTTATTACAAGCATAGCACATTTTTCGATTCCAAATTCCATCCCTATATCCTGGCTATATATCCTAATAGTTTGTACTAGGCTCTCCAATTCTTTTTCATTTTTTGCAAAAATTTTAATGTCATCCATATTATTATTATTATTATTAGTAGTAGTAGTAGTAGTTTTTCACACCAGCATTAGCTGATGGTATTTCCCTGGAGTCTGAGTGACAACAAGTCTCCTCGGGTCTCCGGGACTCTTCTGAGTATTTTTGCAGATTGCAACAGCGCAGTAGTCTGGATGGTCTCAATTCTTCTTCTGATTTCCAGATTTTCCAGTCTTTTTTTCCAAGCTTTTTGGGACCGTTTCAAGTGCACCAACTACAATTGGTATCACTTTCACTCTCATATTCCATATCTTTTTCAATTCTCTGGCATTGTTCAGGTATTTGTCCATCTTTTCGTTTTCCTTCAGCTTCACCCTGTGATCTGCTGGAACCGCGAAGTCCACCAGTTGACACGCTCTCTTACCTTTTTTGTTAATCAACACTAAGTCTCGTCTCCTGGCTGGGATAGGGTGATCCATCTTTCTCGAAGTCACAGAGAATTTTATGCGTTCCATTCTCAAGAACAGATTCTGGTTTATGCATATACCATTCTGTTGTATAGTCAAAGTTTAATTTTTTGCATAATTCCCAGTGGATCACCTTCCAAACCTAGTCGTGCCTAGCTTTGTATTCGCGTTGTGCTAGTTTGCTACATTCACTTAATACATGGTTTACAGTCTCATGTCTGTCACCGCACAGTCTACATTTACTGTTTCGTTGTGTCTTATCAATTTTTGCTTTGATATAATTTTATTATTATTATTATTATCATTATTATTATTGATAAATTAGTTTATTAGATTTATAAGTAAAGAATGTTCAATATCACTGATAGAGCATAGATAGAGGCATAGATAGAGGTATAGATATCTAAGTTAGTTTAGCAAAGACATAAACTCAATGGCGCTAAGTAACTGTCAATTTCCCGCCTACGCGATTTTCAAACCAACTGAGGTATTTCCTTTCTTTTTCTTTTTTCTTTTGGTATTTTTGAATGTTCTATCATTATATATATATAATATATATATATATATATATATATATACATATGACAACGGTATAGAAAATGAATATACTGGATTTTTCGAAGCATAAATAATAAAAATGAAAACAAAGAGGAAGAAATTCAAATTTTATATATATATATATATATATATATATATATAATGACTGATGACGTCTGTGAACACAGACGAAATCGTTTCACCCTGTGACTTGTTTTCAGTTGTTCATTTCTTGACCACTTTCCTTCTATCTACAGCATATCGTCGGATCCTAAACCCACATACACACATACACACATACATATATATACATACCGGCGGCCGAACGGATATGGTCTCTGACTATGCCTGTGAAGTCCCGGTTTCGATTCCTGTCGGAGGGGAGTCGTTAGTATACATCGCTGAAGAGACTTAATAAAGTCGAAACAGTCTGTACGGTGTTCTGCATAGCGAGTCATCCTTTGCCGGGATTAACTTGTCAAGATTATTTTCTATAATTATCGAATTTTATGCGATACATGCATTATAATTGCCTTCAAGCAAAAGATAAATAATAATTTATTCAACAATGCTTCTAAAAAACAAACATCCAAAAATCTTATTCACTTCGCCGAAGAGCTTACGGCCGAGTTTGTTTACTACTCAATAAAGGTCCACTTACCTACTATGGTAGAGGCGTGTAGTATCATTTGACAAGGTTAATTTCGCAGGGATTGTTCGCTATGTACCGGCGGCCGAACGGATATGGTCTCTGACTATGCCTGTGAAGTCCCAGTTTCGATTCCTGTCGGAGGGGAGTCGTTAGTATACATCGCTGAAGAGACTTAATAAAGTTCGAAACAGTCTGTACGGTTTCTGCATAGCGAGCCATCCTTTGCCGGGATTAACTTGTCAAGATTATTTTCTATAATTATCGAATTTTATGCGATACATGCATTATAATTGCCTTCAAGCAAAATATAAATGATAACATATATATATATATATAACACACATACACCCCCCCCACACACACAGATATATATATATATATATATATATAATTTCTATTCTTTTATGCTTCGAAAAATCCAGAATATTCATTTTTCTATACCTTTATCAATATATATATATATAATATAATATATATATATATATATATATATATATAACCTGAAGGTTAAAATACTTATTTAGTGATCTTAGTTTAGATGTAACTCAAAACCAGATGTAAAGCACACCCAGCAAGAATCTAATTCACTGGTCTGCTAGTCTAGTTTTCTAATCATTACCCTATACAAAGTGGCCTCTGGGGATTAAAACAATTTTATGCTTTTAACATTTTTAGCAATCCTACACATAATAAATAGCTAATATATATATTATATATATATATATATATATATGTGTGTGTGTGTGTGTGTGTGTGTGTGCGTGTGTGCGTGTGTGAGTAAGTAAACAAACGATGTGTTTATTTGACTTGGCTTTTTAGCCGACAATTCTTGGAGGATATGTGCTTAATTGAAGTCATACCTAATTTTGAAAATCAATTAGTTAATAATTAATGAATTTGGGCTGGCATCTATGTTCAAATGTAAGGCTAAACAAATCGAGAAAATGTCAATCCCTGAATGTACATTTCAACCTATTAGGTCTCATCAGCAAGGTTATAGACATGGGAGACTGTTCCGTGTGTGACTCGAAACCTCGACTGCCAAGCTGACAGGCGGAGACTCTAACCATTACACTAGCTGGCCATTCCCAGAGAAAAATGAATATACTGGATTTTTCGAAGCATAAAATAATAAAAATGAAAATAAAAGAGGAAGAAATGTAAATTTCTTCTATTTTTTATTATATATATATATATATATCAAGACCACTCCAAGTAAAGGTCTGGCAGCTATACAACTGAAATCTTTGACTGGAGGTGGGCATGTGGTGGCTTTAATTACTACTAACCAACAATTATCGAAAAAAAAAACTTCCATCAAAGAACTTGTTCCATCCTGTCGGCGAGACTTAGTATACGCTGACTGCATACCCACACTGAGGGGTGAGACCATGCCACATTCTGAACTGCTTTGTTCACGTGACATAAGTGTGGGGATTAAAATAAAATGGAAATACAAAAATAAAATATACTCCCATGAGCCTTCACACCGGAAGAACCCTCCGAGCATGTGCGGGAAAAGGACCTACTCCGACCCACAAGGTAATCTCTCGGCCATTCGAACTTAGGCCTTAACTATGTCGACTACTACGAATTTCCTAAGGAATTTCCTTACTACGTGGAGGCTATGACACATGAATAAAGCCTAAATCCATAAACTACCTTTTGTCTTTGTCTCTTCCTTTTCTCTCCGTGAACTCCTTTTCATCAATCAAATAAGATGGGGTAAAAAGCAAACCCTAGGAACACGCACCAAGAATAAACAGTTACTTTTAAACCTGAAACATTAAATCTCCCGCCACCCTACATATGCACCGGGAGGATCAAAGTGTAGTATCTGTTCCAGATTCTATGCTTTGGAACTTACCTTTTATACCTGGCCTCGGCTGGGGGTCCAGTGTGCTTCGGCCTCTGGACCGGTAAAGTACAATTAATAGCATCGATCCAAGGGGGCTATGCCCCCCAGATCCTTGCAATTTTTATGTGCCCACGTAAAAACGAGACCTTGTGTCCAGCCCTCATAAGTGGGATGAGCAGGCAAATACCCTTACCTTCTATACCCGGCCTCCGCTGGGGGTCCAGTGTGCTTCGGCCTCTGGACCGGTAAAGTACAATTAATAGCATCGATCCAGGGGGGCCATGCCCCCCAGATCGTTGCAATTTTTATGTGCCCACGTAAAAACGAGACCTTGTGTCCAGCCCTCATAAGTGGGATGAGCAGGCAAATACCCTTACCAAAATATTGCAAAAATTTCGACTCACCCATGTACATACGTGTTGAAAGTTAATAACTATTTAAATAAAGGATGGAGATTCGCTTTTATTGAAGTTGAGGGATTTTTTGTTTTATAGGACGGTTTTATTTGTTTTTATCATGTATTTCCAACGGGTTACTGCCTTGTTTGTTTACACAGATCGTGGCGTATGGAAGATGGCTTCAGTTTAGTTAGATTTCAAATATCCTCGAAAACCCTTAAAATGTTGAGCTCCTCTGAGCAAGCATGACGGAAGCCGCTAAGCCAAGAATACTGAACTAAAGAGAAACAGAGACGAGAAGTCAGAACAAGATAAAGTAACCACAAAAGATAATTGTTTCTATATCGATTCAACCTTGTTTCCATAGCAAATAAAAAAAAAAAATACGGGTAAAAGAATATGTTTTAGCAATTTTTCACACTATCATATAAACATTGTTGAATTTTTTGTTTTGACGCATGTAAAAAAAATTAAAAACGCCTGCCGGACCCCTTAAAAGTATAAAATTAACATTCCAATTGTTGTTTTCAGTTAGGGGTCTTGTCCGTACATATTACCTGATAGTTGGTACTGTAAGAAGGGTTCAAAGTTATACATACTTTGATATACACAAAACTCCGACGAAGGTTAACAGACAAAACATTTAATATAATACAGCACATGGATATGGCTAGATACGAAGTACATGGGTAAAAGGGTACATAAACAAGGAGTACACAAATAAAGATGAAAACACATTCATGAATGGTACAAGATATACATATAAGAGTACAGACATGAGACTAGGGATAGTCCATGCTGTGAAGAACTTACAGTAATGTAAGGGGGGCTAGAGGGGTTAGATAAAATCTACCCCATGTGGCTCGTAGTTGCTGAAACAGGAAAAGAGAGGCCGAAAGGGTTTGAATCCGGCGCTTAAATACTATAGCACCCTAGCAGGCACCAGCAAACTAAATCGGGCAGACAACTCCACCAGGCAAATACAAACCAACTCTACAGTACGTTGGAAAAGTTTAGGGAAATTTTCGAAATCGGGGTTTGAAGGGCTTTTTTTACTTCCAATTTTTTCTTTCTTACGACTTATATGGAGAGTCGATAATTTTTTCCTATATTCTAGGAGGAAATAAATTATATATTTCAAATGTTGTGTGAAGAAACACATTGCTGTTATTCTGAGTAATTGTTTTTGTTGGCTCAGACGGAAAGTAAAACAAGCTGAGACAAGTATCAAATAAAAGTGAGTCAATTCAAAATCTTTTTTTATGTTGATGAAACGTCTCTTCCTGCCAAGGACAAAACAATTAGTCTTACCACTAGCTTATGAACACAACGAAAGTCATATAGTGATTAGCATATCTCCAATAAAAACAAACATACATTTACACTCAGAGAAGACTTCACTCTTCTCTCTTTTTTAATTTTTTTTTACATTTTTATTCATTTATTTTTACTGTCTGATCTCTAAATATGAACTGAATCACTAGCAGTGGTTAGAGGTAACTAGACTAATTGATAATTTGGTTAATCGAAGTCAGCATCAAAATTAATTGGTTTGGTTTGTTTGGTTGATTGGTTAGGGTAGAGAGAGGAGTATGGGGTGGCAAGTGGTGTGATGTTTTAATGTTTAAATGTGGGTTGTGGTTATTCTTGGTGCGTGTTCCTAGGGTTTGCTTTTAACCCCATCTTATTTGGTGGTCGCTTTGAAAAGGAAGGAATTCAAGGGAAGAAAAAGAAAGAGACAAAGGCAGAAGGTGGTTTAATGACTTAGGCTTTATTCACCGGTCATGGCCACTACATGACAAAGAAATATCTCCCTGGCCAGTAGTAGTAGCATCTAGACACAGTTAAGGCCTCAACTCGAATGTCCGAGAACTTATCTTGGGGGTCGGAAGTGGGCCCTTCGTTTTCGCACATGCGTGGCGTGTTCTTCCGGTGAAGGCTCATGGGAGTTTGTTATTTTTTAATTTTAATTTCATTTTAATTCTATTTTAATCCCCACAGGAGTCATATACATATAACTGTGTAGAAATTATTAATACCAGTAAAAAGAAAATGCGCCCGTTGGGCACAAGTTCTTTTTAACCTTTAATGAAAAAACTTGCAAATTGGTCGGAAAATTAAAACGGAAAGTTTTTTGGTGGTCCCCCATGACAGTTTAACTACAGTCTATGAATGAACTTTTTGCGAATTGGGTTACTGTTTAGGGGTTTGGGGATTAATTTTTTTTTTATTACGTATTTAAAAAAAAACTACTATACATTTAATGTTGAAAAATATTTTTTAAAACCAAGTTTAATTGAAATTATACATTGCAATACTAACACAAACAACTGAGACTAATGTGTCTACCGTTGGGTTCAATAATAAATTTCAATGGTTAATTAAATGTATAGTAATTTGTTTTTTTTTGTTGTTTTTTAAGCAATACGTAATTAAAAACAACCTTAATCCCCAAACCCCTAAACCGTAACCCAATTCGCAAAAAGTTCATTCATAGACTGTAGTTAAATTTTCATGGGGGAACACCAAAAAACTCCATACACAGAGGGAAAATGGAGCAAATACTGCTAGCATATGGCCTACCATAACAGTTAACGCCATAATGATGCTCTACCAAAATACAAAAGCAATGGTACGATCACCAGATGGCGACACAGACTTCTTTGACATTGTCGCCGGAGTCCTACAAGGGGATACACTAGCGCCATATATATTCATCATATGCATAGACTACGTACTCCGAACATCACTAGATCCCATAAAAGAAAAAGGCCTCACACTAAAAAAAGCAAGAAGCAGGCGATATCCCGTACATACTATTACGGATGCGGACTATGCTGATGACCTGGCACTACTCGCAAATACACCTGCACAAGCTGAATCCTTACTACACAGCCTAGAAAAGGCAGCACGAAATGTCGGTCTGTGCGTGAACTCTGATAAAACTGAGTTCATGTCTTTCAAAAACAAAAGCGACATCTCAACCATCGATGGCAAACTCCTAAACTCTGTAGAACAATTTAGATACTTAGGCAGTAACATCTCCTCCACAGAAAACGACGTTAATGCACTTATAGGAAAAGCATGGGCCGCAATAAATAAATCAACGACCATATGGAAATCCAATCTCACAGACAAGTTAAAGAGACAGTTCTTCCAGGCCGTTGTCGTCAGTACTGCTGTATGGCTGCACCACCTGGACCCTAACGAAGCGACTAGAGAATAAACTAGGCGGGAGCTGCACAAGAATGCTGCGGGTGATCCTGAACAAGACGTGGAAACAACACCCTATGAGAAAACAGTTGTACGGTCCCCTGCCACATATCACCCAAACCATCCGAGTAAGATGGACAAGACACGCAGGACACTGCTGGAGAAGCAAGGACGAACTCATAAGCGACGTTCTCCTGTGGAATCCAGCACATGGACACGCCAGTGTGGGCCGACCAGCAAAGACGTACATTTATCAACTCTGTGCGGATACAGGATACTGCATAGAGGACCTCCCGAGAATGATGAGCGATAGGGACGGATGGAGAGAGATTGTCATGGATATCCGTGCTGACAGCGCGACATGATGATGGTGATGAATGATATTATCTCTTGCGTGCATTTGTGCCAAAAGTTGGTAGACAAAGAGTTAACCTTGTAGGCTACGGGCCCAAAGGCCAAAAAGGCTCTAGTTTTTTATTTATTTAATTTGTAATTTTGATGGTGGTGGGGAGGGAAACGGCTAAATGAATGCCTATAGACTCCTGAATATCATACTATTTTTCTGATGCGTAAATGTTGTTTATATTAAAGTTTTCCGTGGATACCACCAATTTTCAAGATAATATTAACCTTTATGCAAGTTTTATTATGTTAAATATATCGGGGGGAGGGGGGTAAATTTCACGGGGAAAATTGGTGATACCCACGGAAAACTTCAAAACAAACATTTACGCATCAGAAAAATAGTATGATATTCAGGAGTCTATAGGCATTCATTTGGCCGCTTTTTTCCCCACCATCAAAATTACAAATTAAAAGTCATCTTTTTCGCCTTGGGAAACCTACCTATTGGTATGGCAACCAGGGAAAAGGAATACTCTAAATTCAAACTTGTTAAACTCTGCTTAGAAATTGACCGTGTGTCACATCCGGCTCATAAGGAGGTTTGAGTAAGTACGCTATATTGGCTTTAAATATGAAACGGTTCCCCCCACATCCCTCAAGGGTTATTGACACGTTATAGTGACTGTATTTGAAAGTGTTAAGTGTAAATGAGACATTATAGTGAAAGAAGCACTGTGAACGTATGACCGGGTCAGAGGATGGGACTGGTTAAGTTAATGCTAAGGAGACACTGATAACCAGCTACCCCCACCACCCCACCACCCCACCACTAAACCCATTGGCTTCGTTTTCACATGTTTTAGTTGTTACAAAAATAAATACAATTGAGAAGATAAAATTCAAATAAAACCACTAAAGTTATTTTTGTCCTCCTTTTTTTTCATGTTTGAAAATTCGTGACTACGCAACCGTTTTGTAAAGTAAAACTGAAATGAATTTTGTATATCAAATGGGGATGTGAAAAAAAAAAGAAAAAAAGAAAAAGAAAAGAAATTTTTCCTGCTTGTCAACAGTAACACTTTATAGAGATCTACAAGCAAAATTCGATTCGGTAATTTTAACGTTTTGTCGTCCGAACTTTATGTTCGAATTTAGTATGGTGACCCAAAAGCGTAATAATACTTTTTTTGTTATATTATTAAATTTTCAAAATTTGAATGCCCGCTTTTAAAGTAGCAAGTGGTTTAGTATTTTATAGGTAAGCCAATTGTCGAAAAATCCGTGTTTTTACAATACAAATTTAACACCCCCGGTTTGAAAAAAAAATTACCAAAAATCAGGGAATTATCCGATTTTAATGACATTTTCAGTGTTGATTTATCAATGAATGAATTTTATAATGCATCAGTTATTTTATTTCAAAACTTAATTTTTATGCAAGGTTCATTGTGTTGAATATAGGGGTGGCGGTAAATTTCACAGGAAAAATTGTGGTACTTAGTAAACACGGATTTTACGGTAACTCATGGCGGCCAAGATATATTTGATGAAAATTGACCGAAAAAATCGTTTTGAATGTATTAAAAATAAATTACATGTGTAATATTATTTTTCTTTTTTTTTTTCTTTTTTTACTGGTGCTTATTATGTTACTACTTTTCGACTTATACAAAAATTTTACCTTAGATAAACTATTTAATTTATTCTAATTCGTTCTTAAAATGAAATTCTAGGTGCGTGTTTCTAGGGTTTACTTTTAACCACATCATATTTGGTGGTCGCACTGAAATTGCGGAGAGAAAAGGAAGAGACAAAGACAAAAGGTACTTTAAGGATTTAGGCTTTATTCATGGGTAAGGACATTCCTTCCTTGCCAATAGTAGCGTGGCGTTAGTTTCGTATTTGCCTGGGTAGTTGTCTGTCCGTTTAGTTCGCTGGTTCCCGCTAGGGGCCGTTTATATTAAAGCGGCTGGTTTGAACGTCTCTTTCTCTTTTCCGGTTGCTCGACCCACGAGACATGACTATGGGTTAGACTCTGGTCTACCCCCCTCTTGTTGGGGCTTTGGTCCCCCTTACATTACTGTAAGTGATTTATACAGCATGGACTATTCTTAGTCTCATGTCTGTACTTTTATGTTTTTCCCTTCTACTTTTGTATGTATGTTTATGTACACCTACGTATTATGTACCCCGTTTATCCATGTGCTGTACCATATTAAATGTCTTGTATATCAACCTTTGTCGGAGTTTGTATCTTCAAGTCTGTACTTTTATGTTTTTCCCTTCTACTTTTGTATGTATGTTTATGTACACCTATGTATTATGTACCCCGTTTATCCATGTGCTGTACCATATTAAATGTCTTGTCTATCAACCTTTGCCAGAGTTTGTATCTTCAAGTACATATCACCATTAAATCTTACAGTAGTGTCTAGACACAGTTAAGGCCAAAATTCGAATGGCCGAGAGATTATCTTGGGAGTCGGAAGTGGGTCCTTTTTCCCGCACAAGCTCGGAGGGTTCTTCCGGTGTGAAGACTCATGAGAGTTTGTTATTTTTTTTAAATTTTAATCTTATCTTAATTTCATTTTAATCCCCACAAAAGTAAGAAATAAGTTTAACAAAGAAATGTACACCATACAAGATCGACAGCTGTTTCACAGTAAGTAATCTTCTTAAATCTCGAAAATATTCCTCTATCTGCTGGAACTTGTTTTAGATTGTTTGAGGAGGTTGTTACATGAAAACAAAACAATGGGGGAAAAGAAACAAAAAAAAACATGTCTTCAGGATTTTGAGAAAAAATATATTTAAAAAAAAAACCCTCATCTTTTATAACTTTAAAGGACCATATTACCTTTAGGCACCCCTTTTTGATCTCGAATAAGAAAGAATGTTTTTCATTTACACCGTCAATATCTGGTTGTTTGTTAGGGGTTGAGGTTAGAGTTAGGGTTAGGGTTAGAGGTTAGTTTTATAATTTTTTTTTAAATCTAAAAATCGTCTATTAAAACAACCGGATATTGACGGTGTAAATGAAAAACATGTCCTTTCTTAATCTAGATCAAAAAGGGGTGCTTAAAAGTCATATGGTCCACTTTAAATAAGGAAATTTTTTTATTATTAAAATTCGATAATTAATGGTTGGGGCTCTTTGCACATAACATGGAATTAACTTGCTGAAGGTTGAAGACAGTAACCAACTTGGAGAACGGGTCAGTCTTCGAAGGATTGACATTGAAGATGTTGTGGCCTTGTTAGGGACCAGAATAAGGACACAAGGCCACAACATCTTCAATGTCAATCCTTCGAAGACCGACCCATTCTCCAAGTTGTTTACTGACTTCAACCTTCAGCAAGTTAATTCCATGTTATGTGCAAAGAGCCTATAAATAGCAGCAGGTACTACTCTTGGGCGAGAGCCAATATTCCAGTGGTCTGCTCGGACAGTTGATCGACCACCTCGCGGGTAACCTTCTCATTTGTATATGTTTGTACTACT
The DNA here is from genome assembly GCA_023376005.1 of Doryteuthis pealeii. Classification (NCBI taxonomy): domain Eukaryota; kingdom Metazoa; phylum Mollusca; class Cephalopoda; order Myopsida; family Loliginidae; genus Doryteuthis; species Doryteuthis pealeii. The sequence goes on from CM042162.1 coordinate 61,184,383, forward strand.
GTTCTTTGTTAATATATTTGTTTAATTCATCAAAGAGCAGTACCTGCTGCTATTTATAGCTGGAAGAGTTTATGCGTGCGTGGGTAAATTACCATAACAGAAGGAAAAGCAAGAAAAGTCAATGGCTGGAGTGTAGTGGTAAAGAAATATCTAACTATACTTCCTGTTCTCACGATTTATTTGACTAATCAGACACTAGTTATTAGGTTAGCGAAGGGTTAAACTTTATAAATTACCTTTACGGCTTTTCCATCTTCCAGAATTTTATTTATATAATAAATGAATAGAAAATAAGTCGGGTTGGACACCGGATCTTTCCACCGAAAAAAAGATGTCCTCCCAGCTTGTCCTGACCAAACCATTGTCGCCTCCAACAATCTTTTCTCGCTGTCCTTCGCCAAAGCTCACTCGCCTCTATGTTCCTTGTCGTACGTCAGTGCACTCGTCAGCAAAACTGGAACCCCCCCCCCATCGGTGTGTTAAGGCAGGCCTTAAATAATTATACTAAAATCCCACATCCGGGTCAATCACGCCGTGTAGTAATTTACATGCGCGCCAACGAGATAGTCCGACGTCAAGCCACAACTCACGATCAGGAGGATGTGAATTCAATCTCCCTAATCGTCGACTACACTCCCCCCTGATCTCATTTTGTACGACAGACATATTCGTTCACGCTTTAATTTACCACGTGCGTGATTCCTCTCGCCACAATTTACTTTTCAAATTCTATACTATCTTACACAACTAATAGGCAACCTATTAATTATGTAACACGGGGAGTCTCTGCAGTATAATAGATAGCTTGCTGGACTGCGACATCATAGTGAGTTCGAACTCCAGTCAGCTATTACGTTCCCTTTCGGACTAACTCCCTTGGGAAAGGTATGAACTCCCCTTATCCCGTCATCTATTGCTTGAATAGTACCAACACAAGTATGGTTTTGGCATTAGATAACCAATGAAGATTGATATGCTATTAAACAAAGAAACGAAACTAGTTAAACCAGTCTGTTTCCCACGTCCTTCCCAAAGGCACCCGCCCTGTCGGCTGGGGCGTTAGAATGCACCGACTGCACTTCTGCAGAGGGGTAAGACTTCCCCAATGGGGCCACCTGTTGGCCGTGGGTGGCGACCCGTGATGCTTAAGGATAGAGCCCAGGTGGATGAGCAATTCATGACATGCAATACTCCACTTTGGCCCTATCTTGGGCTAGACGAGCGGTCGGAGAGGCCCCCTCCGATCAATCGGCTGGTCACGTCAAGCCCTAGCACCTATATGATTTTCCCAACCCTATTGCCCTTATGGCAAGCCCCAACCCCTTTTTATCATATGGATGCTAGAAGGCGGTGACTGCAGGTCTACATGTCCTGTGAATGACGTTAAAATCTATCTGATGGTGAGGTTCCAGTTTTGGAGGTTTGGGGAATGTGGAGTACCCCATTCATCACCATTGCTCCCTGGTCCACTCTGATCCGGAGTGGTAGTACCTATTAGGGTCCCATCTTTGGGTTAAATAGAAAAATGTATTTATAAAAAAATTGTATTATCCATTAAGAATTGATTTATTTCAAAACTTTATCGGCATTAAATGACCCACCGAGGTTGATATGCCGTAAAACAAAACAAACCAAACCAAACCCAAAGGCACCAACTATAATTGGTATCACTATCATATTCATATTCCAGAGTTTTTTTTTAGCTCTTTGGCAAGATAAAGGTATTTCTTTTACCTGAAATCTGTTGTCTCCTAAGTGGCAAAGAATCATTGTACATTCTTAACGATTATTTCCGTTCTAAGAAATAAACGGAATGAATGTGAATAAAAATCAGCCGATTTGGGAGGGAATTAAAAAAAAATTGATTCATGAGTTTTAAAAATTTGAAAATAAAAATTTAAATTTTCGGACCATATGACCTTTAGCCACCCTGGTTTCATAAGGATTTTTTCATTTACACCATCAACATCCGGTTGTTTGTTAACAGATGATTTTTAGAGTTTTTTTTAATTATAAAACTAACCCCTAACCCTAACCTCTAACAAACAACCGGATTTTGACGGTGTAAATGAAAAAAATGTCCTAATGAAACAAGATCGAAAAAGGGGTGACTAAATGTCATATGGTCCAAATTTTCTAAAAGTGACAATTCTTCCAGGCCGTAGTTGTATCAGTGCTATTGTATGGCGTGCTGCCATACAATAGCACTGATACAAGAACGCTGCGTGCGATGTTGACCAATCGTTGAAACAACACCACACAAGAAAACAGCTGTATGGCCACTTGCCCCCTATCACACAAATTATCCGAGTAAGACGAACAAGACATGCTGGACTGCTGGAGAAGCAAGGGGGTCATAAGCGACATCCTCCTTTGGAAACCAGTACATGGATATGTCAGTGCGGGCCGTCCCGCAAAGACTTACATTAACCAGCTCTGCGTGGATACTGGATGCTGTGCAGAGGAACTCACGAGGACAATAAATGATAGGGACGATTGCCGAGAGATTGTTATGGATATCCGTGCTACTAGTGTGACATGATGATGATGATGATGATGATGATGATGATGATGAATCAACTACATTGCATCAGGGAGAAGACCTTGTGGTGATTAAATAAAAAATAAATAAAAAAACTCCCATGGGTCTTCACCGGAAGAACCCTCCGCGCATGTCAGACAAAAAGGACTGTTCCCGACCCCCAAAAGAATATCTCGGCCATTTTCGAGTTTTGGCCTTAACTGAGTCTAGTCGCTCCTACTAGCCAGGGGGATATCCCCTTGCAACAGGCGACTATGGCCGATCAATCATAATCTAAATCATAAAATACCTTTTGTCTCTGTCTCTTTCCTTTTGGTTCCTTAAATTCTTTCCTTTTAAGCGCGACCACCAAATGAGATGGGGTATAAATAAATTTAGAAAAACACACACACACAAGAACACGCACCAAGAGTATCCAGCTACATTTAAAACATAAAACACCCAAAAACCTCTTCCTACCCCATAACCTTACCAGTGGGTGATGGGATAATCGTGACTTGCACTAAAGAGACGATAAAATATTGTGGTTGCTATGTTGCATAATTCGTTAGTAGCCTACGAATTATGTCTGTAAGTGTAGTTAAATTTTGAATTAAAATTCGTTGAAATTCAAAATCGGTGTGTGTGGGGCGGGGTTATATTATTGATAGGTAAAACATTTACTTGTCCCCCCCCCCACTTCAACCAAGGCGTGGGAATGGAAATTGAGTTCAGTTAGTTAGATTTGGGCCATTAGTAGAAAGGAGCGAACGCGTGGGTCCTTTGCTCCTAAAATGCCAACTTCTCACTGCACGGTTGAAAACCCTTTGGGGGTTTTGGGGATTTTAATAAAGGATAAAGACAAACAATAAAGTCTTGCTTAATCATTACAACTAAGAGCTGGGCAGACGACCAAACCCAGAATAAGAAGTCAGCCCAGAAAAAAATGGCCAGTGACGAAATAGAATTAAGTAAGAACCCATCTCTCTTTTCTCATCTCTCCCTATTATATACCCGATATGAAGTGGGTATATATATATATATATATATATATATTATATATATATATCAACTCCTCTGCACGAGTAGGATGTGACAAAGTCAATTTCTAAGCAGAGTTCAACAGGTTTGAATTCAGAGTTTTCCTTCTCCTAGACCGGTTGCCTAATCAAGGTTAAAGAGCCCAGTCTGCCCTACTATTTATCCATAGCTGGAGGGAGAGTAGGATTCATACCTTTCCAAGGGTATTAGCGCTAAGTGAAAATATAATTACCACATCCAGGATTTGAACTCGGGGTGACAAGTCCATTTCCCAGGACTTTAACCATTGAACTACGCGCTTCCATATGAACTGGGTATATAACAGCTAAGGAAGATGAAGTACAGGCAAACGAAGTTGTGAAATTGTTCTGGTTATCCAGTGCTGTGAACTTGCTGACTTACGAGAAGTGACCTTTCCGTTTTGTATCTGTGGCATTCGACATTTCGGATAAGGGCAGGGAAGGACAGGATAACACTACCGAGGATGTGCCTGTCCACCACAAAATAACATGACCTACAAGATTTGAAGAGTCTACTTCGTCGCAAAGCTGGACTTTTTTTTTCTGAGTAACTTCAGCAGCTGTATGTAATCTGGTCGGCTGACCGGTTGGTTGGTTGGTTTTTACGGCACAAAGGTCATTTTATGCCGAAGACATTCTGTTTTATTCATTCTTGTTAAGTATTCAACTTTTTTCAAAGTCTATTTCAAAATAGACACATTTTAAAACTAATTTTTTTATCTATTTAATTCATAGATGAGACCTTAACTGGTACTATCGCTTTGGGTAAGAGTGGACCTGGGAGTAATGGCGATAAGGGGTACTCAACACTCCCCAGAATTGGGAATTAACCACTAGATGAAGTTTAACGTCATACCTAGGACACTAAAACTCTCAGATACCGCCTTCTAGCACATATATGATAAAAAGTGTTGGGTGTTTGCCATAAGGGAATAGGCTTGGGACAATCTTATATATATATATATATTTACCAACCCCTCCGCACGAGCAGGATGTGACACAAGGTCAATTTCTTAAGCGGAGTTCAACAGGTTTGAATTCAGAGTTTTCCTTCTCCTAGACTGGTTGCCTAACCAAGGTTAAAGAGCCCAGTCTGCCCTACTATTTACACATAGCTGGAGGGAGAGTAGAATTCATACCTTTCCCAAGGGTATTAGCGCTAAGTGAAATGCAATTACCACGTCCATTTCCCAAGACTTTAACCATTACACCACGCGCTTCTACTTGGGACAATCTTATAGGTTTTCTTTTACAATTGGAAATCCCGCATATTTTGAGTGCGTACTGGTTGGTCCAAATATGTTCATTCATATATTTAAATTTGCCTATCAATTTCCCCCTCTCTATGTATATCTTGATTAGCTTCTCGTTATATATGTTAGTTTCTCAGTGAGAATAGAAGTTTCTCAGAGAGAGAGAGAGAGAGAGAGAGAGAGAGAGAGAGAGAGAGAGAGAGAGAGAGAGAGAGAGAGAGAATGATAGAGAGTAATAGAGAGAGAGGAGAGAGAGAAGAGAGTGAAAGAATGATAGAGAGTAATAGAGAGAGAGAGAGGGAGAGTGAAAGAGAGAGAGAAAGAGTGAGAGAGAGAGTGAAAGAGTGAGAGAGAGAGAGTGAAAGAGTGAGAGAGAGAGAGTGAGAGTGCAAGAGAGAGAGAGAGAGAGAAGAGAGAGAGAGAGAAATAGAAAGAGTGAGAGAGAGAGAGAGAGAGAGAGAGAGAGAGAGAGAGAGAGAGAGAGAGAGAGAAACGTTTTTGTATGTTAAGTTTCATAAACAGCAAGCAAGTAGTTTCAACATCTTGGTTCTTAATAAGTTTAGATTAAACGTTTCCTTTCTTAGAAATCTTACAGAAGTATTTTAATGTTGTTTTTTTTATTCTCCAATCGCATTCATTTACTTTTAAAAAATTTTAATTTAATATAATTAAAACTGACTTTTCACAAAAAAGAACTTAGCTTCTTATCAAGGAAATCAATTGATTTCCGACAAGGAAGTCAAAAGAGTGAAGTCAAAAGTTATATATATATATATATATATATATATATATATATATATATGCGTGTGTGTGTGTGCGTGTGTGTGTGTGTTATGCGATACATGCGTTGTAAGTGCCTTCAAGTAAAAATTTAATATATACTTTATTCAGCAACGTTTCTAAAATAAACAAACATCCAAAAATCTTATTCACTTCGCCGAAGGGCATACGGTCTGTTTGTTATTATTTTCCCAATAACACACCCTTACCTATTATGGTAGAGGCGTGTAAGTATCACTTGACAAGCTTAATTTCGCTAGGATGGTCAGCTGTGTACTGTGGCCGAGGCGATAAAAGTGTTTCACTAGTGCTTCACTGTGTCTGCTGAAGTCCCGGTTTCGATTTCTGTCGGAGGGAAATCGTTAGTATATACCGCTGATGAGACTTAATAAAGTCGAAACAGTCTGTACGGTATTCTACACACCGAGCTATCCTTTGCCGGGATTACACTTGTCAAGTTCATTTTCTATAAGAAAAAGTATCGAATTTTATGCGATACATGCGTTGTAAGTGCCTTCAAGTAAAAATTTAATATATACCTTATCATATATATATATATATATATATATATATATATATATATATATATATATGTAGATATATATATCTAAATAGTGAGGTTGAAAAGGGGTGTGTGGAAATGTTAAGATCGAAAAAAAAGTTGTATACCCGTTCGTACATTGTTCATCTTTGGTATACAATCGGCGAGAGAGAGAGACAGAGACAGAGACAGAGAGAGACAGAGACACAGACAGACAGACAGACAGACAAAGAGACAGACAGGCAGATGAGGGGATGATGATGAGGGGCTCTCACTTGTTTACATCGTCAGTCATTTCCTCAGGGCTTATACTGTGGGTTGGGTTATTTCCTATAACTCCATCAATAAACAAAGGGGAACCACTCTTGACTGATAAATCATTTATTTATTTATTGACCTACTAGGAAAGGGTTAGTGTTTAGGGTTAGGGTTAGTGTTTAGGGTTAGGGCTAGGGTTTAGGGTTAGTTTAATGGGAAAATAAATAAATAAATACTTTATCAGTCAAGAGTAGTTCCCCTTTGTTTATGCTGGAGTTATAGGAAATAACCGTGGGTTGTTTCTCTGTGTTAATTCTACTTCTTGTTGGGCTAGTCATCTCTTGATTTAATAGATTAACAAGACTTTGTTGTTTTTCTATAAGTCTTTTTATTAACAACAACCCCAGCCCAGGATTCAACAGTGCGGTGAGAGAAGCGACCCCTGAGAGCCGACGATAGCGTCTGCTCTCGGCTAGTAACTGGTCGCAACAAAACTAAATTGTTTCACGCATCTAATGGCGCGCTTCCGGAAAGGTTACGCGGAATGTCACTACCCTTCAATAACCGTCGAGGTAATTTTCCACTGAACCCCCGTTATTTTGAATCTAATGAACTCTGATTCAATAATATTCTAACTACAGTACGTACATTCTTCATAAGCTACCTATGAATTATGTAACACAAAATGTTGTGTCAAAACCAATATTGGAATACTTGATTTTATAGCAGTCATTTAATTGAGTTACTATTAGCATTAGTATATCCATGATATACTTAACACAACGAAAGGAAAAAACAATGTAAATTTAATTACACATACAAGATTATTTAAGCTTTAATATATATAAAGCGCGTGGAGTAATGGTTAAAGTCATGGGAAATGGACTCGTCGCCCCGAGTTCAAATCCTGGCGTGGTAATTGCATTTCACTTAGCGCTAATACCCTTGGGAAAGGTATGAATCCTACTCTCCCTCCAGCTATGGGTAAATAGTAGGATATACTGGGCTCTTTAACCTTGGTTAGGCAACCGGTCTAGCAGAAGGAAAACTCTGAATTCAAACCTGTTAAACTTCGCTTAAGAAATTGACCTTGTGTCACATCCTGCTCATGTACATATGATGTGTCACATCATATGGTGTCACATTCTGCTCATATATATGATGATGATGATGATCATCATCATCATCATCATCATCATGAAGCTTTTTGTTTTCTGGTCCAAGTCAAGTGTCCTTTTAATCCATATAGATAATAAGTAAACAAAACAGTATTGCAATTAATATTAAAACTTTTGTCATGTATGGCCCAACCAGCTGGAGGACAAAACAACTTTTTAATTGGAGAGAGAGGGGGGGTCAGAAAGAGAAAAAAAAGAAAGAGAACGAGAAACAGAGAGGAAGAAAGAGAGAAAGAGGGGACAGACAGAAAGAAAGAGTGTGTGTGTGTGAGAGAGAGAGAGAGAGAGAGAGAGAGAGAGAGAGAGAGAGAGAGAGAGAGAGAGAGAGAGAGAGAACGGGGAGAGAAAGAGAAACGAAGAGAAAGAAAGAAGGAAAGATAGAGCAAGAGAGAAAGAAAGAAAGCAAAACAGAGAAAGAAAGAGGAAAGGAGAGAAAGAAAGAAAGAAAAAAAGAAAGAACGAGTGTGAGAGAGATGTGTGTGGGGTATCAGGTTGTTGTGAATGTCTTAGATGAAAGCACATTTAGATCAACTGAACAATACTTTATCGTTGTTTATACATATAAAAGCACAGACCGTATCTAAAAAAAAGTCACGATCTGTGCTTTTATCGATTTTTCGTGTCCATGTTGTTTACAAAACAACAAACAAACAAACAAACAAACAAACAAAACAAAACAAACAAAAAATACGATGATAAAGCTTTTCTTTAATTTTCTTTATTCAAATGAAACAGTTTATCAACCCGAAAACTGAAATCTTATTATAATGGAGATTGTGTGTCTGTCTATCTGTAACCGAAACTAAATCACTACTCAAGTCACAATTCCCTTAGTTATTGATGTCACATTCACCATGAATTTATCTTTATTTAAACCTCGATTATTGATAAAATTCTTATACCTTGTTAACACTGTTGGATTTATCAACATACTAACAACAAGCAAGTATATTTATATATTCAATAAAATAGCGGTTTACAGTGTGAACGAGAAGGCTAATTTGCATATTGATATTAAGAATTTGATTTTAATAAATATATGCTTAGTATTATTGATTTCTAATTGTTTGGTTTTCTCTTAATGAATCTGAGCAAAAATCTCGGGGATAAATCTTAAAAGAAATCCATAAACAAGACGAAAGAACTGTAATCTTATTAAATACTTCATAATCTAACTAAATAGATAAATTATGAAAAATGAAAGATGGGAGTGATGGAAAATGATGGAAGAGTTAGATTTAAAGATGTTCTATTTTTCCATCATACCCCCTCAGTTTATCATTTTCTAAATAGTTTCTAATTTGATACAATATTTTATTACATCAAAACCTAAATACTTGCACCCGAAGGGTGCATAGATTTGCTAGTAATGATCATCATCATCATCATGTCGCGCACGCAGCACGGGCATCCATGACAATCCTTCGCCAACCCTCCCTATCATTCATTACACCTGGAAGCTCCTCTGCGGAGCAGCCAGCATCTTCACATAACTGGTCAATGTATGTCTTTGCTGGGCGCCCCACACTTGCATGTCCATGTGTTGGCTTCCACAAGAGAACGTCGCTTATGAATTCATCCCTGCTTCTCCAGCAGTGTCCTGCATGCCTTAAAAACAAAGAGTCAAGAACTGGTTTAGGTTATAATTCCAATTTTTTTTAAAATATCTAAACAAAATATATTCTAATTTTTGATAAGCCAGTCCGCTATTTTTATTGCGCGCTTTCAAACGCTGACGTATTAATAAAAAAAAAAATTTTTTAAATTGGATTGAAATAAAATCTAAGTCTCTTTCTTTATTTCAGTGAGAAGTGTGACTACAATACTCTATTTCAGAAAGGCTACCGCCCTTCTCCTGTATGAACTCTGATTGACATTTCATGGTCCCAGTTTTTGCTACATGGTGGTGTAAGATTCAAAGTGATAGTACTTGAAGATAAAACCCCGACAAAGGTTTGTTGGGTCAGTAAAATGGTTATTCCTGTATATAGAGTGAATGAGGGAGAGGCTCTGTGATTGGATTTACCAATCACGTGATAGCCCAGAGTTTTGGCGCAATATCCAAAAAGTAGTCAGACAGAATACACCGCGGTGCCACGAGGCAACGAATTCAGGGGCTCCAGGAAACCACCCTAATAACTCTTCTCCAACGCGCCGGTAAGTCCCTTAAACTCAACTTTATATACAGGAAGGACTTTATATTGTTGTTTGTGTTTTATGCCTAGCAAATAAATTGTTTGAATTAAAGGATATATTAATTCCTTTCTTGTTGTTGTTAGTCTTAGAATTGAATGTTATACTAACACAATAGGTTGATAGACAAAACATTTTATATACAGCACAGAATAAACAGTGTACATAATATATAGAGGTGTACATAAACATACATGCAAAAGTAGAGATAATGACACATTCATGAATGGTAAAATACAAGATATTTAGGTATCAAAGAGATACCTAAATGTACATAAAAACATAGTTACGGATACATGACTAAAGGATAGTCATATATCGTATACAAGACTTACTAGCAGTGAGTGGCCAGTGTTAAGGGCCGAAGCCCCAACGAGAAGGGGGTAGACAGAGTCTAACCCATGTCACATAGGTCGAGCAGCAAGGAAAAAGAGGAAGAGACGTTCAAATCAGCAGCTTAAATATCAAAGGTCCCTAGCGGGAACCAGCGAAACTAAACGGGCAGACAACTCCCCAGGCGAATACGAAAATAACGCCTACAGTGGCGATGAAGACACTTCAAACATAAGTGGGATAAACCTTTAGATTACCCTTTGCATTACCAAACATTATTTGATTGCTATTTGGAGCATTATATACAGTTTGCCTTTTTGTGACATATATAATATATATATATATATATATATGTATATATATATATATATATATATATATATATATATATCATGTTGTATGTATGTGGCATAATCTATGGTAGGATAGATTATTGACAACACTGTGTAGCGGAAATACAAAGCGCCCAAAATGGAAAGTTTACAGACCGTTTGGGAACTTTGACCCCAGAGGCGGGAAAACCGCAAATCACGTGAAGTCACGTGAGATCTAGTTAGGTTCTCAGTTTCAGGCAGGATGTGGGGTAAGAGAGATGTCTCTTGCTTTAGCTGGACTATTCTTCGTGCGCTTTGTTAAATAGTAAGAAAAGTCAGTTAAGAATAAAAGTTTTTAAAAAGGCAACATGGCGTTGTTGGTTGATGAATGTCTTGGTTAGAAGATCGGCCAAACAAGAAGTAGAAAAATAGAAGACGTAGGCGATCACAAATGGCCAGAGAAGAAAGAAAGAAAGAAAGAAGTTATGCAAGTTATGCATCTCATCTATATATCTGTGTAGATACCTCTCTGTCTACCTCTCTCTGCCCCCCTCTCTCTCTCTCTGGAAAGAACATTGTGTATATGCCCGCAACATGTGTGGTTTATAATGTAGGGAATTATCTTCCTTTTGCTGGAAGAGTTATCTCCTCGCTGTGTTGCTGTTTGTTCCCACTAAGGGGACCTCTGGTAGTTAAGCGCGTTCATTCAAACGCTGTTTCCTCTTTTTAGCTAGATCTTTCAACGAACTGCTATGGGCTATCTACTCCCTTCTCGGTGGGGCTTTGTCTCCCCCCCCCCTTACATTACTGTAAGTCCTTTGTACAGCATGGACTATCCTTTAGTTCCATGTCTGTAATATTTATATGTTAAGTACATTTGGGTATCTTGTTTATACCTAAATATTGTATATGTATTTACATGTTCTATTCTCCTGTACATTATGTATCTTATCGTTTCCATGTGCTGTTATATATATTAAATGTTTTGTCTCACAACGTGTCGGAATTGTATGTTATTCAATTATCAACCTTGAATCTTACAATAACATATATTAAACATTCATATTGTTCATGTGAGTTAGTTGTTTGTGTTTCCTTACTGAATATTCAGTGTTAGTTTGGTTTTGGTTTGGTTTGGTTTGTTTTATGGCATATCAACCTCAGTGGGTCATTTAATGCCGATAAAGTTTTGAAATAAATCAATTCTTAATGGAGAATACAATTTTTTTATAAATACATTTTTCTATTTAACCCATAGATGGGACCCTAACCGGTACTACCACTCCGGGTCAGAGTGGACCAGGGAGCAATGGTGATGAAGGGGTGCTCCACATTCCCCAAACCCCCAGAACTGGAACCTCACCATCAGATAGAGTTTAACGTCATTCCCAGGACATGTAGACCCGCAGCCACCGCCTTCTAGCACCCATATGATAAAAAGGGGGTTGGGGCTTGTCATAAGGGCAATAGGGTTGGGAAAATCATATAGGTGCTAGGGCTTGACGTGACCAGCCGATTGATCGGAGGGAGCCTCTCCGACCGCCCGTCTAGCCCAAGATAGGGCCAAAGTCAGTGTTAGTGTATCTATGGATGCACTGTTGCATTATAAGTGTTGCATACCTCTTTCCTTACTTTCTTACTTCTATTCTTCTAGTGTCTCTTCTAGCGTCTCGACTTCGTCTTGGGGACTTCGTGTCTGGTCTTCCATTGGGGATTTCTCTTCATCAGAAACCCTGTGTCATTGGTAGTTTTTAGATAATAACACAAGACTTCGATTTAACGTAGATCATATTTTATTCTGAAATCCCCACCAGACTACCTGCGCAGATTGAGTCGGCCGCGTGCATAACACGACTGACCACTGTCGTGGTTTTTGGCCGATCTGACTAAAACTCTCTCTAATCTAAACCGGAAGAGGGTCTTCTCCACCGATTCTCACGGTATCCACCGGAAGGATCAGGACTGAGGTCAAGCCTTGTCATTCAATCCTTCAAGGCCGCCGGATGAACTTATAACAGCCATTTTAGTTTCTACACTACTGTACTTAAATATTAGGAATCTAATAATTATGTAACATAAGGACTTAGTGTCGAAAAGTCAAGCCTTGATCTCTCTC
>CM042162.1:61197030-61207030 GCA_023376005.1 Doryteuthis pealeii
ACGAGAGATAATCTATGGTAGGATAGATTATTGACAACACTGTGTAGCGGAAATACAAAGCGCCCAAAATGGAAAGTTTACAGACCGTTTGGGAACTTTGACCCCAGAGGCGGGAAAACCGCAAATCACGTGAGTCACGTGAGATCTAGTTAGGTTCTCAGTTTCAGGCAGGATGTGGGTAAGAGAGATGTCTTTGCTTTAGCTGGACTATTCTTCGTGCGCTTGTTAAATAGTAAGAAAGTCAGTTAAGAAAAAGTTTTTAAAAAAGGCAACATGGCGTTGTTGGTTGATGAATGTCTTGGTTAGAAGATCGGCCAAACAGAAGTAGAAAAAATAGAAGACGTAGGCGATCAAAATGGCCAGAGAAGAAAGAAAGAAAGAAAGAAGTTTATGCAATTATGCATCTCATCTATATATCTGTGTAGATACCTCTCTGTCTACCTCTCTCTCTGCCCCCTCTCTCTCCTCTCTGGAAAGAACATTGTGTATTGCCGCGCAACATGTGTGGGTTTATAATGTAGGGAATTATCTCTTTTGCTGGAAGAGTTTCTCCTCGCTGTGTTGCTGTTTGTTCCCACTAGGGGACCTCTGGTAGTTAAGCGCGTTCATTCAAACGCTGTTTCCTCTTTTTAGCTAGATCTTTCAACGAACTGCTATGGGCTATCTACTCCCCTTCTCGGTGGGGCTTTTGTCTCCCCCCCTTACATTACTGTAAGTCCTTTGTACAGCATGGACTATCCTTAGTTCCATGTCTGTAAATTTATATGTTAAGTACATTTGGGTATCTTGTTTATACCTAAATATTGTATATGTATTTACATGTTCTATTCTCCTGTACATTATGTATCTTATCGTTTCCATGTGCTGTTATATATATTAAATGTTTTGTCTCACAACGTGTCGGAATTGTATGTTATCAATTATCAACCTTGAATCTTACAATAACATATTAAACATTCATATTTTCATGTGAGTTAGTTGTTGTGTTTCCTTACGAATATTCAGTGTTAGTTTGGTTGGTTTGGTTTGGTTTGTTTTATGGCATATCAACCTCAGTGGGTCATTTAATGCCGATAAAGTTTTGAAAATAAATCAATTCTTAATGGAGAATACAATTTTTTATAATACATTTTTATTTAACCCATAGATGGACCTCTAACCGGTACTACACTCCGGGTCAGAGTGACCAGGGAGCAATGGTGATGAAGGGGTGCTCCACATTCCCAAACCCCAGAACTGGAACCTCACCATCAGATAGAGTTTTAACGTCATTCCCAGGACATGTAGACCCGCAGCCACCGCCTTCTAGCACCCATATGATAAAAAAGGGGGTTGGGCTTGTCCATAAGGGCAATAGGGTTGGGAAATCATATAGGTGCTAGGGCTTGACGTGACCAGCCGATTGATCGGAGGGAGCCTCTCCGACCGCCCGTCTAGCCCAAGATAGGGCCAAAGTCAGTGTTAGTGTATCTATGGATGCACTGTTGCATTATAAGTGTTGCATACCTTTTCCTTACTTTCTTACTTCTATTCTTCTAGTGTCTCTCTAGCGTCTCGACTTCGTCTTGGGGACTTCGTGTCTGGTCTTCCATTGGGGATTTCTCTTCATCAGAAACCCTGTGTCATTGGTAGTTTTTAGATAATACACAAGACTTTCGATTTAACGTAGATCATATTTTATTCTGAAATCCCACCAGACTACCTGCGCAGATTGAGTCGGCCGTGCATAACGACTGACCACTGTCGTGGTTTTTGGCCGATCTGACTAAAAATCTCTCTAATCTAAACCGAAGAGGGTCTTCTCCACCGATTCTCACGGTATCCACCGGAAGGATCAGGACTGAGGTCAAGCCTTGTCATTCAATCCTTCAAGGCGCCGGATGAACTTATAACAGCCATTTTGTTTCTACACTACTGTACTTAAATATTAGGAATCTAATAATTATGTAACATAAGGACTTAGTGTTCGAAAAGTCAAGCCTGTTTAAAAAGATAAGAATGGACTTGTGTGCATTTTGCTCGTGTGGAGAGGTTGGGTAAATGCAACTTAACATATTAAAAGAATAGCAAAAATCAACTAACATAATTAATCACTGAATACAGCAGCATCACTCGCCAGGGTCTGTAGAATACACCTACTGTACCTCTGCAGAGGGTTAAGACTCCTCCCCCAATGGGACCACCGGTTAGCCGTGGTTAGGGACCCGTGATGCTTAAGGATGGAATACTGCAGACTGAGCAGCCCATGACATATAACACTCCACTTTGACCCTTACTTGGGCTAGACGGGCGGTCGGAGAGGCCCTCTCCGATCAATCGGCTTACCATGTCAAGCCCTAGCACCTATACGATTGTCCCAACCGTATTGTTCTTATGGCTAACCCCAACCCTTTTTATCGTGTATGCTCTAGAAAGCAGTGGTTGAGGGTCTTAATATTCTGGGTATGACGTTAAATTGCATATAGTGCTAAGTTTACATTTTTGGATCTCTAGGGCGTGTGGAGTACCTTTTCATTGCAATTACTCCCAGGTTCAGGGTTGAATAGATCAATAATGAATTTTTTAAATGGGTTGAAAAATAAGTTTTAAAAAAGGTTAAACTTGCAAATCGTCGTCAAAATTAAAACGGAAACTTATTTGGTGGTGATCCATGACAGTTTAACTACAATGTATGAATGAACTTTTTTGCGAATTGGGTTACGGTTTAGGGGTCTGGGGATTAAGGTTATTTTTAATTACCTATTGCTTAAAAAAACAAACAAAAAAAACAAAAACAAATTACTACACATTTAATTAACCATTGAAATTAATTATTGAATCCAACGGTAGACACATTAGTCTCAATTGTTTGTGTTAGTATTGCAATGTATAATTTCACTTGGTTTAAAAAATATATTTTTCAACATTAAATGTATAGTAATTTGGGTTTTTTATGTTGTTTTTTAAGCAATACGTAATTCTAATTATATATTAAACATTCATATTGTTCATGTGAGTTAGTTGTTTGTATTTCCTTACTGAATATTCAGTGTTAGTATATCTATGGATAACAACCTTAATCCCCAAACCCCTAAAACGTAACCCAATTTCGCAAAAAGTTATTTCATACACTGTAGTTAAACTGTCATGCATCACCACCAAATAAGTTTTCGTTTTAATTTTGACGATGATTTGCAAGTTTAATAACAAAAAATTGAATACCCAATAAGAATGAATAAAACAAAGGTATTCGGCATTAAATAACCCAACAAGGGGTGACATGCTACAAATCCAAACAACACCAACTAACCAACCAGCCAACCAACTAGCCAACCAACCAACCAACCAGCCAACCAGCCAGCCAACCAACCAACCGCATCACAGTGAAAAGCTCACCCCCCTGCCTATAATAAGCAAATATAGGCAGAGAAATTATAATTCCCAGACGTCTTTTCGTTTACAAATGAAACATGAACACGTCATTAAAAAAATGGCAGAATGTAACACGTGTTTATGGCGTATGTCGTGGTATTAACCTGGATATCCATGTGACATTTGAAAGAAAAAAAAGCATAAATCACATCATGTGTGAACGACCGTACGTAAAAGCCAACTATGAAATCAATCTTTAAAAAAAAACAGAAAAAAACATTCAGAATATTTATTGTGTAGATTTTATTAAAAGGTTTTATTCAATTTATTTCATTGCATTTATTTTCAAGCGAATCAACGGATAAATTCATTTTTTGCAACCCCATTTCTTGCTTAGATAGACATTTAAACGAGAGGAATGTGAAAATGTATATTTTCAATGGTTAAATAAATTGGAAGCAATGTCAATTGAGTACGAAATTCTAAATAATAATAATAATATATATAATAATAATAATAATAGTACAAATCCTGATTATCTGGTGTTCACAGAGAATTTTATGGGTTTAATTATATTATTATTATTATTATTATTATTATTATTATTATTTACTCATTTTGAGTTTTCACATCAGCATTAGCTGATGGTCTTTCACTGGAGTCTGAGTGACAGCAAGTCTCTCCAGGTCTCCAGGACTCTTTCTGAGTATTCTGGCAGATTGCAGCAGTGTAGTGTCTGAATGGTTTCAACTCTTCCTCTGATTTCCAAACATTCCAGACCTTTCCAATCCTTTTGGGACAGTTCCAAGTGCACCAACTACAATTGGTTCACTTTCACTTTCATGTTCCATAATTTTTTTAGTTCTCTGCAAGGTCCAGATATTTGTCTATTATTATTATTATATTATATATTATTATTATTATTATTATTCAGTTTTCACATCAGCGTTAGCTGATAGTTTTCCTGGGTCTGAGTGATAACAAGTCTCCTCATGTCTCAGGACTCTTCTGAGTATTCTAGCCGATTGCAGCAATGCAGTATTCTGGATGGTCTCAATTCTTCCACTGATTTCCAGATTCTCAATAATAATAATAATAATAATAATAATAATAATAATAATAATAATAATAACTTTTGACTATATAACCGAATGGAATTGGCACAAACCAGAAAAAATCTCTGATACGAAACCAATCCCAACCATAAGACCAGACCTAGAGTTTGTCATCTACTGGATTTTATCCTGCAAGTGGATCACGAAGTGAGGGGACCGAAAAGATACACAAACATCGGAGGAGTGTGTTTCCGTGCATGTGTGCATGTGTGCGTGTGTGCGATAGATGAGGTCAAGAGAAATTTATAAAAACTATAAAAATCAAAGACTGATATGACTGAAAAATAAACTCATTTCTAAATGTCACGAAAGCCATTAAATGTAAGATTGTTGTAAGAAGAAGATAACGGTTGGGCAGTGATTCGAGACCACTTAAAGATAAATATCTTGGACCATATGACCTTTAGGCACTCCTTTTGCGATCTCGATTCACAAGGACATTTTTTTTTCATTTACACCGTCAAAACCCGGTTTGTTAATAGACGATTTTTAGAGGTTTTTTTTTAATTATAAAACTAACCCCTAACCCTAACCCTAACCCCTAACCCTAACAAACAACCGGATTTTTACGGTGTAAATGAAAAACATGTCCTTATGAATCGAGATCGCAAAAGGGGTGCCTAAAGATCATATGGTCCAATGGTCATATCTTTAATGACCAGATTTTAAGGGAAACTTGGTCCCGGAAAATTAACAGTTAGAAAATCGGTGACAAGCAGACCGAAAAAAAAGTAATGTTCGCATTTTTAAGAGAAATTTGGAGTCATAAGTCCAGCCGGCAAAATTATGGCCCATTTCTGGGACGTCCGGCCGGGGACAGGGGTGGTGGTGTTTTTCATATATACGGGCCGGTTTTGAGCCCCAACCAGTTAGACTCAGAGTGTTGTTCCAGTGGGCATCTGATCCCAGGTAGATAATAAATAACCAAAGACCTACATGAAGCCAGTCGGACTTGTAGCTAACTCTAGCAATCGGACTTTGTAGTTAAAGAGAACGTTCTTTTGCTAATTGACCGCATCAAGTTAAGTGTCTTTACTCCAGGGGTTCCCAACCCTTTTCAGCCCATGGCTCACTTTGAAACCAGAATTTTTTGTGACCCATAAAATTATTACATAAGAAAAAATATTTCCATTTTACATAAGATATTTATTCAATCAAGATACAACCGTATAGAATTATAATATTTCCTTGACCCCCCCCCCTGAAATTTGCTGTGGTCCATTTTGGCCATAGGTTGGGAACCACTGCTCTACTCCACTCAAATTGTACGAAATGTCACACCTTCCTCTTCCATTAGTATCTTATCCTTCAGTTTTTTTGTGTTTTTATTTTTCTTGTGTACCAGTCTCTACTTCGTGCTTTTCGACCCGGGCAGTCCGGAAGTACTACAACGTGGGGTCAACAATAATTGTGCAACGAAGGCGCACGAGTTGCAGAGGCGGATATTGCCACAAGGTGTGTATCTACTTTTTTGTGTATTTGTGAGAGTCAAAAATAAAATTTACGCCTTTAATTGTTTGTTCAATTGTTTTATATTCTTAACAAATAAATTTCTCTTTAATTCTTTCTTTGAATTCATTTTCATTGTAACGCCTTTAATTACTTTAAAATAATATAGATTCAATTATTTATTAGCTATTAATAAAACCACTGTTGTGCGGGTGACATAACGATTATGGGCACGGACAATGGAACCGAAAAGCCGGTTGAGGCTGTTTACTGTGGGGAATTTTTCCACCTTTTTTTTTCTTTTTTTCTATCAAACTAATTGACACCGTGACTGTCAGTTTGTGGCCGAGAGATGGTCGCTCTTAAGAAATGCAGTCACCTATAATAGGTTCTTGGATGCCATTCGCCTGACAGAGATATGTGCATCTGGAAAAAAAAAATACCCTCACCATACCCAGACACGTAACCACCCACCGCTCACCCCCAAAACCATATTCCTCTTCTTCATCTTAGAGAGGTGGCTTTGTCTTCTGGTTGGTCAAAGTCTGGTCAGTTGCATTCCTCACCTGCGCATTCGTTTGGTTTGGTTTGTTTTACGGCATATCAACCTTAGTGGGTCATTTAATGCCAACAAAGTTTTGAAATAAATTCATTCTTAAAGAATACTCAGTTTTTTTTTATAAACACATTTTTCTATTTAACCCATAGATAGGACCCTAACAGAGTGGACCAGGGAACAATGGTGATGAAGGGGTACTCCATATTCCCCAGACCTGGAACCTCACCATCAGATAGAGTTTAACATCATTCTCAGGACATGAAGACCCTCAGCCATGCCTTGTAGCACATATATGATAAAAAGAATTGGGGATTGCCATAAGAATAATAGGGTTGGGACAGTCATACAGATGCTAGGGCTTGACGTGACCAGCTGATTGATCGGAGGGAGCCTCTCCAATATTCAATAACCGATTATTTGTTTTCAACGATTTTTAAAATATTCTTTTTTTTTATTTTGAAATATTATCTTGAAATTTCTTTGTGCATTCGAAAGAAACATTTTAAAAAATCCTGATGATTTAAAAAAAAAATATCTCTGCTTGGGAAAAAAAAAAACTAGAAAAACTTTATTAAAATTTAGGCTAAAGGTGCAAATCTGTCGGAAAATTAGGGTGACACAGAAAAACAGAGCCCACAAATTTTGTAATACTTTTTTTTTTTTTTTTTTTTTTTTAGTGGAAAAGTAAGTAGTTAAACCCAAAGTTTTGACATTAAACTACTTCTAATGGTGAAGTTCTAATTCTGGAGTTCTGGGGAGTGTTGAATACCTCTTCATCGCCACTACTCTATGATTCGTAGTGGTTGGTCCCATCTATGGGTTAAATAGAAAAATGAAGTGGTTGAAGGTTCCCGAGTCCGAGAAGGTTTCCGAGTCCGATAAGAAATACCTGAAGAAGGCCGGAGGGCATATCGACCGAAACGTTGTACAGATAACAATGAAGATGAGGACAATAGTTCGAATAACATAGATAATACTAATAGTCAAGCCTCATCTCAAACATTCAGAGAAATAATAGAAAAATGAGTTTTAAAAATGTGTATAAAAATTTGAGTTTAAAAATTTGAATGCCATCAAGAATGAATAAAACAAAATGTCTTCAGAATAAAATAACCCAACAAGGACTGACATGCCGTGAAATCCAACCAACCTGTATAATAAAATTGCAATAATTATTGAGTTTTATTTTCAAAAGAAAAATCCATGAAAAATGTATAAATATATCACAACCGCCTCTTTATTTATGAAATCTCCACGAAATATTTAGATGCTTACGAATATTTACTTTGCTATAAAGACATGCCCTTAATCCTATAAGGATTAATGGGGTGATATAATTATGATAATATATTAATTAATATATAATAATATATATAATCATATTATATAATATAATTATCAAAATGATAACCTAACACTGAATATTTCGGTAAGGAAAAGACAAAGTCAATTTATAAAAGATAAGTAGTAAAGTTAGCGGAGTGGCCTGTTGTTAATAACAGCCGAAGAACGAGGGGGTCTCTTCCCTTTTCAATAGCGCTAGACCAGAGAGATTGTCTTTGCTGAGGTGGAACGCCACACCTACAATCAGCTCCCTGCGTTATCGCACAGTCAGATTACCCAATCTGTGCCACTCATGTGCTGAGTTGTCATGGACCACCATAGAACCAGGAATCTTGCGATTCCTGGGCGGTAACATTATATTTACATAAAAGGACAAAACATCTTTCAGTCCTAAACCACAAAAAGGTGTAGCGTAATTATTATGGTCTACGGGGAATTTGGAGATTGAAAAGAAAACGATAATCGGATTTCTGGAGAAAGAGAAGAAAAAGAAATAAGAACAAAATGAGGTTAATGTTTGGAAGGGTAAACACTCAACGGGGAGCCAGCAATTGACCGACGAATGACCCCGGAACTAGATTTAAAAATAAAAACGGAAGTTCCGAGTTTTGACTGGAAGCGGAAGTGGGTGACCCTCACGCCCTGGGACGAAAAACGGAAGAAGAGAAAAATCGATCTTTTTTTTTTGGCTAGGCCTTCGTAAGGGGCAGACGGGGCTTCGCATAGTAGTACCGAACATGATTTACGATAGAATAGTTTGAACTTACCCCCTCCTCTCTCTCTCTCTCTCTTTTCTCTCTCTCTCTCTCTCTCTCTCTCTGAAAAAGAACCACGAGCCTAGAAATAAATAAACAGTCCCCTTGTGACTATACGACTTGCGTATGTTGTTTCTACTAACGACTACTACTACGACCCGAACGGCCCTATGCTACAAAAGGTACAATGATGTTTTAAGAGCATAATGAAGTGTAACACAAAAAGATTGAATACATTTACTGGTTTTTAGCTGGTTGGGCTACTCTAAGAACATAGCTAGGACACATATGCCTAGTCACCCAAGGAACGAGAAAGAACCTACGACTGCTTCGTTCCGAGTCGAGTCATTAAAATAGAAAGGGCTGAGGATTTGAACTGTCACGTAACCAATGGACACGTGTTATGGGAAGTGCTGTTTACAACCCCACAAAGGAGATGATATATAACAAGAAAGTGTTTGGTGGCAAAAGAAAACGGACAAGAGAATTAGATTAATTTCGTGTATTTAAAATAAACCAAAGTTAGAAAATGTAGAAATTATAGTCTTTCTTTCATTCGGTGTAGTGAGAGTAAGTGAGGGGGTGAAAATCTGTTTCTTGGCCGGTTGACTTGGTTGTGTATGACGTGGGGATGTAGCGTGGGTCGGTAGGTTCAACTGTCCTTTGATATTCTCCGAAAAAGTGACGCTGTGTACCGATGCTAGAGTCAACTGCTTTCGTGAATTTTAGTCAGCCGTTTTTATAACTATGTTTAGAATCGAAATTCGTTTTGAAAAGCTTTGGGAGGAAAGGGTAGGATTGGTTGAAAAAAAATCAAAGACGGACTTTTTTAATTGTCTGTAAATTTAGTTTTTCTCACCCGAAAGCTTGCGTGGGGCCTCATGCGCAGAAACTTGTTTTCTTCATTCTGTTTGAAGCTATTCCCAGTTCAACATTCGTTTGATGTTACATTTCTAAATATCTTAGATCTTGTTCCGAAGTATTTTAATTTGTTTTGTGGGTGTATTGAATTATTGAATTTGTGAATCAGGAGAGATATCTATATATGTATTTCTGTTATATAACAGAGACAATTATATTTTGTGTCCCTACAACCCTAATAAATAACAAAAATGTTAATAGATTTTTGTAATGCTTTAATTCGTGGGTTTTGTCGTACTTTGGAATTTAGGCGTGGCTGTTTTTCAAAGTTAAATAAATGAACAATCAGTTCGTTGGGTGTTTTGTTTGAATCCGCTCTTGCACACACCTTAAGGTAGAATAATGATTAGGGGGTATTAAGCTCGTTCTCATAATGCATTAGGTTACCTGAAAGAGGGTAACCCAACAAAGAATATTCGGTGGGAAAATAAAGACAAGTAAATTAATTCTATATAATGTAGGGGTTAATTTCGCATTTGCCTGAGGAGTTGTCTGCCCCTTGATGT
>CM042162.1:61212030-61297112 GCA_023376005.1 Doryteuthis pealeii
AGATTTAAAAAAATTATAAAACTAACCCCTAACCCCTAACAAACAACCGGATATTGACGGTGTAAATGAAAAACTTAATCGAGGTCAAAAAGGGGTCATATGGTCCGATTTATTTGTTGGCTGACTGGCTGGTTGGTTGGTTGGTTGGTTGGTTGGTTTTACATGTCAACCCTTGTTTGGTTATTTCATGCCTAAAACGTTTTGTTTTATTCATTCTTGTTGAATTTTTTAAAAACTCATTTTAAGCACATTTTTTGTAAATTCATCTTTTGTTAGGTGAGACCCTAACAAGTACTACCACTTCGGGTCAGGGTGGAACTGGGAGTAATGGCAATGAGGAGTACTCCACACATCCCAAAGCTCCAAATTGGAACCACACCAGTAGATGCAGTTTGTGGAGATTAATAAAAGTAAAAATAAATAAAACAAAAGTAAAACAAAATTAAAATAAAATAAATAACTAAATAAAAAAGACACAAGAAATAACAATCTCCCAGAGGGCATAGGACAGGAAGAGCACTCCGGGCATGCGCAGGAAAACCCCGAGTTCTTGGCATCGAAAAGGTTTCTAGAACGCTTGGACTGAGAGACTTAGGAGAAGTAACACCTATCGAATTGTTTGGGAGATATATCCCTCAACGAAGTTGTGTGAACCCGATAATAAAGGTCTGTCGTAGCCATTACCATGCTACTACCCATTTTTATGACCTCCTTATCGACCCCACGACAGGTCTAACTCTAAAGTCACCCCTGTCTTTGTCCTTCCCCTCTTTTCGGTAAATTCTATTTCAGCTCACCAGCCACACGAAGTAAGTAATTTTTTATTGGGATACAAGACGAAAGAATCAAGACTTATTCCCACAAGTTTAACGTCATATCCGGTAGTCTATGATATTTGTTAGAATTGAAGGACTTATCAATTTGATGATCGTTCATTTGAACGAGAAGTGAATTCAATCGGTATTTACCCGACCCGTTCGTTACGAGTATGGTGTGACACAAGGTCGCGAGTATGGGCAAATTCGAGGATCGAACACGCTATAAAGGAACTAGTTTAGTTTGTTAACCATTACATTACGATGGGGCATCTCTTTTACCCAATCCGTTCGTACGATGTAACACAAGGTCGCAAGTAAGGGACACCCCGGTGCAGGTGCAGGCGCAAAATCAACAAATACAACAGTGTTGCCAATAACCACATGAACAGTTTCTTTGCGCCCCAGCATTTTGTAGAGCTTACTTGAGGGATTACCCATGTATTATAAAACTCGACAACACTGACTCACCTAACGCACTGCTAACCCGCTCTTGGGAGCGGGGTTCGGTGGCTTCTGTCACTGGACTAGTGATTTAAAGTTACTTCGTCTTGATTGACGGCAAAATATGGGAACAAAAGCAACACGTCTGCTCTCGACAATAGAATTTCCCCAACTGTGCGGATTCTCGTCTCTTGGCGGGAATCTAAGGTCAGTCGTCATAGCAACAGGCCAAACTGCTGTTCTTTTAGGTGCACGAAACTCAGGGGTCGCCAGTACTTTAAAACTTTGGTCATAAGCTGTCGATATTAGGTCAATACAGCTACATATTTTCGTTTGCCGTTTCCGCTATTGGAACGGAAAGGTTAAAATCATCGTTCAACAGTGAGGTAGTATTAATCATAATGAGACAATTTTCTCTTCCTAGTCTATAACAGATTGGGAAATAGAATTCATTTTCTTTTAAACAGAGTGAATGATCTTATCGCTCGTCCCCACATTATATCTAGAATTTTGCAAAAATAAAGATTTTCATCTCCTGTCATCTATAAACACCCATCAATTTCTTCACCCCAAGATACATCCTGATGAAGGTTTAAAGAAACCGAAATGTTTAAACATCGATAAATAAATTCATCCTATTTTCAGAACACTTGTTTTTTCAATTTTCCTAATATTGTCGGATTTATTTTTCATATTTACTTCCATATATATATATATATATATATATATATATATATATATATATTATATATACTAATCTTCACAATTTTTAGGTGTTTACGCAAAAGATATCCAACTTTATATTTTGTGCCAAATGTTCTATGCTATTCGAGACTGTTGTTGGTAAATCTTCTCGTGATGACGTCACATGCTTACGTAGCCATATTACTGTGCGTTTGTGCTAAATACAAATGTCAGACGGTATGCTGGGTTGATGAATAAAAACAGTTACATCTCCCTGTCGCAATTATTTGTTACTTTTACGGTCAATTTAGTATCAGACGGATTTGACGCAGTCTCGATCTAACTATTGGTAAGCTGAAAGGCTTAAGCCGGGGTGAGTGGGGGTAGTTGTGAAGTGAGCGGGGTTGTGAGAAACGAAATATTTAGATAGACTGTACATGTGAGTATCTATATATAAAAAAGGTTCTGCATGTCTATATGTATGTATATGTATGTATGTATGTATGCATGTATGTATGTCACATCCTTTTATAAAGAAAAATTAGTGGAGACCAGCACACACACACACACACACACATACACACACTCGGCTAGAAACCACAAGGCTCCTAGTCCGATACCGATCCTCGCCCACTCAGCGTATGAGTAGCACATGGATCTGTGCGGTAAAGTAAGGAGCTGATGGTAGGTGTGGCGCTCCACCTCAGATGCTAAAACAATCTCCTGGTCTAGCGCTATTGAAAAGGGGATAGACTCCCTCGCTGGCTGGCTGATACCGACGACTTTTTACTTTTTATATATATACCTAACTTCACCACGAGCAGGATGCGGCACAGGGTTAATTTTTAAGCAGAGTAAACCTGGTTTGAATTCAGAGTTTCCCTTCACCTAGACTGGTTGGCTTATATATATATAGTCGGATTTCGTTCCCAGCTAGAAGTAGTTGCTAAGTCTAGCCACACGTAAGAGATGTGAAACATCGAAACACGATGTCTGTGGATTACTATATATATATATATATATATATATATATATATATATATATATATATAAGAAATGGATATAAAGTAATCTACTCGAGTTTCATCATCTGAATCGCCAGGGTTAAATCCGCTGAATTAATCGAGTTTTCGATTAATATCAGTTGATACCACGTATATCTGTTGAAACGGGTCTTATCATTATAGATAGACGCTTGTTTGTTGAATCTGACGATTCAGATGATGAAACTCGAGTAGGTTACCTTATATCCATTTCTTAAATAAATGTTGCTCTACATTGTATTGAGCACTTTGTATTTGTTTTTTACAGTCTTAACCCCTAGATACTGTGCGCTCCCAACGATCGTACCCGTACCAACCGGTAAGCCACTACTCATACATAAATATATATATATATACATATATATATAATATATATATATATATATATATATAGAGCTGTTCGGGGAGTGGATGAGAGATACGCAAAGCACAGTTCGTTCCTGCAGTAGTCATGGCCTCTCTCTCCGTCGTAAGAAGCAGAGAGTCGCCTGTTGCCATGCACAAGCTTGCAAATTACCCCCTGCCTCAGAGCTAATCAACTGCTTTACGTGGGTATGAGGGAAATTTGCGTAACCAACTGAAGACACAGATAAAAGCCGGCAGAATTCTTTCCTGGGTAGTTCAAGAATTTCTGCGACCTGAGGGTGAAGGAAAAGAGATTTACAGACGGTCAGATTGCCAACTAGAATCCATTTCAGAACTTGCATTAGATCTTCCCCTCATATCTTCTATTAATAATCGAGATTTGCTTCCGGTTTTTGTCTGTAACAAAAATTACGTCACTGCTTACGTCACATTACCCAAAATCGTCATAACAGAATAACTACACTCAAAATTTGAACATGCAACATTAGACAGTCCTCATTGTTTTTTAAAACAAGTTTTAATAAATACACGACTGGTATTATATATCTATATATAGTTTGTTTTATTTTAACACATATTTAAAGTTTACATTTCAAATTGTTTTATTTTTTAATCCTTTAATGAATTTGATGATTTTACTTACTTAGAGTACAAACTCGCTGACATTGAAATTTTAACTCCTATCCCTCAGGCAATATGTTTCAAAAATCTATTTTTACATCGCCTTGAGTGTGTTTTTTATTTTGTACTAATATATATATCTTATTATAATGGAGATTGTGAGTTTGTATGTCTGTAACCGAAACTATATTACTATACAAATCACAATTCCCTTTGTTATTTACATCACATTCTCCATGATTTTATTTTTTTATTTAAAACCCAATTATTAATAAAATTGTTTTACATCATTAAGACTGTTGACCATATCTACATACTAATAACATGCAATTGTATTTATATATACAACAAAATAGCGGTTTACAGTGTGAATGGTAAAGCTAATTTGCATATTGATATTAAAAATTTGATTTTAATAAATATATGCTTAGTATTATTGATTTCTAATTGTTTGGTTTTATCTTATTGAATATGAGCAAAAATCTCTTCAATAAATCTTTAAAAAAATCCCTTAACAAGAAAAAATAACTGTAATATTATTCTTTACTTTCTATCTTAACTAAATAGTTAAATTATGAAAATTTAACAAAGACAGACGGGAGTAATGTAAAATCATGGAAGAGTTAGTTTCAAAGTTGTTCTATTTTTCAATCATACCCCCTCTGTTCAAAATCTTTTTATCTGCATTCTTATTCAGTTTCATCAGCATTTCTAATTTAATATATTTTATTATATTAAAACTTAAATACTAGCACCCGGAGGGTGCATATATTTGCTAGTATATATAATCTAAATGGTCCTTAACTAGGATTTCCTCGCAACAGTAAGCTTTACTCTTTGCTAGCCGAATTCACTTTTTCTCCTGACGGGTCTCCCTGGCTAATTTCTGGCGGTTCACAAAAGTCTTTATCTTCCCTGACTATTTTGAGGATCAAAAACTTCTCTCTTATTCATAAAAAATGGTCTTATTTAAATAACCTTTTAAGACAAAATTTTAATCTAGAATGTTCCCATATAGTGGAACCCCGGGTCTCGAACTTAATTCGTTCCAGAATTATGTTCGAGAACCGATTTGTTTAAGAATTGAAGCAATATTTCCCATAAGAAATATTGTAAAGTGAATTTATACATTCTGGGCCATCAGACCTCAAAGCTTTCCTCTTTCCCTTACCGGTAGTATTGTTATATACTTTCTTACGCTGGTCCATTCTTCCGGCCGTCTTCTGATCGTCTATCTTCTATCTTGGTCTCGTCTGGTCTTCTATTGAGGGTTCGGGTCTGGTTTCTGTTGCTAGGGATTTTTTGTTATCAGAAGCCTTGTGCTATTGTTAGCTTTTAGTAATAACAACAAGACTTCGATTTACTTTTGATGTTACTTTATTCCAGATCCCCCAGACCAGACAATTGCGCAGTCAGCTCACATCTTGCTAGCTTCGTTTCTAAGTCCTAACTCTCCAACTGACTAACTGAGTTGCTTACACCTTAAACCAGAAGGGGCTTTCTATCGGGGTTCCGTTTCTCACGGTTCTCCCCAGAACGCAAGGTGAGAGTGCGGTCAAACGTTGTCACTCACTCTCAAGGCCATCAGCTGCACTGATCGCCATAAGGATTTCTATACTACCTTAAAAAGATATTAGGGATCCATAATTATGTAACAGTATCGCTGCTGCCTTTCTTAGGATCCATGTGTTGTATACCCTTTCTTACTTCTTACTTCTACTCGTCTTTTCTTCTGGCCGGCTTTAGTTCTTTTATCATCTTGACTTAGTCTGGCATCTTCTCAGATCTGGACTTTCTTGGGGACTTCGGGTCTGGTCTTCTATTGGGGATTTCTCTTTATCAGAAGCCCTGTGTCATTGTTAGTTTTTTAGGTAATACACAAGACTTCGATTTACTTTGATCTTCCTTTATTTTTAAATCCCCAAACCAGACATCTGCGCAGGTGAGACTTACATCCTACGAGCTCGGCTCCTACCTTCTAACTGACTGAGACTTACTTACTATCCTTAAACCGGAAGACAGGGTCGTCTATGCCTTCCGGTTCTCACGATTTATCCCTGGAAGGCAAGGTGAGAGTGAGGTCAAGCGCCGTCACTCACTCTCAAGGCTGCACTAATCGCCATTATGTTTCTATACTACCTTATATAAGTATTAGGGATCTAATAATTATGTAACACATGAATAAGGGCTTAAAAAGCCGTAAAATAGAGAAAAAACACAAACGAGGCGAATAATTTGACCATAAACAATATCAGACACTCGTTCAAGATAGCGATTAACGCTAACTGATGCTGCTTGGGTTGGCTCGACCAGCCGTTTTCATCTGCTCGACTCATGTGTTCGAAGCCCGAAAATTTGTTGGACAACTGCGGCTTTTTTTAAAAATAAAATTCTTTTTTTTTTTTTTTTTTAACTCTGAATTGTTTGACATCAGAGTCGTTTGAGAACCGAGATTCCAGTGTATTTTGTTTACTTCTGATGCCCCTCCCACTTCAATGGTGACCGTATTCATTTATCGGCCATCCTTAATTCCACATTCCATTTTTGGAGTATTTTTACCCACCCAGGATCAAAAGGTCACTTACTGATTAAACAGACGATCAGATATGCCATCATTATCTGCTTACAAGCCTAAATTCAAAAAGTAATTTAATAAATGTTTTCGACTCCATCAGGCGACTATGAACTAGATTGTAAATTATGGAAATAAAACTACCATCATCAGTAGTAAATGCCCCACCTTTGAACTCTTTTAAGGCAACAGTCGGTAGAGTAGAAACCACAAGGTTCCAAGTTCAATACCGACCCTCACCAACTCGGGGATCTGTGCGGTAATGTGAGGAGCTGATGTAAATGTGGCGCTCCACCTCAGACGCCAAAAACAATCATCTCCTTGGTCTAGCACTAGTGAAAAGGGGATAGACTCCCTCGCCGTTTGGCTGATACCGACAATAGGCCACTCCGTCAATTTTACTTACTTCATATATATTCAGTGGAAATAAGATAAATGTTTTAAATATAAAGAACAGCTGACAGGTCTCAGACCTAATATACGAGCTGAAAAGATTATTATTTTCGCCCCTTTTGAGTTTTTCACATCAGCGTTAGCTGATGGTATTTCACTGGAGTCTGAGTGACAACAAGTCTCCTCAGGTCTCCAGGACTCTTCTGATTATTCTAGCCGATTGCAGCAGTGCAGTAGTCTGGATGGTCTCAACTCTTCCTCTGATTTCTAGATCCTTCAGTCTTTTTTCCAAGTTTATTGGGACCGTTCCAAGTGCACCAACTACAATTGGTATCACTTTCACTGTCATGTTCCACGGTTTTTTCAATTCTCTGGCAAAGTCCAGGTATTTATCCATCTTTTCATTTTCCTTCAGCTTCACTCTGTGATCTGCTGGGACCGCAAAGTCCACCAATTGACACGTTCTCTTTTCTTTTTTTTTCTTTTTTTGTTAATCAACACTAAGTTATTATTATTATTTACTCCTTTTGAGTTTTCACATCAGCGTTAGTTGGTGGTCTTTCACTGGAGTTTGAGTGACAGCAAGTCTCCTCAGGTCTCCAGGACACTTCTGAGTATTCTGGCAGATTGCAGCAGTGCAGTGTTCTGAATGGTTTCAATCCTTCCTCTGATTTCCAAACTTTCCAAACCCTTTTCCAATCCCTTTGGGACCGTTCCAAGTGCACCAACTACAATTGGTATCACTTTGACTTTCATATTCCATAACTTTTTCAGTTCTCTGGCAAGGTCCAGATATTTGTCTATTTTTTAAATTTTCCTTTAGCTTCACCCTGTGATCTGCTGGAACTGCAAAATCCAGCAGTTGACAAGTTCTTTCTTTTTTGTTAATCAACACTAGGTCTGGTCTTCTTGCTGGGATAAGGTGATCCGTTTTTATTTCAAAGTCCCAGAGAATTTTATGTGTTTCGTTGTCAAAACAGATTCTGGTTTATGCATATACATTTTCTTGTATGGTCAAAATTAAATTTTTTGCATAATTCCCAGTGGATCACCTTCCCAACCCAATCGTGTCTAGTTTTGTACTCCCGTTGTGCTAGTTTGCTACATTCGCAGAGTATATGGTTAACAGTCTCATCTCTATTACCGCAAAGTATACATTTACTATTTAGTTGGGTCTTATCAGTTTTCGCTTTGATATAGTTTGTCCTTATGGCATTATTCTGTGCAGCAATTATTAATGATTCAGTTTCTCTTTTGAGGTTTCCTTTTCTTAACCATGTCCAAGTCTTTTCATGTGCAACCTCTTCGATTTGTCGTTTTAAGTGTCCATATAAATGTTTTTCTTCCCATTTTTGTTTTCTAGTCTTTGTTGTTTTTCTGTTTGTCCATCTGTCACTTCTACTATTGTTGGCCGCCATAAGTAATTGTCTTTGCTCTTTCTTGTGTAATCCTCAAGTTGTTAGATTGTGGTTTCTACGCAGTCTCTATGTTGGCAAGACCTCTCCCCCTTCCTTTCTTGACATATAATCTATCTCTATCGTCTCTAGGGTAAGAGCCTTGTGCCTGGTCATTAACTTTCTCGTTCTTTGGTCAATCTGTCTGAGTTCTTCTTTTGTCCATTTTAAGAATGGTCCTGAGTATCTTATAATGGGGACGGCCCAGGTATTGATTCCTTTGATCAGATTTCTGCTGTTAAGTTTGGTTTCTAGAAGTTTTCTTTATTATTATTATTATTATTATTATTATTATTATTATTATTTAAGAAACAAATGCGTAATCTAACATAACCGTAGTACCCCGTCCTGTCGGTTGGGGCTGTAGAATACACCGACTGCACCTCTGCAGAAGAGTAAGACCCCACCACCACCACCAATTGGCCACCAATTGTCCGTGGGTGGCGATCCGTGATGTTTAAGGACGGAATTCTGGTGGCTGAGCAGTCCATGATATACATCTCTCCACTTTGGCCCTTATTTGGGCTAGACGGGCGGAGAAACCCCTTCCGATCAATCGGCTGGTCACGTCAAACACTAACACCTATATGATTGTCCAGCGTATTACTCTTATGGCAAACCCCTATTCTTTTTATCATATATGAAGGCGATGGTTGAGGATCTTAGTGTTATGGGTATGACGTTAAACCGCGTCTAGTGATGAGGTTTCCATTCTGAAGCTCTGGGGGAATGTGAAGTACACCTTTGTAGCCATTACTCCTAGGCCCACTCTGGCCCGGAGTGGAAGTACCTGTTAGGGTCCCATCTATAGGTTAAATAGATTTTTTTAAATAAGTTTTTAAAAATGTCTTAAAAAATGAGTTAAAAAATACTTCTGGCCTTGTGTCACATCTAAGCTAATCTTAATAAATAACTATAAAAAAAGGGGGGCGTGTACACGTTATGGTGTGTAATGGTTATCAGACCATTGTTTGTGAGTTCGATTCTCACTGGGTGCTTAGAATTCTGGCCTTGTGTCACAGCTAAGCTTACTTAACTATAAAAAAAGGACATATATACGTTATGTAGTGTAATTGTTAGCAAGCTAGATTAACAGAACATTGTTAGTGAGCTCGATTCTCACTGGGCGTCTCATACTTCAGGCCTTGTTTTACATCTCACCTAAGCTTACTTAATAACTATAGAAAAGAGGACATATATACGTTATGTAGTGTAATGGTGAGCAAGCTAGTTTAGCAGACCATTGTTAGTGAGTTCGATTCTCACTGGGTGCATCAGAATTCTGGCCTTGTGTCACATCTCACCTCAGCTTACTTAATAACTATAGAAAAAGAGGACATATATAAGTTATATGGTGTAATGGTTACATAAGCTAGATTAATAGACCAGTTAGTGAATTGATTGTCACTGTGTGCCTCATACTTCTGACCTTGTGTCACATCTAAGCTAAACCTAATTAATAACTATAGAAAAAGTGCATGTGTACGTTATGTGGTGTAATGGTTATCAGACCATTGTTAGTGAGTTCGATTCTCACTGGGCGCCTCAGAATTCTGGCCTTTATAACATCTAAGCTCAGCTTACTTAATAACTATAGAAAAAAAACATAAGTGGTGTAAATGGTTTGCAAGTTAGATTAGCAGACCAGCGTTAGTGAGTTCGATTCTCACTGGGGCGCTCAGAATTCTGGATAACATCTAAGCTCAGCTTACTTAATAACTATAGAAAAAAACATAAGTGGTGTAATGGTTTGCAAGTTAGATTAGCAGACCAGCGTTAGTGAGTTCGATTCTCACTGGCGCCTCAGAATTCTGGCCTTTATAACATCTAAGCTCAGCTTACTTAATAACTATAGAAAAAAAGAACATAAGTGGTGTAATGGTTTGCAAGTTAGATTAGCAGACCAGCGTTAGTGAGTTCGATCTCACTGGGCGCCTCAGAATTCTGGCCTTTATAACATCTAAGCTCAGCTTACTTAATAACTATAGAAAAAAAGAACATAAGTGGTGTAATGGTTTGCAAATTAGATTAGCAGACTAGTGTTAGTGAGTTCGATTCTCACTGGGCGCCTCAGAATTCTGGCCTTTATAACATCTAAGCTCAGCTTACTTAATAACTATAGAAAAAAGAAAATAAGTGGTGTAATGGTTTGCAAATTAGATTAGCAGACTAGTGTTAGTGAGTTCGATTCTCACTGGGCGCCTCAGAATTCTGGCCTTTATAACATCTAAGCTCAGCTTACTTAATAACTATAGAAAAAAAGAACATAAGTGGTGTAATGGTTTGCAAATTAGATTAGCAGACTAGTGTTAGTGAGTTCGATTCTCACTGGGCGCCTCAGAATTCTGGCCTTTATAACATCTAAGCTCAGCTTACTTAATAACTATAGAAAAAAGAACATAAGTGGTGTAATGGTTTGCAAATTAGATTAGCAGACTAGTGTTAGTGAGTTCGATTCTCACTGGCGCCTCAGAATTCTGGCCTTTATAACATCTAAGCTCAGCTACTTAATAACTATAGAAAAAAAAGAACATAAGTGGTGTATGGTTTTGCAAGTTAGATTAGCAGACCAGCGTTAGTGAGTTCGATTCTCACTGGGCGCCTCAGAATTCTGGCCTTGTATCACATCTAAGCTCAGCTTACTTAATAACTATAGAAAAAAAGAACATAAGTGGTGTAATGGTTTGCAAATTAGATTAGCAGACTAGTGTTAGTGAGTTCGATTCTCACTGGGCGCCTCAGAATTCTGGCCTTTATAACATCTAAGTTCAGCTTACTTAATAACTATAGAAAAAAGAACATAAGTGGTGTAATGGTTTGCAAGTTAGATTAGCAGACCAGCGTTAGTGAGTTCGATTCTCACTGGGCGCCTCAGAATTCTGGCCTTGTATCACATCTAAGCTCAGCTTACTTAATAACTATAGAAAAAAGAACATAAGTGGTGTAATGGTTTGCAAGTTAGATTAGCAGACTAGTGTTAGTGAGTTCGGTTCTCACTATGTGCTCCATACTTCTGGCCTTGTGCCAGATCTAAGCTAAGCTTAGTAAATGACTATATCTACAATTAATTCTTATATACAATATGGTGCATGAATTTAAATGTTTTTTTTATTAATTTGTATTTCCAACAGTTATCAAGCCAAGTAAAAAAAAAAAAATAACGAACGGACAACAATATCAATGAACAAAAAAAATAAAATAAAATAAAACTTGTTTTGTTGTCTGGGGAAGCAGATGTTCACATTCACACACACACCTGCCTGGTTGAAATCAAAATGTCTACCCTAAAGCAAGCTGTTACGCCTTGGTAATGTGAGTGCAGTCTGCCGAGCACACTGAGCCTCTATCGAGCTGCCCCATTCTCCAAGAGTTAGGAATGCTTGCATACACGCATTTTTATTTTTCTCTCCAACGAAAAGCGAATGCAAGAAAGCCCGGGTCTGGGGTTATTGATAAACACCACAGCTGTTATTGTACTACTGCATCTTCTTAAATGTGTGACGTCATTTAACGGCCGACTTTATTTTTTTTGCCATTTTTTCTTTTCTTCTTTCTTTCTTTCTTTTTTTTTTTTTTTTGTGGCTCACGTTTTGGAGAATGAATTAGTTAAAATAAAATCCTGTTTTGTTGATTGTTTACGCCGTATAAAAATACGTGTTTCTAACAGAATGAGTATAGAATAGGTATAGCAAAAATTGACCAAAAATGTGTTTTTGACAAAATGAATTTAGCCCCCCCCCCGCTACAGAAATAATTTACCAAAAATCAGGAAATTATCGGATTTGAATGAAATTTTCAATGTTGATTTATCAATGAATTGAACTTTATAATGCATTATTTATTTTATTTCAAAACATTCTCATTTTTTTCAGGTCACTTAATTTTTACCCCCCCCCCCTTATTTTGGGGGTGCAAAATCTCGGCGAGTTGGTCAGCGTTTGATACTAATTACAGTAGAAATAAAAAAAACTTTGATGTGAGTATATGTGATGTGCATATATTACAGTAAACATACACACAGTCGAATATATCACACTCAAGTGTTAACTTGTGTATGGCATACACAAGTTAACACTTGAGTGTGTGTGTACGTGCGTGTGTGTGTGTGTGGTTAGTTGTTTTGTTATACGGCATATCAATTCTTTTCGGGTTATTTAATGCCTAATCAAGTCATTTTGATAAACAACGGATTCAAGTTGCTTCCAGTACCTGTTATTGCTTAAGTGGTCACCCAACCAAGTATTGAACATGCTCATTGTGGCTTAACGTGTGTGTGTGTGTGTGTGTGTATTATACACACACACATATATGTGTTGTGTGTGAATGTGTGTATGTATGTATGTATAAGTATATGTGTCTGTGTGCGTTTTCTAACAGTATATTGATGTAAACTTTGATGTGAGTATATGTGCATATATTACACATACACACTGTTAAATATATCACCATATAGTATACAAGCTAACACTTGTGTGTGTGTTTGGTTGTTCTTTATTACGGCATATCAACCTTTTTTGGGTCATTTAATGCCGAAACAACTAATTTTGATAAACAAAGGACTCGGGTTGCTTACAGTACCTGCTGTTGATTAAATGGTCACCCAATTAAATATTGAACAGGTTCATCGCTGCTTAACGCTTATATTGTGTGTGTGTGTTGTATATATGTCTGTGTGTGTGTGTGTTAGTAAAAAAAATGATTCCACGTACAATGTATGCAGAACCAGTTATTATTATTATTTGTTTTGTTACTAATTTAAATCTTGGAATTACTAAATAAATAGAGATACAGTAGTACTATGACTTGCGAGTTTAATTCGTTCCGCTCGTAACTCAATTTCCTCTATATCAAATAAACATGCAATTGAAATAAACTGAAATGCCATTAATCAGTTCCAGTCCCGCCAAAAAAAAAAAGAATTTGGCGCGAACGATGACCTTATAAAATTTATCACCCAGTTGCAAATTGAACTGAAAATTGCTTTATTGGATTCTATAATTTACATCATTTTTTAGTGTAATTGCTCTGATAAAATACACGCTATGATGTGCCAGTCTGCCATTTTTGCTCGATTACAGCAACTACATCGAAGCATAATGAGATTTTTGCTAATATAGGTAGATTTTTAGAGATGTATAATGAAAATCAATTGGAACGATTTAAAAATCATTTAATGAATTTGATAAAATATTTATCGGATTTTTCTTCTTTATAATGAAATAAACAGTTCTTTGTAGATTAATATTTGTAAATAAATAAATAGATTATTAAACGGACATCAATTTTCGACAAGTCTCTTGTAATTCACACTGTAATTTTTATGTTAGATTTTTTTTTCACAATACGTTTTCTTTTAAATTTTATCTAAAATGAATAAACCAATTTAATTTGTTTTTTGTTAATTATTATTATTATTATTATTATTAGGTTTTCACACCTGTCGTAGCCAGTGGTTCACTGGAGGCTGAGTGACAGCAAGTCTCCTCAGGTCTCCAGAACTCTTTTGAGTATTATAGACGATCTTAACAGTGCTATTATTATTATTATTATTATTATTATTATTATTATTTCACTCTTTGTTTTTAACATCAGCATTAGGTAATGGTCTTTCACTGAAGTCTGAGTGACAACAAGTCTCCTCAGGTCTCCAGGACACTTCCGAGTATTCTAGCCGATAATTATTATTATTGTTGTTGTTATTATTATATTATTATTGTTGGCAGATCCTATTATTATTATTATTATTGTTGTTTTTCGTTGTTACTATTATTGTCGTCGTCGTCATCATCATTATCAATTCAGTTTTTTACGCCAGATTTAACTGTTGATCTTTCACTAGAGTCCAAGTGGCAGCAAGTCTCCTCTGGTCTCCAGGACTCTACTGAGTATTCTAGCCGTTCTTAACAATGCTGTGGTCTGTAGGGTCTCGATTCTTCCTCTGATTTCTAATCATCATCATCATCATCATCATCATCATCATCAATGGTGTCCATTTTTCGGCATGTATGTGGCTTATTGCTAATAATACAAGAAGAAATGGAAATGTGGTAAACAAACATGCCAACATCATCATTTGAATGCCCTGATGAAGACTATATATTTAATAACCAAAACATATAAACGACGACAATAATTTTCAAATATTAATAAATCGTTCTCACGACTCTTATTTTTCACATTTATTTTTATTACTTTTCTAAAATACACACACACAGAGAGAGAGAGAGAGAGAGAGAGAGAGAGAGAGAGAGAGAGAGAGAGTTGCTTAGTAGTGACACGAGGCCGGATATATGGAGCACCCAGTAAGACTTGAACTCACTTGTAGTTGTTTGCTAGTAGTCTGGCTTGCAAACCATTTACATTATGTGAGGTGCCCATGTACGCTAAGAAAGATCGAACCTTCCAGAAAAAATATTGTCACAAAATTGACAGACGGTGGTGGTTGCATATAACGTCTTCTTAATCAGTTTTCATAAAATATATTTAAAAAGAAGAAATGCAGAAACATTAAAATTGTCTTACATTCTAGAAACGAATTTATTAGGTTTTGAAATGTGGTGGAATGTTTCTACAAGTGTCTGCTGATCCTATCCCGAACACACACACACACGTGTATTATGAACAGTACAGTAGACACACACAGAGATACATACTAATACATCTAGTAGTAAACCAAGCTGCTACGAATTAACAAATACCAACTACAATCCTAAAACGATTCCTAGGATATAAATACTATTCATAATAAAGGAATCAAGTGTTGGCCTCGGGAAGGGGCCCCTTGGTCTCTAAAAATTGTTAAAAGAAAATTAAAAAAAAAATTAGTTTAGTGTTTTATAACAATGATTCTCAATGTGGGTTCTTAAGCCCACAAGTAGGCCTGGGGACTTTTAAAAAATGGGCCTGGATTTGGCGGGAGTTTCTCTAGCAAATCATATACTCACAAAGAAGGAGATTTACGAACCAAGATTTAGGAGTTCAGCTGTTAGATAAACAAAACACTAGTAGCAGTGTAGTCATTAGTAAGGATGTATATTTATATTTTCTACTAATAGTAGACTACTACATTTTGCTCTTGTAAATAAAATGTATTTATTTCCTATTACATGGAATTTATATATGTGCTTATGTGAACCTGAAATATTTTTTTACAAAAAAATGGGTTATAAGGAAGAAACACTAGTTTATAACAATACATTTAATATCGTAATTTTTCCACCATTTAAAAGAGCTGTTTTTTTCTCCATTGTTCAGAATATGAAGCAGGGTAAATAAAAATAGCCATCAGTAACCATTTTTTTCTCTCATACAGTTTAAATTTTAATAAATTCAGTAGAAAATCCATTGCAGTAGGTAGTATTTACCCAACCCGTTCGTCAAGGGTAGGATGTGACACAAGGTAGCAAGTATGTGGCATCCAGCGAGGATTGAACTCGAATTGCAGACGAATCAAAAATTATTTAATGTTTTACTAAACAATGTTTACTAAACATGAAATAATTTTCAGATTCTGATTTTTGTTTAGGGT
This sequence comes from Doryteuthis pealeii, assembly GCA_023376005.1. NCBI lineage: Eukaryota > Metazoa > Mollusca > Cephalopoda > Myopsida > Loliginidae > Doryteuthis > Doryteuthis pealeii. The sequence continues at coordinate 61,227,951 of CM042162.1, forward strand.
GGTCCGAAAGTCTTGTCACACCCTACCAAAATATAATCCCTAAAGTAAAAAAAAAAAAAAAGTAAAGTCGGGCGGCCTAATGTCGGTAACAGGCGGACAGCGAGGGAGTATATCCCCTTTTCACAGGAGATTATTTTAGCATCTGTGGTGAAACGCCACACCTACCATCAGCTTCTCACTTTACCGCACTGATCACTGTGCTACTCATACGCTTAAGCCGATGGAAATGAAATAGAAAATTATATCATTATTATTATATATTATAATTAATGATATATTAATATTAGTAAAACAAAAAATAATGAAAATTAAAATAATATGTAAGAGTAACAAGACTTTCGGACCACCCTGTACCCAGAAAAAAATCTCTTTCCGTCTCTCTGGATAATTCTCATAGCTCAAAGGCAACACTCCTGTAAACCCCTTTTAAAAGCAGTTTACAGTTTACAAAACAGCTTGGAAAAGAGTTGGGTGCCGCCGCACTTTTCGGTGGAACTTTCGACTGACCATTTAAAAACCAAATTAAAAATTTTAATATTTTCCGTTTCATTTTTTTCTCGAAAAACCAAATAAAATTTCTATCTAGAAAAAAAAATCATTATCAATTATAACCGTAACGAAAATTGGTCTATCTAAAAAAAATCTAACTTTCACTGGCAACGCCATATTTGATGACTCACTTTAACTGACCCTAAATAAATATGGAGATAAAAACAAACAAACAAAAAAACAAGTTTACATTTTTATGTTTTCGGTTAATGTTTAAACTTGAAGTGCTTTTTAAAAAATAAGATAAAAACCGTATTTATTTTATGTATCCTAAAATATCGACAATAAAAATAGTTATTTATAGATATTTATTTACTAAGCTTAGCTTGCTGGATGTATGCAACACCCGGTGAGAATCGAACTCACTAACAATGAATCAGATGCCCAAATTATTTATACCACTTAACTTTTTTTTCTTTTATCAATAAAAAAAAAGTTGGTGGTGGAGTGACCTATTGTCGGTAACAGGCGGACAGCGAGGGAGTCTATCCCCTTTTCGTTAGAGCTAGACCAACCAGGGAGATCTTTTTATCAATAAAAACAATTATTCCTTCCACAAATCCCAGTAATCCATGAAATTTTGTAACTGACAGTTTAGTGAAAAAAAACGCAAATATTTTTTTTTTCAAAATAAATTTTTTAAAATTCGATTTGTATAAATACAGTAATACCTCGACTTTCGAGAGCTCCGACTTACGAGCTGTGTCTCGGTCGAGTTTTTGCTTTGAGTTGAAAGCTTAAATTTGAGGTACAAGCGAGCTTCAGATACGCTTATGTTAATAAGTTCACTAAAAAAACAAAAAAACAACAAAAACATTTAAGTTTCCAAATTTATTACGCCAAAGAAAAAATTTATTTGTAAAAAAAATAAGCATTAATAATTCACGATTATTATTCTTTTTTATTGTTTTTTATACAATACAATTTTTTTTAAATGTAACAAAAAATTATTTGGGTGAGGAGGGAACGGATTAATGGCATTTCAGTTAATTTCAATGGAGAAAATCGACTTGATATACGAGGAAATTGAGTTACGAGCGGAACGAATTAAACTCGTAAATCAAGGTAGCACTATTTATTTTGAATCGTGTTTTGTATTTTTGTTTTTGTTTACTAAATTCAGATTTACATTGAAACATGAACAAAATAAATCTAATCTAAAAAATAGATGAAATTGTTAACAGAAATTTTTATGATTTATGTATCCACACACCAATCATACGGAAAAAATTATTTTCATTATTTATTGAAATATTTTATGGAATAAGCAGACCTTCACCCCAGGCAGCACTAATCACACAATTTTGTGTAAAAGAGGCGAGGGTTGGATAAATTGGTCGGCGCCTTGAAGGGGACTGAAAAATGGAGCCAAACATTATGTATAACGGCCACGCATGACATTCGATTTGTTTGTGGCTACCCTCTATAAAATGACCTTGTGTCTTTTTCGGCTCGCGGGGTGGGGGTCGGAAAAAAATCAAGCATCATCCGAAAAATAAGCATAAAAAGCACAAAAACAAACAATAAACATTAAACAATATGTTAAATTTTAAGTTTTGGTGGACCTGAGCATCTGGAACCCCATCTAAAATTTTTGGTTTTAATTTTTTTTCTTTTTCTTCAATGGATTATTATAGATTGCACACCAATCTATCAGGCTGTAAAAAAAATAATTAAAAAAAGTTCTTTATTTTTTTACAGTCTGATAGATTGGTGTGCAATCGATAATAATCTATTGAAAGAAGAAAAAAAAAAAATTAAAAACAAAAATTTTAGATGCTCAGGTCAGCCTAAGTTTTTAAAATTGCAAGACTCTTTAAAAAGTATCAAATGTAAATTTTGGTACTAATGCACAATAGCACGCAAGAGATAATATCATTAGAATCACATTTTACGTATAAATAGCATTAGATTATTAGCTCATTGGCTCATTCGGTAGGGAATCACAAGGTTCTTGTGTTCGATACCGGTCCTCGCCAACTCAGCGTATGAGTAGCACAGGGATCTGTGCGGTAAAGTGAGGAGCTAATGGTAGGTGTGGCGCACCACCTCAGATGCTAAATTAATCTCCTTGGTCTAGCGCTATATCGGCTGATATCGACATTAGGCCACCCCGATGAATGAGGAAAGAAGAAGACCGAAACTTCCGAAGTAGCCTAACCCTAACCCTAACCCTAACCCTAGCATTAGCGTCTAAAAGGGTTCGGGTAATTCCGTGAAATATAATGAAATGTAAGGCTTTTTATATATTTTTTATATATATATATATATTTTATATAATCTTATATATTTAATCTAATGATATTATCTCTTGCGCGCTATTCTGCATTAGTACCAAGAAAAGAAAAACAGGTTTAGGTACCCAGAACTGTAATTTGAGCTATGTTAAAATCGTTTTCGTTTACGTAAAATATTTGCTACCGGCAATACCAATATCACTGAACTTTTTTCTAAAGTATGGTGATCCAAAAGCGTAATAATAGGTGTTTGTTTTTTTTATGTTAATAAATTTTCTAAATTGGAATATCTACTTTCACACCCGAATTTTTCATTTTTTTAAAGGAATGCTTGTGGGGTGGCAAGTGTTTTAATGTTTAGGTTTAAAGGTCTGTGGTTATTTCTGGTACGTGTTCACAGTTCTACCTTTGAATTCGGTGGTCGTGCTGAAAAGGAATTCAAGGAAAGAAAAGGAAGAGACAAAGACAAAAGGTAGTTTTAGGATTCAGGCTTTATTCATGGGTCATAACTACCACGTGGAAAGGAAATTTCTCCCTGTCCAGTAATAGTGTCTGGCCCCCAGTTGAGGCCCGAGTACAAAATTACAGAGAGATTAGTATTAACTGCGTTATTCAGACTATTGTCCTCATCTTTATTGATATCTGTACAACGTGTCCAATTGGACACATGGCCTAGTGGATAAGGTAGTTAGGTTAAAACAGTTCTAAGTGACAGTTATCTCTGGATTCTGGGTTCAATCCTGAGCGGCGGCAGTAACATAGAAAAATAATTAACACAACTCCTACCCCAGCTGTGGTTAGCGGAATGAGAACAGGATACCCCCGTGGACTGAATAAAGGGTTAGGTTCAAAGTTCCATGATGGCTCCTGATTATGACAAGAAGGTTCCGATTACGACAAGAAAGTTCCCGAGTCCGAAAAGAAGGTTCCCAAGTCCGAGAAGGTTCTCGAGTCCGACAAAAAATACCTGAAGAAGGCCGGAGGGCATATCGGCCGAAATGTTGTACAGATAACAATAAAGATGAGGACAATAGTCCGAATAACGCAGATAATACTAATCATCAAGCCTCATCTCAAACATTCAGAGAAATACCGAGAGATTATCTTGGTAGTTGGAAGTCGGTCCTTTTTCCTGCATATGCTCGGAGGGTTCTTCTGGTCTGAAGGTTCATGGGAGTTTTTTTTTTTTTTATTTTAATTTTATTTTAATCCCCAGATGCTGCCTGTCAAATTAGCAGCAGGAGCCAACTTCCCACACTCCTTTGATTTGCTTTTTTCGGGAAAATAAACTTGTTCTTTTTCATCTGAATTATTAAATAATTTTTTATTAGTTTTCAATTCATCCAGTTTGGCTCAGTTGGTAGAGCATCTGACTAGGAATCGCAAGGTTCCGAGTTTGATACCGGTCACCACCAACTCAGCGTATGAGTAGCACAGATTGGGTTATCTGATCTGTGCGGTAAAGTGAGGAGCTGATGGTAGGTGTGGCGCTCCACCTCAGACACAAAAAGAATCTCCCTAGTCTAGCGTTAGCGAAAAGGAGATAAACTTCCTCACTGTCTGGCTGATATCGACAACAGGCTACTCTGCCAGCTTTTTTTTTTTAATTGTTGAAAAGAAAGTTAATTCATTGTAAAAAAAAAAGTTAATTGAGACATATTTATTGAAAAATGCCCAAAACCTTTATTGTAAAACAAAATTATTTAAAAATTCAGATGAAAAAAAAGTAGCTGTGTCAGTGCTACCGTATGGCTACACCACTTAGAGTCTAACAAAATGCTTAGAGAAAAAGCTAGATCGGAACTCCATAAGGATGCTGTGTGCTGTTTTGAACAAATCTTGGAAGCAGCACCCCACAGCTGTACAGCCACTTACCTCATATCACACAAACCATCAAAGTAAGATGAGCGAGACATACTGGACACCATAGAAGAAGTAAAAACGAACTCATAAGTGACATTCTCTTGAGGACACTTAAACATGGACATATCAGTGAAGGTCAACTAGTAAAAACTTACATCAATCAGCTCTGTGCGGATTCTGGATGCCATGCAGAAGACCTGCCATGTGCGATGACTGATAGGGATAGGTTCTGTGAGAGAGTCATAGGAATCTGTGCTGCTAGTGTGAACTGATGATAAAGATGATGATATTCAAAACGTTAAATATTTCTACCTAAAATGTATCTTTGTATGAGGAAGTTCCAAAAGGTATGCATTTTGGCTCTTATTTGGGCTAGATGGGTGGCTGGAGAGGCCCCCTACAATCAATCGACTCATCACATTAAGCCCTAACATGTATAGGATTGTCCCAAACCTATTGCCATTATGGCAAACGTCAACGGCTTTTATCTAGTAGGCTATGTCTTAGTGTCCTGGGTCTTAGTGTCCTGGGTATAACGTTAAAATGTATCTAGTGGTGAAGGTCCAATTCTGGAACTGTGGGGAATGTGGAGTACCCCTTTATCGTCATTACTCCCAGGTCTACCCTGACCTTGAGTAGTAATACCTGTTAGGGACCCATCTATGAATAGATTAATAAAAAAAATGAGTATCAAAAAAGACTGAATACCCAACAAGACTGAATAAAACAAAATGTCTTCAGCATGAAATAACCCAACAAGAGTTGACATCAGTATTATTTGTATTATTCGGATTATTGTCCTCATCTTCATTGTTATCTGTACAATGTTTCGGCCGATGGCTCCTGTTTACAACAAGAAGGTTCCTGAGTCCGACAAGAAATACCTGAAGAAGGCTGGAGGGCACATCGGCCGAAACGTTATACAGATAACAATGAAGATTAGGACAATAGTCTGAATAATACAAATAATACTAATTATGAAGCCTCGTCTAAAAAAATCAGATAAAAAGAGTTGACATGACATGACAAACCAAACCAAACCAAACCAAACCAAACCAAACCAAACTTTCATTGGTGTACACCTCTTTACTTAGGTGTATATAATTGGTGAGAGAGACAGAGAAGTAGAGATGGGATGGTGGTCTTACTTATTAACTTCTGCTTACTGCTTCTAACTTGGTTGCCATGTTCTTCCATCTATCTAGTAGGCTTTCTGTTAAGTGTTAGTTTTACTTCTTGTTAGTTCTTCTTCATATTGGGCTAGTCATTTCTTGTTTGAATTAATCAATTAACAAGACATATTTGTTTTCTGATAAAGATTTTATTTCACAACCAAGCCCGTGTTGATTCCACCATGGGGAGAGTTGTGAACAGAGCTGACAATAGCGTCCACACTCCTTGTCTTGGCTAGTAATTATGATTCTGCGGTAAGGGTTATGCCTCTTAGACCCTCTGTTATTTTTCGTAAATAGGATACATTTATGCCTTTGACCGGTCATTTCCGGGTTGTGAGTCAGCGGGAATTTCAAGTCTCTTTTCCACTTCGCTCAGCTGTAACAAGACGTGTCTGCTGACACCTCTATCCATATTAAAGATTATTCTAGGCAACCCGGTAAGATAGATTTCACTTATCTTCTTTTCTTAATTTACTTAGAAAATAGCAGTAAACAAATAGCTACTATTTTATTTTATCGAAGTTCCCATGTGAGACCCCGGTCTTTTCGTATTATTTCTCTTATTTGCCTCTACCCCAAGGGTACTAGTATTTACTGTGTATTATCATTCTCCCACACTTACTGTTGTCTTTATCTTAGTAAGTTACGTTCGTATTCCTTAGCCCATGTTGAAATAGCATTATTCTGAGAAATACGTGCTACGCCTAAATATGTCTGTCTGACCTCGGCCATTACTTAGACCTTTTCCGTGGACATTTGTCTCAGAAACACCTTGCCTTAGCGTTGTTTCCTACTCCCAGTAAGAATTATTCCCTCCTCTCACTCATGTTTTTAAATAGCACTATTCTGAGTGAAACATGCCTACTGGACCTATGAGTTTACTGCTTATTGCCTCCTCCTCCCTCTGTTGCTGCTACTACCATTACTGTTGTTATTATCATTGCTACGCTATCTGCCTTACCCTTGTGTCCCTTATCCATTCCCTGTAATTCTTATAATTACCTTGCCTTTTGTAACCTTGAATTGCATTGTTATTTGCTGTGTCTGTTACTTGTTTCTTTTCTTATTTCAGCTTCTTACCTTCTCCTACTGAATAAAGACATTTTAACTATACCCATGGTTATTTGTGTTTCATTGTTGGAGAGGTTAAACTACACGCAATTAGATTGTCTCAACCACCTGGCAATAGGATTAGACATAACATTAAGAGGCGTGATACTTCTCAAAGGTCTGTTCACATCGCAAGCTAAACGCGTCTTTCTAGGGTGAAGTTCGGGTCATAGTCATGCCAATCATAACTCCAACGGCTATGGAAAATTCCCTACCTAAGATTAAAATCAGGTTACGGGACAGGTGAAGAAGACCTCCGTTGCACTGACCTGGCCAACAGGATCACTAAAATGCTGTTACAGGTATTGTCAATCTTGACGCGGGGCAAGTCACGCCTCTATAAGACATCGAGACAGACAGATAGGGTAGTAGAGATGGGATGATCGTTCTTACTTGTTAACCGTGGCTTACTGCTTCTAACTCGGCTGGCCACCATATTCTCTTCTTAGGCTCTTTTCTCTCTTCAGGGCTTTCTTTTAAGTGTTGGTTCTTCTTTCAGTTCTTTCAATCAATTAACAAGACTTGGTTGTTTTCTGATAAAGCTTTATTTCAAAAACCCAGCCCATGATTCATCCGCAGAGAGACCGAACCTCAGAGCCGACAATAGCGTCTGTGCTCCTTGAAAATTGGGTCGCATCTAATCTAAAACTATCTCGCACCTAATCATGCGCTTTCTAAGGGCCATAGTAACTTTCAATCCTCGGCCATAGTAACTTTCCACTGAAATCCCTTTCTTTTGACTCTAACAAACTTTATTCAAATATTCTCTACTACAGTTATGTACATAAATCATAAGCTACTTATGAATTATGTAACATCATCTGGTGTTGAGGCTTCAGTTCTGGAGCCCTAAGGAGTATGAATTTACCCCTTTATTGCTATTACTCCCAGGTCCACTCTGACCTGGACATGTTAGGGGATCCATCTATGGATCAAATAGATGCTGGAAAATTATTATTAAATAGTGTTACATATTAATTGGACCCTATTACTTTTTAAGGTAGTATAGAAATCCTTATGGCGATCAGTACAGCTGATGGCCTTGAGAGTGAGTGACAATGCTTGACCTCACTCTCACCTTGCGTTCTGGGGATGGAACGTGAGAACGGAAGTCAATAGAAGCCCTTCCGTTTTAAGGAGTAAGCAACTCAGAGTTGCAGAGACAGTTGCAGAGTTGAGAGTTAGAAGTTAGAAGCTAAGCTAGCAAGATGTGACTCTCCGCGCGCATTGTCTGGTCTGGGGTTCTGGAATAAAGTAACATCAAAAGTAAATCGAAGTCTTGTTGTTATTCTAAAAGCTAACAATGACACAAGGCTTCTGATAAGGAACGCTTCAGCAGAAACCAGACCCGGATCCCATCTAAGAAAGACAAGATAGAAGATAGATGACGATCAGAAGAAGGCCGGAAGAATAGACCAGAGTAAGACTAAAAGCTAACAATGACACAAGGCTTCTGATAAGGAATGCTCCCAGCAGAAACCAGACCGGAATCATCTAAGAAAGACCAAGATAGAAGATAGATGATAGACGATCAGAAGAAGGCCGGAAGAATAGACAGAGTAAGACTAAAAGCTAACAATGACACAAGGCTTCTGATAAGGAATGCTCCCAGCAGAAACCAGACCCGGAATCCCCATCTAAGAAAGACCAAGATAGAAGATAGATGATAGACGATCAGAAAGAAGGCCGGAAGAATAGACCAGAGTAAGACTAAAAGCTAACAATGACACAAGGCTTCTGATAAGGAATGCTCCCCAGCAGAAACCAGACCCGGAATCCCATCTAAGAAAGACCAAGATAGAAGATAGATGATAGACGATCAGAAGAAGGCGGAAGAATAGACCAGAGTAAGACTAAAAGCTAACAATGACACAAGGCTTCTGATAAGGAATGCTCCCCAGCAGAAACCAGACCCGGAATCCCCATCTAAGAAAGACCAAGATAGAAGATAGATGATAGACGATCAGAAGAAGGCCGGAAGAATAGACCAGAGTAAGACTAAAAGCTAACAATGACACAAGGCTTCTGATAAGGAATGCTCCCCAGCAGAAACCAGACCCGGAATCCCCATCTAAGAAAGACCAAGATAGAAGATAGATGATAGACGATCAGAAGAAGGCCGGAAGAATAGACCAGAGTAAGACTAAAAGCTAACAATGACACAAGGCTTCTGATAAGGAATGCTCCCCAGCAGAAACCAGACCCGGAATCCCATCTAAGAAGACCAAGATAGAAGATAGATGATAGACGATCAGAAGAAGGCCGGAAGAATAGACCAGAGTAAGACTAAAAGCTAACAATGACACAAGGTTCTGATAAGGAATGCTCCCCAGCAGAAACCAGACCCGGAATCCCCATCTAAGAAAGACCAAGATAGAAGATAGATGATACGATCAGAAGACGGCCGGAAGAATAGACCAGAGTAAGACTAAAAGCTAACAATGACACAAGGCTTCTGATAAGGAATGCTCCAGCAGAAACCAGACCCGGAATCCCCATCTAAGAAAGACCAAGATAGAAGATAGATGATAGACGATCAGAAGACGGCCGGAAGAATAGACAGAGTAAGACTAAAAGCTAACAATGACACAAGGCTTCTGATAAGGAAGCTCCCAGCAGAAACCAGACCGGAATCCCCATCTAAGAAAGACCAAGATAGAAGATAGATGATAGACGATCAGAAGACGGCCGGAAGAATAGACCAGAGTAAGATGTAAGAAGTATACAACGTATAGATATTTAGTGCCGTCAAAGAAAAGGCACTACGCAACAAATATATCTATTTGGTACCGTGACAACGCCGCTACGTTACAATAGGAATTCTTGAAACTGCGTGCAAACAAATTAGTATTGCACAACTATGGGTTAAGTAATACCACTACTGTTTTTCTACAAGCTGGTTGGTTGGTTGGATTTTATGGCATGTCAACCCTTGTTGGGTTATTTTATGCCTGACAGTTTGTTTGATTAATTCTTGATGGGTATTCAAAAAAAATTTTCTGAACTCAATTCTTTTTAAATACATTTTTTTACACTGTCTTTCTAGATGGGACCTAACGGGTACTACCGCAACCGCACTGGGTCAGAATGGACCTAGGAGTAATGGCGATGAAGGGTACACACACTCCCAGAGTTCCGAATTGTAACTTCAGTACTAGATGCAGTTTAAATGTTTCTATAAGAATGCTTTGGCATTAAATAACCTATGAAGGTTGATATGCCATTAAACAAAGAAGCCACACCAACACATACACACACACAATACACAACACACCACACATACATATGCACACCAGAGTATCATTCACAAATGAGAACTCACCTGACAATAAATTTATATTTATTGTTAATTTTGTTCTAAACCAAAGATAACAGAGTTTATCATTTCTAGTCAATCAAAAACGGATATTATTAGGTATTAGTAATGATAGTAATGATAATAAAGAGATACTCCACACTCCTCAGAACCCCAGAACTGGAACTTCACCATTAGATGCAGTTTAACGTCATACCCAGGACACTAAAGCTGGAAGTATTCTTGCTTTATCTAATCTAGGCACCAACAAAATTTTCACTTGAAAAACGAATTAAAATTAATTAAATCGTTTATGGTCAAATAATCAATAAATATATATTTTTGTATATATTCATTATTTGTAAGGAAAGAAGTCTGCTACCATACAAATAAATATATACAATATATTGTTATATATATATATATATATATATATAATCCAAAAGTCAGAGAAGAAATCTTCCTTACGACACAAGAGTTTTATTTAAAAACAAGTCAAGGATGAGAGCTAATATGTGCTCTTAATGTTAGAGTCACAGAGCAAATATATGAGTAAAGAAAATAACAAAAAACTTAGAGATTTAGCATTATAGTCTATTTCAGGAGCTTAGACAAATAGTCTAACTCTCGACTCTTCGCATCTGATGAGTCGGGAGAGTTAAACTATTTGTCTAAGCTCCCTGAATAGACTAATAATGCTAAATCTCTAAGTCTTTTGTTATTTTACTTGTATATTTATAAGCTCTTTTGTTATTTCTTTACTTATATATCTTCTTATTATAATGGAGATTGTGGGTTTGTATGTCTGTAACCGAAACTATATTACTATTCAAGTCACAATTCCCTTTCACATTCTCCATGATTTTATTTTTTATTTAAACCTCAATTATTAATAAAATTGTTTTACATCATTAAGTCTGTTAACCACATCTACATATTAATAACATGCAATTGTATTTATATATACAACAAAATAGCGGTTTACAGTGTGAATGGGAAGGCTAATTTGCATATTGATATTTAAAATTTGATTTTAATAAATATGGGCTTAGTATTATTGATTTCTAATTGTTTGGTTTTATCTTATTGAATATGAGCAACAATCTCTTCAAGAAATCTTAAAAGATCCATTAACAAGAGAAATAACTGTAATATTATTCTTTACTTCCTATTTAAACTAATAGTTAAATTATGAAAATTTCCAATGAAAGACGGGAATAAGGAAAATGATGGAAGAGTTAGTTTCAAAGCTGTTCTATTTTTCAATCATACCCCTCTGTTTAAAATATTTTTATCTGAATTCTTATTCACTTTCATTAGCCTTTCTAAATTTAACATGATATTTTATTATATTAAAAACTTAGATACTTGCACCCGGAGGGTGCATATATTGCTAGTATATATATATATATATATATATATATGGAAGAATATGTGTTTTTTGATATATATATATATATATATATATATATTCATTTATCAATATATATATATATATATATATATATATATATATATATAAATGAGTGAAAAACTTTAAATTTGCTTCATATTCAGACATAGAGCAAAAAATGTGGTTAGTGCTGACGTTTTGGAATTTTTAAACATATATAGCAATGTTTCCTGGTTTTTTAGTGGGAGTGTTTGATTTGCAGGGAGAATGGAAAAGTTTGATGGTGTATAGAGTGGGAGGAGGTAAGAGGAAGTGGGTAAAAGGAAGAATTGATAGGTCAGTTGGGTAGATTATTAAACATGTATAGGAGTGGAGAAATCCCATTTCTGTGGATTTTCAGCTGGTCATCACAATAAGAAGTGAAGTAAATTGAAATTAAAAACAAAAAAAACAAACACATCAAAAAGATGGGTTTATCCAGTAGACCCACTGTCTGGGTTTTCTTTTTCTCATGACCCACCTTGATGTTTGTTGACCTCTGGTAAAACTTGGGATCCCTGTAGACTATTTGTCTGTTGTTTTGCTTCCCCTTGTATCCTACTCAGCTGAATGTATGACCTGATAATCTGGGGAAATTCAAAGTAGGTGCTGGCCGAGGCCTATGAAAATATCTATATCTGTGGCCTCCTGCTGGCTATAATCAAAACTAAAACTTATTTGGTGGTGATCCATGACAGTTTAACTAGAGTCAATGAATTAACTTTTTTGAGAATTGGGTTACGGTTTAGGGGTTTGGGGATTAAGGTTGTTTTTAATTACCTATTGCTTAAAAAAGCAACAACAGAAAAAAACCAAATTACTATACATTTAATGTCGAAAAATAATTTTTTTTAATTGAAATTATACATTTTTTTAAATTGAAATTATACATTGCAATACTAACACAAACTGAGACTAATGTGTCTACCGTTGGATTCAATAATTAATTTCAATGGTTAATTAAATGTATAGCAATTTGGTTTTTTTTTTTGGTTTTTTTTTAAGCAATACGGATAACGAGAAGGACTATCGCTTGCTTTTATCACAGAATAAAGAGAAGGACTATCGCTTGCTTTTCTTGTTATTCTGTGATAAAAATTTTTTATCACCTTCCTTATACCAACAAATGCCCTGAAGATGATCTAATTAATAGATCGAAACACTGCGGTGTCGGCCAATAATAATAAACAATATATATACATACAAAAATATATACATATGCATATATCTATATATCTAAGACATAAAGTCAACAGCACTTGGTAACTATCAGTTTCTTGCCTATGTGATTTTCAAATCAAGTTGGTTTTAAAATTGCATAGAATTCCAGGAATTGTCAGCTAACTGATCAGCAGTTCAGCAAGCAAGATTCAAGCCTTTCCAATGTAGTACCAGTCCAGAGATAAGTATACAATTAATATTTCTATATTCAACACATCATCTCTCCATTTGAAGTAAGAGCCATAACGTAACAAACGTTGACACGTCATCACTCCATTTGGAAATTAGAGAGCATACCGTAACACAGGTACTTCAGGTCAGAGTGGACCTGGGAATAATGGCAATGATGGGGTACTTCACTGCCCAGAGCTCTAGAACTGGGGCCTCACCATTAGATGTAGTTTAGAACACCATTTTCTTTGGGGGTGGCTTACCCCTTCTGCAGGGGTTATAGTCAGTGTATTCTAAGCCTCGCCAACAGGGAAAGTTAGTTGAGAGGAAGAATGGAAATGTAATCTACCGACTGAGCTAAACCGGCCTCTCAATACAAATTATACTACATTTCAGTATTTAAAAATAAAATATAGACATCAATGATTTAATACTAAAATACAAATTTACAATATACAAGATTTATACAAGATTCTACACATTTGTAAAAAAAAAAAAAATTTTAATTTTTAGAGGATTTTTTACCATTTTTTGATTTGGTGTGATATTTATAAAATTAAATTAAGTGGGTTTTTAAGTTTGAAAAAATATTCCCATTTAATGATTTTTTTTTTATTAAGAAAGTGACATTTTTATAAATGAATCCAGAAAAGTTTTAATAAATTGAAAGTATCATTTAAAGTATCCATGACATTGATTACACTTGGGTTTCTTAGTTCTTGTTGGTTGTTTTATGGCATATCAACCCTTTTTGGGTCATTTAATGCTGAATCAATTCTTGATAAACAAAAGACTCATATTGCTTACTGTGTCTGGTGTTGCTTAAATGATCACCCAATTAAGTATTGAACAGGTTGATTGCTGCTTAACTTTAGTGGGAACTGATGCTTTCAAAGTAACTTGACTGTAATCAGAGAGGTTGTTTGTTTGTTTGTTTGTTTTGTTTTACGGCATATCAACCTTGGTGGGTCATTTAATGCCGACTAAGTTTTGAAATAAATTTATTCTTAATGGATACTCAATTTTTTTATAAACACATTTTTTTCTATTTAACCCATAGATGGGACCCTAACAGGTACTACCACTCTGGGTCAGAATGGACTTGGGAGCAATAGTGATGAAGGAGTGCTCCACATTCCCCAGATCTCCAGAACTGGAACCTCACCATCAGATAGAGTCTAACGCCATACATAGGACATGAAAACAAAGGGCAGGGGTTTGCCATAAGGGCAATAGGATTAGGACAATCATATAGATGCTAGGGCTTGACATGACCAGCCGATTGATCGGAGGGGGCCTCTCTGACTGCCTGTGAGGACCAAAGGGAAATGTTGCATGTCATGGACTGCTCAGCCACCTGTGTTCCATCCTTAAGCATCATGGGTCGCCACCCATAATCAACAGGTGGCCTCATTAGGGGAGTGTTACCCCTCTGCAAAAGTGCAGTTGGTGTATTCTAACACTCCAGTCGACAGGGTTGTCAGAGAGGTTGATGTTTGTTTTAGTGGTAATTTATGAGGAAGTGCGTCCCGGTCTCCTGCCTCAAGAGTTGCTGCCTGGTGACTATTAAAATAACAACCCAGCTCAGTCCATTCAAAACTATCCATCTATCTATCTATCTCAATTTGTTCATATTTATCTATATTACTTTAAATAATAAGATTTTTTTTATTCATGTTTGTTTAATGTCTAGTTTTTAGTTTAAATAAACAAGAATTACGACAAAAAAAGAAGCGACCACCCCCCAAAATACATTTACTTGTTGAAAATATCTATCTATCTCCATTTGTTCATATCTATCTATATTATTTTGTTTATCTATCTATCTATCTATCTCAGTCTATTCAAAACTATATATCCATCTTCATATCTAAACAAGAATTACGACAAATTACGATAAATAAATAACAATTACGTCGAGCTGGGGTTGTTATTTTGATAGTCACCGGGTAGCAGTTTTTGAGGCGGGAGACCGGGACGCACTTCCTCATAAATTACCTTTGTTTTAGATAATGGTTGGTTGTTTTATTTTATGCCGAAGACATTTTCTTTTATTCATTCTTGATGGGTATTATTTTAACTCAATTTTTCCAACACATTTTAAACTCATTTTTTTCTATTTAACTCATAGATGGGACCATAACATTTACTACCATTCCGGCTCAGTGGACCTGGGAGTAATGGCAAAAAAGGGGTACACCATACTCACCACAGATTTAAGATCAACTTCACTATTAGATATATTTTAATGTCATACCCAGGATATGATCCCCAAAGGTGCTAATACATTGTTAAAATCAATTACTACAAAAGTATAAATATAAATACACAACATATATTACTTCCTAATCGTTAGGCATAGCATAACCCCAGATGGGTTAATATGTCGTTAAAATCAATCAACCAGCCAATCAACCAGGATATGACATAGGATAGAATCAGTAACTAATATCTTGAACCAGGAAATTTATTATTATATATCAGTTATATATCTTATTATAATGGAGATTGTGTGTTTTTCTGTCTGTAACCGAAACTATATCACTACTCAAGTCACAATTCTCTTAGTTATTGACATCACATTCTCCATGATTTTATTTTTATCTAAACCTCAATTATTAATAAAATTGTCTTACATTATTAATACTGTTAACTACGTCTACATACTAACAACATGCAATTATATTTATATATACAACAAAATAGCAGTTTACAATGTGAACGGGAAGGCTAATTTGCATATTAATATTAAAAAATCGAATTTAATAAATATGTGCTTAGTATTATTGATTTCTAACTGCTTGGTTTTATTTTAATGAATATAAGCAAAAATCTCTTCAATGAATCTTAAATGAAATCCATTAACAAGATAAAATAACTGTCATTTTATTCTTTACTTCCTCTTATAACTAAATACTTAAATTAGAAAAAATAATAATGAAAGACGAGAGTGATGGAAGAGTAAGTTTCAGTTGTTCTATTTTTTATTATACTCCCTCTGTTTCAAATCTTTTATTATATTCCCTCTGTTTCAAATCTTTTTATCTGTATTCTTATTTAGTTTCATTAGCCTTTCTAATTTAATACAATATTTTATTACATTAAAACTTAAATACTTGCACCCGGAGGGTGCATATATTTGCTAGTATCTATAAATTATTTCTATTACTTGCCAGTGCAAGTAATACTCCAAAGACATTCAAGTAGATTGTGACAGCCAGGTTATCGTGTGAAAGGAGAGTTGAAAGGGAAGCAGAATTCATTGGCAGTTGATTCCAATGTGTTGTATATCAATATGTTGTATACTCCACATTGGGTATATATAAACGGAGAGTGAGAAGAGAGAGTTCATCTTGGTGATAGAGAGACAGGAGACAGAGAGACAGAGAACTTACTTTAGTCTTGTACACACAATAACCAAATCCCTAAAGTAAAAAAAATTAAAAAAGTAATTGTCGGGCGGGCCCTAATGTCGGTAACAGCGGACAGCGAGGGAGTATATCCCTTTACTAGCGCGTAGACCGGACAGAGTAATTTTAGCATCTGAGGTGAAACGCCACACCTACTATCAGCTCCTCACCTTACCGCACTGGTCACTATGCTACTCATACCCTTAACTATAATTACAGGAAATAAGCTGATGATATGAAATAGAAAATTATATCATTATTATTATATATATAATTAATGAATATATTAATATTAGTAAAACAAAAAAAATAATGAAAGTTAAAATAATATGTAAGAGTAAACCAAGGACTTTCGGACCACCCTGTACCCAGAAAAAAATCTCTTTCCGTCTCTCTGGATAATTCTCATAGCTCAAAGGCAACACTCCAGTAAACCACCTTTAAAAGCAGTTTACAGTTTTACAAAACAGCTTGGAAAAGAGTGGGTGCCGCCGCACTTTTCGGTGGAACTTTCGACTGACCATAAAAACCAAATTAAAAATTGTTATTTTTCCGTTTCATTTTTTCTCGAAAAAGCAAATAAAATTTCTATCTAGAAAAAAAAATCATTATCAATTATAACCGTAACGAAAATTGGTCTATCTAAAAAAAAATTCTAACTTTCACTGGCAACGCCAATTTGATGACTCACTTTAACTGACCCTAAATAAATATGGAGATAAAACAAACAAACAAAAAAAAACAAGTTTACATTTTTATGTTTTCGGTAATGTTAAACTTGAAGTGCTTTTTAAAAAATAAGATAAAAAACCGTATTTATTTATGTATCCTAAATATCGACAATAAAAATAGTTATTTATAGATATTTATTTACTAAGCTTAGCTTGCTGGATGTATGCAACCCCGGTGAGAATCGAACTCACTAACAATGAATCAGATGCCCAAATTATTTATACCACTTAACTTTTTTTCTTTTACAATAAAAAAAAGTTGGTGTGGAGTGACCTATTGTCGGTAACAGGCGGACAGCGAGGGAGTCTATCCCTTTTCGTTAGAGCTAGACCAACCAGGGAGATCTTTTTATCAATAAAAACAATTATTCCTTCCACAAATCCAGTAATCCATGAATTTTGTAACTGACAGTTTAGTGAAAAAAAACGCAAATATTTTTTTTCAAAATAAATTTTTAAAATTCGATTTGTATAAATACAGTAATACCTCGACTTTCGAGAGCTCCGACTTAACGAGCTGTTCTCGTCGAGTTTTTGCTTTGAGTTGAAACTAAATTTGAGGTTACAAGCGAGCTTCAGATACGCTTATGTTAATAAGTTCACTAAAAAAACAAGAAAAAACAACAAAAACATTTAAGTTTCCAAATTATTACGCCAAAGAAAAAATTTATTTGTAAAAAAAATAAGCATTAAAATTCACGATTATTATTCTTTTTTATTGTTTTTTATAAATTACAATTTTTTAAAAGTGTAACAAAAAATTATTTGGGTGAGGAGGGAACAGATTAATGGCATTTCAGTTAAATTTCAATGGGAGAAATCGACTTGATATACGAGGAAATTGAGTTACGAGCGGAACGAATTAAACTCGTAAATCAAGGTAGCACTATTTATTTTGAATCGTTGTTTTGTATTTTTGTTTTGTTTACTAAATTCAGATTACATTGAAACATGAACAAAATAAATCTAATCTAAAAAAATAGATGAAATTGTTAACAGAAATTTATGATTATGTATCCACACACAATCATACGGAAAAAATTATTTTCATTATTTATTGAAATATTTTATGAATAAGCAGACCTTCACCCAGGCAGCACTAATCACACAATTTGTGTAAAAGAGGTGAGGGTTGGATAAATTGGTCGCGCCTTGAAGGGACTGAAAAATGAGTCAAACATTATGTATAACGGCCACGCATGACATTCGAATGTTGTTGTGGGCTACCCTCTATAAAATGACCTTGTGTCTTTTTCGGCTCGGGGGTGGGGGTCGGAAAAAAATCAAGCATCATCCGAAAAATAGTCGTACTCCATGGATTAAAATAAGCATAAAAAGCACAAAAACAAACAATAAACATTAAACAATATGTTAAATTTTAAGTTTGGTGGACCTGAGCATTGGAATCCCATCTAAAATTTTTGTTTTTAATTTTTTTTTCTTTTTCTTCAATGGGTTATTATAGATTGCACACCAATCTATCAGGCTGTAAAAAAAAATAATTAAAAAAAGTCTTTTATTTTTTTACAGTCTGATAGATGGGTGTGCAATCGATAATAATCTATTGAAAGAAAAAAAAAAAAATTAAAAACAAAAATTTTAGATGCTCAGGTCAGCCTAAGTTTTTAAATTGCAAGAGCTCTTAAAAAGTATCAAATGTAAATTTTGGTACTAATGCACAATAGCACGCAAGAGATAATATCATTAGAATCACATTTACGTATAAATAGCATTAGATTATTAGCTCATTGGCTCATTCGTAGGGAATCACAAGGTTCTGTGTGATTTACCGGTCCCGTCCAACTCAGCGTATGAGTAGCACAGGGATCTGTTCGGTAAAGTGAGGAGCTAATGGTAGGTGTGGCGCACACCTCAGATGCTAAAATAATCTCCTTGGTCTAGCGCTATATCGGCTGATATCGACATTAGGACACCCCGACGAAAGAAGGAAAGAAGAAGAACCGAAACTTCCAAAGTAGCCTAACCCTAACCCTAACCCTTACCTAGCAATAGCGTCTAAAGGGTTCGGGTAATTCCGTGAAATATAATGAAATGTAAGGCTTTTATATATTATATATATATATATATATATTTATATATCTTATATATTAATCTAATGATATTATCTTGCGCGCTATCTGCATTATACCAAGAAAAGAAAAACAGGTTTAGGTACCCAGAACTGTTAATTTGAGCTATGTTAAAATCGTTTTCGTTACGTAAATATGATTACCGGCAATACCAATATCACTGAACTTTTTCTAAAGTATGGTGATCCAAAAAGCGTAATAATAGGTGGGGTTTTTTTTATGTTATAAATTTTCTAAATTGGAATATCTACTTTCACACCCAAATTTTTCATTTTTTAAAGGAATGCTTGTGGGGTGGCAAGTGTTTTAAATGTTTAGGTTAAATCTGTTGTTATTTCTGGTACGTGTTC
Source organism: Doryteuthis pealeii (assembly GCA_023376005.1). Lineage (NCBI taxonomy): Eukaryota > Metazoa > Mollusca > Cephalopoda > Myopsida > Loliginidae > Doryteuthis > Doryteuthis pealeii. The sequence goes on from CM042162.1 coordinate 61,247,585, forward strand.
ACAGTCTACCTTTGAATTCGTGGTTCTTACTGAAAAGGAATTCAAGGAAAGAAAAGGAAGAGACAAAAGACAAAAGGTAGTTTTAGGATTCAGGCTTTATTCATGGGTCATAACCACATGTGGAAAAGAAATTTCTCCCTGTCCAGTAATATGTTCTGGCCCCCAGTTGAGCCCGAGTACAAATTACCGAGAGATTAGTATTATGCTGCGTTTATTCGGGACTATTGTCCTCATCTTTATTGTTATCTGTACAACGTGTCCAATTGGACACATGCCTAGTGGATAAGGTAGGTTTAAAACAGTTCTAAGTGACAGTTATCTCTGGATTCTGGTTCAATCCTGAGCGGTCAGCAGTAACATAGAAAAATAATTAACACAAACTCTTACCCCAGCTATGGTTAGCGGAAAGAACAGTTACCCCCGTGGACTGAATAAGAGGTTAGGTTCAAAGTTCCGTGATGGCTCCTTGGATTACGACAAGAAGGTTTCCTGACTATGACAAGTTCCCGAGTCGAAAATGGAAGGTTCCCAAGTCTGAGAAGGTTCCCGAGTCCGACAAAAAATACCTGAAGAAAGCTGGAGGGCATATCGGTCGAAACGTACAGATAACAATAAAGATGAAGACAATTGTCCGAATAACGCAGATAATACTAATCATCAAAGCCTCATCTCAAACATTCAGAGAAATACCGAGAGATTATCTTGGTAGTCGGAAGTCCGTCCTTTTTCCTGCATATGCTCGGAGGGTTTTCTGCGTCCTAAGGTTTCATTTGGAGNGACAGGAGACTTACTTTAGAAATGGGATGATCTTACTTTGAAGCCATGATATATATGTTGGTGTTTTTTGTTATATAAGGTGTGCTCCAATTCCCCACCTGAATTTATAGACTAGCCAAGGTCACGTGGTTTATTCCCCCGGCCAATCACTAGCCATACTGTGTGGCTGATACACTACTTAAACCCGCCACATTGACCATAATTCTAATTGCACTCATTGAGGAGGGACTGCGGATTAGCAGATGATTACCATACTCAGGACTCTTCACCAAGGATTACCAAGGATCCAATTCCACTGGACAAGCGCTCTGGTTAAGGCCTACAGGATGGCCCATAAGATTGTAACACTATCTTCATTTTTTATCCATATAATTACAGCTGATTCCTTTCTACTTACTTGTTACTGCTCTTGCTGACTGATTCCTCTAACTTGTCATCCACCATTGTAGCATAACGATGGTCACGTTTAAGAACGGGTTTGTCGCATAGGCCAACTCAAGTTGTAGTAGTAGTCGTCGTTAGTAGTATTAATAGTCATTAGTTCAGAAACAACATACACGCAAGTTGTTTAGTCCCAAGGGGCCGTGTATTTATTTTTAAGCTCGTGGGTTCTTTTTCAGAGAGAAGGAAAGATAGAGATAAAGAGAGAGAGAGAGAGTATCGTCAAATTATTCTATTTTCTAACATAGTATCATGTTCCGTACTGCTCTTCCACACCCATACGAGGGACCAGGACCAACGTACTGACTCCCACAGAACCAAGGGGTAAAGAGGCAGATTTTCCTTCTCCTGTTTTCTCGTTCCGCGTCACATCCGTGTCCAGTCAAAACACGGAACTTCCGTTTTGTATTTTTAATCTATTTCGGGGGTCATTGCTTTTACCCTGTTTGGTGTTGCTCTTCCAAATTTTAACCTTAGTTTGTTCTTATTTCTTCTTCCCTCTTTCTCCTTTTCAATCCCCAAATTCTCCCCACCCTGTCGGCTGGGGCGTTAGAATGTGTTTCCGTGAGTGGCTACCTTGTGATGCTTAAGGATAGAGCCCAGGTGATGAACAGTTCATGACATGCAATACTCCACTTTGGCCCTATCTTGTAGACGGGCGGTCCGGAGAGGACCCCTTCGATCAATCGGCTGGTCACGTCAAGCGCCTAGCACCTATATGATTTTCCCAACCCTATTGCCTTATGGCAAGCCCAACCCTTTTTATCATAATTGGGTGCTAAAGGAGGTGGCTGACAGGTCTACATGTCCTGGGAATTACGTTAAACTCTTCTGATGGTGAGGTTCAGTTTTGGAGGTTTTGGGGAATGTGGAGCACCCCTTCATACCATTGCTCCCTGGGCCACTCTGACCGAGTGGTAGTACCCTGAAGGGTCCCATCTATGGGTTAAACAGAAAATGTTATTTATAAAAAAATTGTATTATCCATTAAGAATTGATTTATTTCAAACTTTATCGCATTAAATGACCCACTGAGGTTGATATGCCGTAAAACAAAACAAACCCAACAACAAAATTCTCCCCGATAGACCATAATAATTATGCTAATTTACGTTATCTTTGTTGGGTTGACTTAAATTCTTCTATTCTTTCAATTCTTCTTTGCTAATTCTGTTGGAATATTTGTTTGATATAAGGATGCTCTAATTCCCCACCAGGATTATAGAACTGGCCAAGGTGCATGTGGATTGACTCCTTACAGGCCAATCCACTAAACATACTGCGTGGAAGACACTATTTAAATCCCCCAACTGCGTCATATTACAATTGGCGTCACCTGAAGACGGACATAGGATTACCGACCTTTACCAAGGAAGGACTTTTACTATCAGGAAGGACTTATAGTAGTGTAGCACTGGTGGCCTAGTAACAAAGGTTCAGATCGAAGGACTCTTTACCAAGAAACTGAGAACTCTTTAACCCAGAGGAACCAAGATCTCTTTTTTTTTATCTTTTTTATTTTAATTTTATTTTAATCCCCGATGCTGCCTGTCAAATTAGCAGCAGGAGCCAACCTCCCACACTCCTTTGATTTGCTTTTTTTCGGGAAAATAAACTTGTTCTTTTTCATCTGAATTCTTAAATAATTTTTTATTAGTTTTCAATTCATCCGGTTTGGCTCAGTCGGTAGAGCATCTGACTAGGAATCGCAAGGTTCGAGTTTGATACCGGTCACCACCAACTCAGCGTATGAATAGCACAGATTGGGTTATCTGATCTGTGCGGTTAAAGTGAGGAGCTGATGGGTAGGTGTGGCGCTCCACCTCAGACACAAAAGAATCTCCCAGTCTAGCGTTAGCGAAAAGAGATAGACTTCCTCGCTGTCCGACTGATATCGACAACAGGCCACTCTGCCAGCTTTTTTTTTAATTGTTAAAAGAAAGTTAATTCATTGTAAAAAGAAAAGTTAATTGAGATATTTATTGAAAAATGCCCAAAACTTTTATTGTAAAACAAAATTATTTAAGAATTCAGATGAAGGAAAAAGTAGCTGTGTCAGTGCTACCGTATGGCTACACAACTTAGATTTGGTTGGGTTTGTTTTGTTTTACGGCATATCAATCTCGGTGGGTCATTTAATGCCAATAAAGTTTTTGAAATAAATTCATTCTTAATGCATAATACAATTTTGTTTATAAACTCATGTTTTTCTATTCAACCCATTGATGGGACCCTAACAGGTACTACCACTCCGGGTCATAGTGGACCAGGGAGCAATGGTGATGAAGGTGTGCTCCACATTCCCCAAACCTCCAGAACTGGAACCTCATCATCAGATAGAGTTTAACGTAATTCCCAGGACATGTAGACCCTCAGCCACCTCCTTCTAGTACCTATATGATAAGAAGGACTGAGGGTTGCCATAAGGGCAATAGGGTTGGGGCAATCATATAGGTGCTAGGGCTTGATGTGGAAGCAGCACCCCACAGCTGTAGAGCCACTTACCTCATATCACACACACCATCAAAGTGAAATTAACAAGACATGCTGGACACCATAGGAGAAGCCAAAAACTAACTCATAAGTGACGTTCTCTTGAGGACACTTAAACATGGACATATCAGAGAAGGTCAACTAGTAAAAACTTACATCAATCAGCTCTGTTCAGATTCTGGATGCCATGCAGAAGACCTGCCAGGTGTGATGACTGATAGGGATGGATTCTGTGAGAGAGTCATAGGAATCTGTGCTGCTAGTGTGTACTGATGATAAAGATGATGATATTCAAAACGTTAAATATTTCTACCTAAAATGTATCTTTGTATGAGGAAGTTCCAAAAGGTATGCATTTTGGCTCTTATTTGGGGTGACTGGAGAGGCCCTCTACAATCAATCGACTCATCACATTAAGCCCTAGCATGTATAGGATTGTCCCAAATCTATTGCCATTATAGCAAACCTCGCCTTTTATCATATATGTGCTAGAAGGCTATGTCTTAGTGTCCTGGGTCTTAGTTTCCTGGGTATAATGTTAAAATGCATCTAGTGGTGAAGTTCCAATTCTGGAACTCTGGGGAATATGGAGTACCCCTTAATCGTTATTACTCCCAGGTCTACCCTGACCTTGAGTAGTAGTACCTGTTAGGGACCCATCTATGAATAGATTAATAAATAAAAAAATGAGTATTAAAAAAAATTGAATACCCAACTAGACTGAATAAAACAAAATGTCTTCAGCATAAAATAACCCAACAAGAGTTGACATTAGTATTATTTGTATTATTCGGATTATTGTTCTCATCTTTATTGTTATCTGTACAATGTTTCAGCCGATGGCTCCTGTTTACAAGAAGGTTCCCGATTAGGACAAGAAGGTTCCTGAGTCTGAGAAGGTTCCCTAGTCTGAGAAGGTTCCTGAGTCTGACAAGAAATACCTGAAGAAGGCTGGAGGGCACATCGGCCGTAAGGTTGTACTGATAACAATGAAGATTAAGACAATAGTCTGAATAATACAAATAATACTAATTATCAAACCTCATCTAAAAAATTCAGATATTCAGATAAAAAGAGTTGACATGACATGACAAACCAAACCAAACCAAACCAAACCTAACCAAACCAAACTTTCATTGTTGTACACCTCTTTACTCAGGTGTATATAATTGGTGAAAGAGACAGACAGATACAGTAGTAGAGATGGGATGATGGTCTTACTTATTAACTTCTGCTTACTGCTTCTAACTCGGTTGCCATGTTCTTCCATCGATCTAGTAGGCTTTCTGGACCTTAAGGCACCCCTTTTACGATTTCAACTCGTGGGGACACTTTTCTCATTTACACCGAAAAAATCCGGTTGTTTGTTAGGGGTTAGGGTTAGGGGTTAGGTTTAAGGGTTAGTTTTATAATTTTAAAAAATTCTAAAAATCGTCTGTTAACAATTAACCAGATTTTGACGGTGTAAATGGAAAAAATGTCACCAAGAATCAAAATTGCAAAAGGGGCGCCTTATGGTCATATGGTCCGGCTTTCTGTTAAGGCTTAGTTTTACTTCTTGTTGGTTCTTCTTCATGTTGGGCTAGTCATTTCTTGTTTGAATTAATCAATTAACAAGACTTGTTTGTTCTCTGATAAAGATTTTATTTCACAACCCAGCCCATGTTGATTCCACCACGGGGAGAGTTGCGAACAGAGCCGACAATAGCGTCCGCACTCCTCGAAGGTCTGTTCACATCTCAATCTAATCGCATCTTTCTAGGGTGAAGTTGGGTTCATCGTCATGCCAATCATAACTCCAACGGCTATGGAAAATTCCCTACCTATCAGGTTACGGGACAGGTGAAGAAGACCTCCGTTGCGCTGACCTGGGCAACAGGATCACTAAAATGCTGCTACAGGTATTGTCAATCTTGACGCGGGGCAAGTCACGCCTCTATAAGACATCGAGAGAGAGACAGACAGATAGGGTAGTAGAGATGGGATGATGGTTCTTACTTGTTAACTGTGGCTTACTGCTTCTAACTCGGCCGGCCACCATATTCTCTTCTTGGGCTCTTTTCTCTTTGGGGCTTTCTTTTAAGTGTTGGTTCTTCTTTCAATTCTTTCAATCAATTAACAAGACTTGGTTGGTTTCTGATAAAGCTTTATTCTAACAACCCAGCCCATGATTCATCCGCAGAGAGACCGAACCTCAGAGCCGACAATAGCGTCTGTGCTCCTTGAAAATTGGGTCGCATCTAATCTAAAACTATCTTGCACCTAATCATGCGCTTTCTAAGGGCCATAGTAACTTTCAATCCTCGGCCATAGTAACTTTCCACTGAAATCCCTTTCTTTTGACTCTAACAAACTTTATTCAAATATTCTCTACTACAGTTATGTACATAAATCATAAGCTACTTATGAATTATGTAACATCATCTGGTGTTGAGGCTTCAGTTCTAGAGCCCTAAGGAGTATGAATTTACCCCTTTATTGCTATTACTCCCAGGTCCACTCTGACCTGGAAATGTTAGGGGACCCATCTATGGATCAAATAGATGCTGGAAAATTATTATTAAATAGGAATTCTTGAAACCCTATAACTGCGTGCAAACAAATTAATATTGCACAACTATGGTTTGGTTTGGTTTGTTTTGTTTTACGGCATATCAACCTCAGTGGGTCATTTAATGCCGATAAAGTTTTGAAATAAATCAATTCTTAATGGATAATACAATTTTTTTTATTAATACATTTTTCTATTTAACCCATAGATGGGACCCTAGCAGGTACTACCACTCCGGGTCAGAGTGGACCAGGGAGCAATGGTGATGAAGGGGTGCTCCACATTCCCCAAACCTCCAGAACTGGAACCTCACCATCAGAGAGAGTTTAACGTCATTCCCAGGACATGTAGACCCGCAGCCACCGCCTTCTAGCACCCATATGATAAAAAGGGGTTGGGGCTTGCCATAAGGGCAATAGGGTTGGGAAAATCATATAGGTGCTAGGGCTTGACGTGACCAGCCGATTGATCAGAGGGGTCCTCTCCGACCGCCCGTCTAACCCAAGATAGGGCCAAAGTGGAGTATTGCATGTCATGAACTGCTCATCCACCTGGGCTCTATCCTTAAGCATCACGGGTCGCCACCCACGGCCAACAGGTGGCCCCATTGGGGGCACAACTATGGGTTAAGTAATACCACTACTGTTTTTCTACAAGCTGGTTGGTTGCTTGGATTTTATGGCATGTCAACCCTTGTTGGGTTATTTTATGCCAGACATTTTGTTTGATTCATTCTTGATGGGTATTCAAAATTTTTTTCTGAACTCAATTCTTTTTAAATACATTTTTTACACTGTCTTTCTAGATGGGACCCTAACAGGTACTACCGCAACCGCACGGGTCAGAATGGACCAAGGAGTAATGGCGATGAAGGGGTACTACACACTCCCCAGAGTTCCAGAATTGTAACTTCAGTACTAGATGCAGTTTAATGTCATATCAAGGACACACTTCTATAAGAATGGCTTTGGCATTAAATAACCTATGAAGGTTGATATGCCATTAAACAAAGAAGCCACACCAAACACATACACACACATACACACATACACACATACACATGCACACATACACATACACATATACACACAGAGTATCACTCACAAATGAGAACTCACCTGACAATAATTTTTATATTTATTGTTAATTTTGTTCTAAACCAAAGATAACAGAGTTTATCATTTCTAGTCAATCAAAAACGGATATTATTAGGTATTAGTAATGATAGTAATGATAATGAAGAGATACTCCAAACTCCTCAGAGTCCCAGAACTAGAACTTCACCATTAGATGTAGTTTAACGTCATACCCAGGACACTAAAGCTGGAAGTATTCTTGCTTTATCCAATCTAGGCACCAACAAAATGTTCACTTGAAAAACGAATTAAAATTAATTAAATCGTTTATGGTCAAATAATCAATAAATATATATTTTTTGTATATATTCATTTATTTGTAAGGAAAGAAGTCTGCTACCATACAAATAAATATATACAATATATATATGTATATATATATATATATATATATATATATATATATATAATCCAAAAGTCCAGAGAAGAAATCTTCCTTACGACACAAGAGTTTTATTTAAAAAAAACAAGTCGCAGTTTGAGAGCTCAATGTGTGCTCTTAATGTTAGAGTCACAGAGCAAATATATAAGTAAAGAAATAACAAAAAACTTAGAGATTTAGCATTATAGTCTATTTCAGGGAGCTTAGACAAATAGTCTAACTCTCCCGCATCTGATGAGTCGGGAGAGTTAGACTATTTGTCTAAGCTCCCTGAAATAGACTATAATGCTAAATCTCTAAGTCATTTTTTATTTCTTTACTTGTATATTTATAAGCTCTTTTGTTATTTCTTTACTTATATATCTTCTTATTATAATGGAGATTGTGGGTTTGTATGTCTGTAACCGAAACTATATTACTATTCAAGTCACAATTCCCTTTGTTATTTACATCACATTCTCCATGATTTTATTTTTATTTAAACCTCAATTATTAATAAAATTGTTTTACATCATTAAGTCTGTTGACCACATCTACATACAAATAACATGCAATTGTATTTATATATACAACAAAATAGCGGTTTACAGTGTGAATGGGAAGGCTAATCTGCATATTGATATTTAAAATTTGATTTTAATAAATATGTGCTTAGTATTATTGATTTCTAATTGTTTGGTTTTATCTTATTGAATATGAGCAACAATCTCTTCAATAAATCTTAAAAGAAATCCATTAACAAGAAGAAATAACTGTAATATTATTCTTTACTTCCTATTTTAACTAAATAGTTAAATTAGGAAAATTTACCAATGAAAGACGGGAAATAAGGGAAAATGATGGAAGAGTTAGTTTCAAAGCTGTTCTATTTTTCAATCATACCCCCTCTGTTCCAAATATTTTTATCTGAATTCTTATTCAGTTTCATTAGCCTTTCTAATTTAACATGATATTTTATTATATTAAAACTTAAATACTTGCACCCGGAGGGTGCATATATTTGCTAATATATATATATATATATATATCAAATATATATATATATATATATATCAAATATATATATATATATATATATATCAAATATGTATATATATATATATATATATGATAAGTTGTAAACACGGTATGTTTGGAATGGCTTTTTTGCCGACAATTTTTGGGAGAATATGTGCTTAATTGGAAACGTACCTAATTTTGAAAATTAATTAATTAATAATGAATTAGGCGGGAATGCCTGTTTAAATGTATGGTTAAACAAATCGAGAAAAATCAATCTCTGTATGTACATTTCGGCCTATTAGGCCTCATCAGCAGAGCTATAGATAGGAAGGCCGCCCTGTGCGGTTTCAAATCACGCTATCTATAGCTCTGCTGATGAGGCCTAATAGGCCGAAATGTACATACAGAGATTGATTTTTCTCGATTTGTTTAACCATACATTTAAACAGGCATTCCCGCCTAATTCATTATTAATTAATTAATTTTCAAAATTAGGTACGACTCCAATTAAGCACATATTTCTCCCAATATATATATATATATATATATATATATATATATATTCATTTATCAAAATATATATATTATATATATATATATATATATATATATATAATAAATGAGGGAAAAACTTTAAATTTGCTTCATGTTCAGACATAGAGCAAAAATGTGATTAGTGCTGACGTTTTGGAATTTTTAAACATACATAGCAATGTTTCCTGGTTTTTTAGTGGGATTGTTTGATTTGCAGGGAGAATGGAAAAGTTTGATGGTGTATAGAGTGGGAGGAGGTAAGAGGAAGTGGGTAAAAGGAAGAATTGATAGGTCAGTTGGGTAGATTATTAAACATGTATAGGAGTGGAGAAATCCCATTTCTGTGGATTTTCAGCTGGTCATCACAATAAGAAGTGAAGTAAATTGAAATTAAAAACAAAAAAACAAACACATCAAAAAGATGGGTTTATCCAGTAGACCCACTGTCTGGGTTTTCTTTTCCTCATGACCCACCTTGATGTTTGTTGACCTCTGGTAAAACTTGGGGTCCCTGTAGACTATTTGTCTGTTGTTTTGCTTCCCCTTGTCTCCTACTCAGCTGAATGGATGGCCTGATAATTTGGGGAAATTCAAAGTAGGTGCTGGCTATAATCAAAACTGAAACTTATTTAGTGGTGATCCATGACAGTTTCACCACCAAATAAGTTTCTGTTTTAATTTTGACAAAGATTTGCAAGTTTAACCAGATATTGGTATTTTAATGTAGAGTATTAACCATTTAAGAACTTTCTGGTCTTGATTGTTGTTGTTATATATATATATATGTATATATATATATATATATATATATATATATATATATATATATGGTTTGTTGGTTGGTTTTGAAGGCTGTCACAATGCAAGTGTAAAGAAAAAAGAAGGTAACTATGATGTTGTTTGTTAATCTGTCACTTTATTCTTAATATTTCGGGATGAAAAATCCCATCAGAAGAAGAATACTCGAAATGAAGTGGTCCTAGCAGTTGCTCAATTTGTTCTGTCTCGATATTATATATATATATATATATATATATATATATATATATGGTGGTAACCTGCTAAGTCAAGCCATGCTCAGGAGACATGATATGTCAAAAACACAGTGTCTATGGATCTCTCTCTCTCTCTCTCTCTCTCTCTCTCTCTCTCTCTATATATATATATATATATATATATTATATATATATAAATATAGTTTAGTATATTTATCAATATAAAATGCTCAATACTTGTGATAGTGTATATCTAAGTTAGAATAGCATGGTCCAATGATTGCATAGGTGAGAAACTGAGTTACCAAATACTCTTGACTGTATCTCTATGCTATCCCAACTTTATATATATATATATATATATATACATACACACACACACATATATATATATATATATATACAAGGTGTGTCAAAAAGTTTTGAGATTTTTTGTACTTTTTGACACACCTTGTATTCTGAAAAAAATTAACGTTCCATTCATTGTTCATTTCTATCTTGATAAATACAGCTTCAATTATGACACACCTTGTATATATATACACACACACAAATATATATATGTATATATATACATACACAAATATATATATATATATATATATATATATATATATATATATATAAATATAGATATATATACATACAAAAATATATACATATGCATATATCTATATATCTAAGTTGGGGTAGCTAAGACATAAAGTCAACAGCACTTGGTAACTGTCAGTTTCTTGCTTATGTGATTTTCAAATCAAGTTGGTTTTAAAATTGCATAGGCGAGAAACTGACAGTCACCAATTTATTTTTAAACACATTTTTTTAAAACTCATTTTTTCTATCTAATCTATAGAGTGGTCACTAACAGGTACTAACACTTCGAGTCAGTGTAGACATGGGAGTAATGGTGATGAGGTGGTACTTGCCCCCTCACAGAGCTCCAGAACTGAGAAATCATGAGAAAAAGAAGTGGCAGTGTGTTATTGCTAAAAACTCTAAATGGCACAAGGCAAGATGTCCCCTAGCACCCAAAGTTGGTTTCCAGACTCGCAAACATCCAGGAATTGTCAGCTAACTGAACAGCAGTCCAACAACCAGGATTCAAGCCTTTCCAATGTAGTACTAGTCCAGAGATAAGTATACAATTAATATTTCTATATTCAACACATCATCACGCCATTTGAAGTAAGAGCCATAACGTAACAAACGTTGACACGTCATCTCTCCATTCCGATAATGAGGGCAATAATGTTACAATACATTATAATAAAAAGATAAAACAATTAATACTAATTAACAAAGCTTAACACTTGTACCCAGTCATGGTTAGCGGAATGAGAACAGTATACCCCCATGGATTGAATAAAGGGTTGGGTTCAGATTTCTGTGAAGGCTCCTGATTACGACAAGAAGGTTCCAGGTCTCTCCAATGCAGTACCAGTCCAGAGATAAGTATACAATAAATATTTATATATCAACACATCATCTCTCCATTTGAAGTAAGAGCCATAACGTAACAAACGTTGACACGTCATCACTCCATTTGGAAATTAGAGAGCATACCGTAACACAGGTACTTCAGGTCAGAGTGGACCTGGGAATAATGGCAATGAAGGGGTACTTCACTGCCCAGAGCTCTAGAACTGGGGCCTCACCATTAGATGTAGTTTAGAACACCATTTTCTTTGGGGGTGGCTTACCCCTTCTGCAGGGGTTATAGTCAGTGTATTCTAAGCCTCACCAACAGGGAAAGTTAGTTGAGAGGAAGAATGGAAATGTTGCTCTACCGACTGAGCTAAACCGGCCTCTCAATACAAATTATACTACATTTCAGTATTTAAAAATGAAATATTGACATCAATGATTTAATACTAAAATACAAATTTACAATATACAAGATTTATACAAGATTCTACACATTTGTAAAAAAAAAAACAATTTAATTTTTAGAGGATTTTTTCCAATTTTTTGATTTGGTGTGATATTTATAAAATTAAATTAAGTGGGTTTTTAAGTTTGAAAAAATATTCCCATTTAATGATTTTTTTTTTTAAGAAAGTGACATTTTTATAAATGAATCCAGAAAAGTTTTAATAAATTGAATGATCATTTAAAGTATCCATGACATTGATTACACTTGGGTTTCTTAGTTCTTGTTGGTTGTTTTATGGCATATCAACCCTTTTTGGGTCATTTAATGCTGAATCAATTTTTGATAAACAAAAGACTCAGATTGCTTACTGTACCTGGTGTTGTTTAAATGATCACCTAATTAAGTATTGAACAGGTTGATTGCTGCTTAATTTTAGTGGGAACTGAAGCTTTCAAAGTAACTTGACTGTAATCAGAGAGGTTGTTTGTTTGTTTGTTTTGTTTTACGGCATATCAACCTTGGTGGGTCATTTAATGCTGACTAAGTTTTGAAATAAATTTACTTGTCGAAAATATCTATCTATATATCTCCATTTGTTCGTATCTATCTATATTATTTTGTTTGTTTATCTATCTATCTATCTCAGTCTATTCAAAACTATATATCCATCTTCATATCTAAACATTAACAAGAATTACAACAAATTACGATAAATAAACAAGAATTACGACAAGCTGGGGTTGTTATTTTGATAGTCACCAGGTAGCGGTTTTTGAGGCGGGAGACCGGGATGCACTTCCTCATAAAATATCTTTGTTTTAGCTAATGGTTGATTGTTTTATTTATGCCGAAGACATTTTCTTTTATTAATTCTGGATGGGTATTCATTTTTTTTTTGGACTTTACGGCAACACTTGTCCGAACATTTTCTTTATAATTCTTGATGGTATTCAATTTTTTTGGACTTTACGGCATGTCAACACTTGTTGGGTTATTTTATGCCGAAGACATTTTCTTTTATTAATTCTTGATGGGTATTCAATTTTTTATTTATTTTAGGGCATGTGAACCCTTGTTGGGTTATTTTATGCCGAAGACATTTTCTTTTATTCATTCTTGATGGGTATTGTTTTAACTCAATTTTTCCAACACATTTTGAACTCATTTTTTTCTATTTAACTCATAGATGGGACCATAACATTTACTACCATTCCGGCTCAGTGGACCTGGGAGTAATGGCAAAAAAGGGGTACACCATACTCACCACAGATTCAAGATCAACTTCACTATTAGATATATTTTAATATCATACCCAGGATATGACCCCCAAAGGTGCTAATACATTGTTAAAATCAATTACTACAAAAGTATAAATATAAATGGGCTGGGTTAGCTCAAGGGCCGGGTTAGCTCAGTTGGTAGACCGTTCAGCTAGAAACCATGAGGTTCCTAGTTTGTTACCGGTCCTCGCCAACTCAACGTATGAGTAGCACAGGGATTTGTGCGGTAAAGTAAGGAGCTGATGGTAGGTGTAGCGCTCCACCTCAGATGCCAAAACAATCTCCTTGGTCTAGCACTATTGAAAAGGGGATAGACTCCCTCGTTAATTGGCTGATACCGACTTTAGGCCGCTCCGACGACTTTACTTTACTTACTCATAGATATAAATACACAACATATATTACTTCCTAACCGTTAGGCATGACATAACCCCAGACGGGTTAATATGTCGTTAAAATCAATCAACCAGCTAATCAACCAGGATATGACATAGGATAGAATTGTAACGTAGCCGTTCGTCACGGTACCATATAGATATATTTGTTACGTCTTACTCTGGTCTTCTATTCTTCCGGCCGTCTTCTGATCGTCTAGTCTTCTGGCCTGTATAACTTCTATCGTCTATCTTGGTCTGGTCTTTCTTATCTGGGTTCCGTGTCTGGTTCTGTTGGGGACCATTTCTTATCAGAAGCCTTGTGTCATTGTTAGCTTTTAGTAATAACAACAAGACTTCGATTTACAATGATGTTACTTTATTCATGAACCCCAGACCAGACAAATGTGCGCGGAGAGTCACATCTTGCTAGCTTCTAACTCTGCAACTGACTAACTGCAACTAACTACTGCAACTGACTTACTGAGTTGCCCACCTTAAACCGGAAGGGGGCTTTCTATCGGGGTTCCGTTCTCACGATTCTATCCCCAGAAAGCAAGGTGAGAGTGAGGTCAAGCATTGTCACTCACTCTCAAGGCCATCAGCTGTACTGATCGCCATAAGGATTTCTATACTACCTTAAAAAGTAATAGGGATCCAATTAATATGTAACAGAATCAGTAACTAATATCTTGGACCAGGGAAACTATTATCTCCCAGTGCAAGTAATACTCCAAAGATGAAGACATTCTAGCAGATTGCTACAGCCAGTTTTAAAGGGATATTCAACATTCACCATAGATCCAGGGTTGGAACTTCTTCATTAGATACAGTTTATTGTCAAAGCCAGGATATGACATAGGATAGAATCAGTAACTAATATCTTGAACAAGGGAATTTATTATTATTTATCAGTTATATATATATATAAATTATTTATATTACTTGCCAGTGCAAGTAATACTCCAAATGTTGTATACCCTTTTTCCTTTCTTACTTCTATTTTTCTTCTGTTCATCTTTGGTATCTTACGTTCTTCTTCTAGCGTCTGGACCTAGTATTGGGGACTTCGTGTCTGGTCTTCTTGGTCAGTCTTGTTGCCAAGACATTCATCAACCACAAAACCATATTATTCATTTAAACTTTTATTTCTTAACTAAACATATTTCTCTAACTAATCACAGTGCGTGTGTGCAGTGAGTCTCAGCTAAAGCAGTAACATCTTATCTGCCTGATGTCCAAGCTGAAACTGAAGACCCAAACAGGTCCCACGTGACTTCACATATTTTGCGGGCTTTCTGTAATATTCCATGGAAAGTCCGTGATATGCCACGTGACTTCACATATTTTGTGGGCTTTCTGTAATATGCCATGGAAAGCCCGTGATATGAAAAGGGGCCATCCCTTCAGAAATACAGGGGATTGGCAATAATCTTATGCAACTGCATAGATTATGTAACACAAAGATGAAGACATTCAAGTAGATTGTGTTATCGTGTGAAAGGAGAGTTGAAAGGGAAGCAGAATTCATTGGCAGTTGATTCCAATGTGTTGTATATCAATATGTTGTATACTCCACATTGGATTAATATAAACGGAGAGTGAGAAGAGAGAGTTCATCTTGGTGATAGAGAGACAGAGAGACAGAGACTTACTTTAGAGATGGGTGATCTTACTTGAAGCCATATGATATGTATGTTGGAGTTTTTTGTTATATAAGGTGTGCTCCAATTCCCCACCTGAATTTATAGACTAGCCAAGGTCATGTGGTTTATTCCTCCGGCCAATCACTAGCCATACTGTGTGGCTGATACACTACTTAAACCTCTACACCGACCATAATTTTAATTGCACTCATTGAGGAGGGACTTACAATACTCAGGATTACCAGACGATTACCAATACTCAGGACTCTTTACCAAGGGATTACCAAGGATCCAATTCCACTGGACAAGTGCTCTTGCTTAAGGCCTACAGGATGGCCCATAAGATTGTAACACTATACTATCCATATGATTACAGCTGATTCCTTTCTACTTACTTGTTACTGTCTCTTGCTGATTGATTGCTGACTGATTCCTCTAACTTGTCATCCGCCATTGTAGCATAACGATGGTCATGGTTTAAGAATGGTGTTTGTTGCATAGGCCAACTCAAGTTGTAGTAGTAGTCGCCGCTAGTAGTAGTAATAGTCGTTAGTTCAGAAACAACATACACGCAAGTTGTATAGTCCCAAGGCTGTGTATTTATTTCTAGGCTCGTGGGTTCTTTTTCAGAGAGAAGGAAAGATAGAGATAAAGAGAGAGAGTATCGTCAAATTATTCTATCTTCTAACATAGTATCATGTTCTGTACTGCTGTCCCACACCCATACGAGGGACCAGGACCAACATCTGACTCCCACTAGAACCAAGGAGGCAGATTTTCTCCTCTCCCATTTCTCGTTCCGGCGTCACATCCGTGTCCGGTCAAAACACGGAACTTCCGTTTTTATTTTTAAATCTATTTCCGGGTCATTCTACAGTCATCGCTTTTACCCCGTTGTGTGCTTACTCTTCCAAATTTTAACCTTAGTTTGTTCTTATTTCTTCTTCCCCTCTTTCTCCTTTCAATCCCCAAATTCTCCGTAGACCATAATAATTATGCTAATTACGTTATCTTGTTGAGTTGACTTAAATTCTTCTGTTCTTCAATCTTCTTTGCTAATTCTGTTGGAATATTTGTTGATATAAGGTGTGCTCTAATTCCCCACTAGGATTTATAGACTGGCCATGGTCATGTGATTGACTCCTGCAGCCAATCACTAAACATACTTCGTGGAAGACACTATTTAAATCCCCCACTGGTCATAATTACAATTGCGCTCACTGAAGACGGACATAGGATTACCGGACCTTTACCAAGGAAGGACTTTACTATCAGGAAGGACTTATATGATTACCAGAGTAACCAAAGGATTCAGTATCGAAGGACTCTTTACCAAGAACTGAGAACTCTTTTACCAGAGGAACCAAAGGATTTATTATCAAGGGACTCTTTACCAGGGATCCAATTCCACTGGACAACGCTCCTGCTTTAAGGTCAAATAATGGCCCTTAAAAACTTAACATCTTCTACTGGGCTTCTTTGGACTAGTCATTGTTTTTATATTTAATAACACAAAACTTATGTTTGCTTGATCAAGCTTTTATCATTTATTTAGCCCATCTTTAATTCCTTCCACCATGGGGTATGAGATGACCCGAGAGGGAAGACAATCAGATCTTTCGCTTCCAAAGCCAGGATTGAATCTGCTCTCTAAAACTAACTTCTCATGTCTCTGTACCAGAGGTCAGTTGGGGTCATCTAAAATGTCAATCATAACTCCCAACGGTTATGGAAAATTACTCACCTCCGGTTTAAAATCTAACAAACTTTATTTAAAACTAACTTACAGGTACATTCACAATTCATGAACTCTTGTGAATAGTAACAAATGAATCTGCGGGAAAATTTTAATTTGAAATTGTGTTACATACCCTTCTTTACTTCTTCTATTCTTCTTCTGATGTCTTTTCTATCTTACGTCTTCTTCTAACATCTCTTCTAACATCTTGACTTCGTCTTGGTGGTCGGTCGCACTTAACGCATTTCTTCTTCTATATCAGTCTTGTTACCAAGACATTCATTAATCACAAAACTTTGTTATTTTCTTAAGCTTTTATTTACTTAACTATACATTTCATGTAACTAAATATCTGACTAACATAGCATGCGTATGCAGTGAGTTCCAGTTAAGGCAGCCTATCTTCTCTGCCCGACGTCAAACTGAAACTGAGGACCCAACCAGGTCCCACGTGACTTCACGTATTTCGCGGGCTTTCTGTACTATTCCATGGAAAGTCCCGCCTGTGATATGAAAAGAGCCATCCCTTTAGAAATACAGAGGATTGACAATAATCTTATGCAACCGCATAGATTATGTAACTATTGGTTAGGATGGTAGAATTTCTGCAGAAAGCACATAAAATCGGCATCTGCAGGAGTGTCTCCCTTGCAAGGCGATGTTGAACTTTTTGAACAAATTAGAAACAGTTCATCTACAATGGGCAAATCTTGTTGAAACTTGACATATCAGGGGATGTTTTAAAAAGATATCTGTGGAAAGACCGGCACAGTGGAGTCTGCTCTCCTCGAGGTGCTAGGTGGAGTATAGCTTAAAAGAAATCAAGAAAGGACCATATGACCTTTAGGCACCCCTTTTGCTTTGCTGATTCATAAGTACATTTTTTTCATTTACACTGGTTGTTTGTTAGGGGTTAGGGTTAGGGGTTAGTTTTATAATTAAAAAAAGAACTCTAAAAATCGTCTGTTAACAAACAAACAATGTTGACTGTGTAAATGAAAAAAATGTATTTATGAATCAGCAAAGCAAAAGGGGTGCCTAAAGGTTATATGGTCCTCAAGAAACTCTACTTCACCCAGAAAGCAGAAGAGTTTCAAACCAAAGCCCTCATCTAAAATTTATGCCACTGAGTGTGCTTTTGTTTTTGTATTTTATCAAATAATATCTCAGGATTATTATTATTTCTTATATGCTGGTTTAGCGCGTGGTGTAATGGTTAAAGTCATGGGAAATGGACTCGTCGCCCTGAGTTCAAATCCTGGATGTGGTAATTGCATTTCACTTAGCGCTAATACCCTTGGGAAAGGTATGAATTCTACTCTCCCTCCAGCTATGGATAAATAGTAGGGCAGACTGGGCTCTTTAACCTTGGTTAGGCAACCGGTCTAGGAGAAGGAAAACTCTGAATTCAAACCTGTTAAATTCCGCTTAAGAAATTGACCTTGTGTCGCATCCTGCTCGTGCGGAGGGGTTGGTAATATATATATGCTGGTTTAGCTCAGTTAATAGAGCATTTGCCTAGATAATCACAAAGTTCCAGATTCAATACCAGTCCTCACCAACTCAGCGTATGAATAGCACAGCTTGGATAATTTAATCTGTGAGCTAAAGAGGGTTGCTGACCGTAGGTGTGGCGCTTCACCTCAGCCAAACAATCTCCCTGGTCTAACGCTAGCAAAAACGGGATAGACTCCCTCACTGTTTAGCTGATACCAACAATAGGCCATGCTGCCGACTATTTTATTATCTCTTAAGTTTCAGAGATTCATACTGAAAAAAAGAAAAAGAAAAAGTTATTTAATTTTACAAGATTTCAATTTGCAATGTACAGGGTGGTCCGAAAGTCTTGTCACCCTTACTAAAATATAACTCTTAATTAATCAACTATAATTACATGATATAAACCGCTGGAAATGAAATAGAAAACTATATTATTATATACTATATATCATAATTAATGATATTATATATTATATTATTAAAACAAAAAATGATGAAAGTTAAAACAATATGTAAGGGTGACAAGACTTTCCGACCACCCAATACATCAAAGATGAAAAGGCCCCTTTGATTCCGGTGTTAGATTTTAGCAGTCCCTTGGAAAAATACGACGAGAAATAACAATGTCCAAACGTTTTGAAGGGTGGCGAACACAAAATCAGGGACTGTTTTACCATGGAAATACATTGCAAACTTATTAAAACTTAATAAAAGGATTTTTAAATTATCTGATTCTACTGTTTTAGTTTCTTATTTCGGGTCCTTTACAAATCACATGGAGTAGTTAAGTGAGAGAGGAACATATTTTATAAAAAGAGAATTGTTAAAAAGTCCGACACAGGGTCTGTCTTAAAATAAACTTGTATTTTAAATTGAACTAGCAATTTTTATTTTTATTTTCATCTGAATCTGTTCATAAAAATAATAATTCGAGGAATTTTTGCAAACCGAAATTCCAAGAAGCCTCGTCCTGTACGAAATGTTATTAAAATCCGGTAATTATTGTAAATTTTTAAAATGGGATGTTTTACTTTTAAAAATGCGTTTTTATCCCTTAAGTTAAGGATTTTATAAACTAGAGGTAAAAGATGGATTAAAATTATCCCTTAAGCTTATTATAAAAAATAGCGCTTATTAAATTTTATCGTTTAATGACAATAATGATTAAACGATAAAATCCATAAATTTAAAGTAAGTGAAATAATCTCTAATAAATGAGTCTAAAATATTGAGTTTGGAAAAATTATATCACCTTTGAAACATTCATCCTACCTTACTAAAAAAACAACAAACGTAATTTATGTGAGTACGACAAAATCGACATCGATACAAAACTATCCCAGGAAAAATATACAGGATATAAAAATCATAATTGCATATTTAAAAAATCAGTTGTAGTTTGATTATGCATTAGAGAAAATCAGGAATTGTAGATAAATAGATAAAAATGGTAAACTTTTAAAAAAATTAAAAATTATATTTAAAAATTATATTCTTAAAAAATCATTTGTAGTTAGATTAGATTAAAATCGTTTGACCAGGAATTGTAAATAAATAAATAAATAAATAAATATGGTAAACTTTTAGAGAATTTAAATAGAAAATGTAAATAGATAAATAAAAATAGATAAATAAATAAACATTCTAAACTTTAAAAATGAAAAGATAGAAATAGAATTTATGAGGTCAAGTTAATGCGTGTAAAAAATATAACAGAAAAAATGCAGGTTTTATTTTGAAGAGAAAATTGTCTGGGTGACCAGAATTTGCAATAACAAAAGTGAAAGACAGCTTTAAAATGTGTTAAAACATAAGACGAAAAAAAACAAAAAAAACATTTTCTCTTTTATCAGGAAGGTAAAAGAAATGTATAGACAGTAGTACAACTATTTTCACCAATTACTTAAATTTCTGCGGTATTTTAATTTAACCAAGATAAGAGGGTCTGTTGTACTTTTACACTTGAGATTTGGGTGTTTTGTTGCTGTTATTTTTGGGGGGAGTGGGGACCCACATCTCATATACATATTTTTTTTTCTCTAGTTGTCAAAAAAAATAAAATAAACATAATTGTCTCATTTTAATAAAAGATCAAATATTGTTTTCTAAACATTTTAAAATTCTTTTTTTTTTATTTAAAAATATTTTTTATAATTAAAAATATTTATTTCTAAAAAATCGATTTTAGCATGTCTGTCTTGACTCACGAGTATTTCCGAGTTAACAAAAAAATAAATAAAAATGCCTCATTTTAATAAAGGGTCAAATATTGTTTACTAAAGATCTTTAAATTTATTTTTTCAACCTAAAAATAATTTTTATAAAGACTTTTTTTTTTTTTACTAAATCGATTTTTAGCAGTACTGTCTTGACTAACGAGTATTCGAATATTTCCAAGTTGTCAAAAAAAAAAAAAAAAAAAAAAAAAAAACTCATTTTAATAAAAAGGGAAACCAATATTGTTTTCTGAACACCTTAAAATTTAATTTCTTTTAATTTCAAAATATTTCTTAAATTCAAAATATTTCTTTTTTTACTAAATCGATTTTTAGTAGAGCTGCCTTGACTAACGAGTATTTCCGAGTTGTTAAAAGATAAATAAATAAAAATACCTCATTTTAATAAAGGGACAAATATTATTTTCTAAACACTATTTTTTTACATTCAAAAACACTTTTATAATGATAAATATATATATATTTATATATTTACTAAATCGATTTTTAGCAGTGGTGTTTTGACTAACGAGTATTTCCGAGTTACGAGTTGTCGCACGAGCGAGTTTCAGATACACCGCCGCTAGTTGGTACAACGAACAGCACAACATCCGCCCGGCACCCCTCGCCTCACTCGTTCAGTTCACTCGGTTAGCTCGTAGAGGAAATATCTCTGTTGTTTCGTGCTCGTATTCCTTTTTTTTTTCTCCCATTAACCATGGAACCTAAGAAAATGAAGACCGAGAAGAAGAAGCGGATGATGTCCATGGAACTAAAGCATGAAATAATCGAAAAACACGAGCGAGGAATGCGCGTAGTCGACCTGGCTAGGCTGTACGACCGTAGCACTTCTACAATATGTACGATACTGAAGCAGAAAGCATCGATAAAGGCTATAACACCAGCCAAGGGCGTTAAAATAATTTCCAAACTTCGGACCTCCGTTCATGAAATGATGGAATCGCTGCTATTGGTGTGGTTGACGGAAAAGCAGCTCGCAGGGGACACTGTAACGGAGGGTAATATCTGCGAGAAGGCACGTGCCATTTACGCCGATTTGCTGCAACAGACCCCAGGATATCAGGCATCGGACGATACCTTTAAGGCCAGTCGGGGCTGGTTCGACAATTTTAGGAGGAGGACCGGCATCCACTCGGTCGTCAGAAATGGTGATGCAGCGAGACTAGACGCGAAGGCGGTTGAGGAATATCTTGAAACATTTACCGAGCTGATAACAGCCGAAGGGTACATTCCAATCAATCAGCAAGCCTTCAACTGGGATGTGAAGACAGCCGAGGAATATCTGAAAACCTTTACCGAAATGATAACAGCCGAAGGATACATCCCCCAACAAGTATTCAACTGTGACGAGACAGGGCTCTTCTGGAAGAGGATGCCAAGGAGGACCTGCATAACGGTAGAGGAAATGAAGTTGCCGGGTCACAAACCCATGAAGGACAGGTTAACCCTTGCATTATGCGCCAATGCGAGTGGCGACTGCAAGATCAAGCCCTTGCTCGTATACCATTCAGAAAACCCCAGAGCATTTAAATCACATAAGATTATTAAAGAAAAACTACAGGTTATGTGGAGGGCAAATCCGAAGGCGTGGGTCACCAGGCAATACTTTGTGGAGTGGATAAACCTGGTCTTTGGTCCTGATGTCAAGATGTACCTCCAGGAAAATAACCTACCCCTCCAAGCCCTTCTCATCCTGGACAATGCTCCTGCTCACCCTCCGAACCTAGAAGAAGACATTCTAGAAGAGTTCAAGTTTATAAAGGTTCTTTACCTTCCATCCAACATCACTCCCCTCCTGCAACCCATGGACCAACAGGTAATTTCTAATTTCAAGAAGCTCTTCACCAAGCACCTGTTTCGCCGATGTTTTGAGGTGACCGAGAGCACGAACATCACCATTCGCGAATTCTGGAAGGAGCACTATAACATCGTCATGTGCCTCAGAATTATTGATATGGCCTGGCAAGGGGTTTCAAGAAGGACCTTGACCTCTGCGTGGAGGAGGCTATGGCCTAGGGCAGTGACCGAAAGGGAGTTCGAAGGATTCGAACCCGAAGAGGCAGTGGTGGAGGAGATAGTGGCCCTTGGAAAGTTCATGGGCCTGGAAGTGGATGAAGATGACGTGAACGAACTCGTCCAGGAGCACTCCGAGGAGCTGACGACAGAGGAGCTGAAAGAGCTACAAGCTCAACAACATAAAAAGGTTTTGCAGGAAATTGGTACACCGGCGGAAGCCGAGCCGGAAGAGGAGGTCATCTCTACAAATGAGATAAAGGAAATGTTGGGGATGTGGGAAAAACTTTCTGAGTTTATTGAAAGAAAACACCCGGAAAAGGTGGCGACCGGTCACGTGTCGGCCCTATTCAATGATACCTGCTTAGCTCACTTCCGAAACATTCTGAAAGCGAGGAAGAAACAAAATCCCTTGGACAGGTTTTTATTAAAACGTCCTGCAGAGGAAAGTGAAGAAAGCGCACCGAAACAGCCAAAAAACAGTGAAGAAGATAAAATTTAGTGGAATAAAAAAAAATTAGCTATTATTAAGAAAAAAAAAAACTATATGAAAAAGTTAGAACTACACTAAGATGCTGCATAACCCTGTCTTGAACAAATTTTGGAAGCAGCACTCCACAAATCAGCTGTTCGGCCACTTACATTTCTTTGTCAAACTTATTTATTTCTTTAAAAAGCGGGCATTCCAATTTAGAAAATTTATTAACATAAAAAACAAAAACATTTATTATTACGCTTTTGGGTCACCATACTTTAGAAGAAAGGTTTAGTGATATTTCCGGTAATAAATATTTGCGAAGTCAAAAACGATTTTAACATAGCTTAAATTACAATTCAGAGTACTGAAACCTGTTTTTATTTTTTTTTTATATTTCTTTTTTTTTTTTTTACATGGGAATCTGGGATATATTTATATATATAAAAAAAATGAAAACAAACTTTGTTCATTCCTTGTGGGTGTGTAGTCAGAAATGTTTACTTACTATTATTTACTGATTTATTAAAATAGAACTGCGCGTGAATCGCAATTTTTCTTCTGTATAAAATTTTAAGATTTATACTATAAATCTACCGGCCACAGTGAATATATTTTTTGTTCTACAATTTTACCATGCCATTATAACCATTCATCTAAAAAGAATATTTATTTTTGCATAAAAACAAGTCTTTTAAATAATTTTCTCTTGGGTGTCGATTTTTTCCCTAGACGACATACAGGGTGGACTGAAAGTCTTGTCACCCCCTACATATTGTTTCAACTTTCATTATATTTCGTTTTAATAATATATAATTGATTTATAATATATAATGATAATAATATATATATTTTATTTGATTCCTAACGGCTTATTTAATGTTATTATAATTAATAAATTAGGAATTATATTTTGGTAGGAGTGACAAGATTTTCGGACCACCCTTTACATTTGTGTACACTGTTTGAATGTTTACATACATCAACTTGGATTACCGTATATACTCGTGTATACGTCGAATTTTGAAGTAGAAAATATCGAATTTTTGCAGAAAAAAATTGGACGTATGTAATAATGAGAATGACAAAGAACAAACCACAATTTAAAAAGTAATTCCATCATGACCATAATTCAAGGGTCACTACTAGTGATATATTGGGTAGACTGTCAATTCAGGAGCGTATTTAAAAAAATATAGTCTACCGGACAGTTGTTAGTGGATTATGAAATGAATTTCTATGTATATATTTCTTAAGTAAAAAAAAGTGTATAACTGAATGACTACGCAACAACTTTAAATCTAGTATACAACATCAATTAATGCTGTCGTTTAATTTTATATAAAACTTATAAATGAATTAAAGGTATTAAGTTGTTTTCCTTAGGGTTTCATTTTTATTAAAAGTAATATATTAATCCCAGTTGAGAAATTAAAAATATATACATTGGGCTTCATTTCATATTCCACTAATACCTATCCAGTAGACTAGGGACTAGCAAACAGAGGCTAAAATTCGCTTTTGACAAAATGACTTTAGCCCCCTACAGAAAATAATTTACCAAAAATCAGGGAATTATCGGATTTTAATGAAATTTTCAGTGTTTATGTATCAATGAATGATCTTTATAATACATTATTTATTTTATTTTAAAACTTTCTCATTTTTTTCAGGTCACTTAATTTTGACCCCCCTTGGGCGTAACATTGCTTCAAGTTGGTCCTAACTTGATACTAATTACAGTATAAATAAAGAGATAAAAGACCGAAGTTATGAATAAAACAAAAAAAAAAATTTGTGAATTGAGGGACGTAAATTTTTACTATAGTCTACTGAGTAGACTATAGTAAAAATTTACGTCCCTCAATTCACCGTCTACCATATTGCCTATATAGTTATTTACCAAGGTTAGCTTAGATTTGGCACAAGACCATAAGTATGGGGGCGCCCAGTGAGAATCGAACTCACTATAATGATCAGCCACACAAGTTCGACTTGTACACGAATAAATAAGGTATTTTAAATTAGCAAATAACGAAATAGGATCCATGAAGAAAATGAAATCAAAGCCTTTGTTTATTTCATTAGAAAGATATTTCTGTCTCTACCTACATTATTGGAACGAAAAGAAAATGCTAGATCATTCTGTTATTTCAGTAGTCACTGGAAATATCTAGAAATGACGTAAAACCACTCCTTCTTACCGTATCTGTTTTTATATATATAATAAGCAAATTAAAATGACTATCTAAAAATTCTACCTCGCCCACTTAACCGCCATTTTTTTTGCATTCTTTCAAACAACCTGACAATTGATCTTATTTTATTTTTTTCATCTTTATTCAACCGTCATTTCCATAAATCAGGCCCACGTCCAGGATCGGTTATTTTCTAAAAATAACTGTAGCTTAAATGAAAATGTTATTTTGCTATGGGTTACAAACTGGACTGTTTTAAATATAGAATAAAAAGATTAAACGAACAAAGAAAAGGGAAACCTGTTTGTTAATAAAATTTAAAAATAACTCATTCATGTTACTAAATAAAGAAACTTCTTTGTCAAGAAATAATTTAATTCAAAAAAGTTCATCTACCCTGTATGTTTTACTACTATTAAAAAAAAACCGTTTTACCACAGAATTTACCGTAAAAATACAGACTTAGTTACTAAATACAAATAAAAAAATGTGAGAGAAAATAGAAGTGAGAACGTATATGTCCAAATCACATATTTATTGGAAAAAATGACCCCCATTGGCAAAAAATAAATTATTCGTATATAATGAGTGAATAAATTTCAATAAAAATTATATCATTAAAAAGAAAAGAGATAGAAAAAAATCTCATACAATTATTATTTTCATAAAGCAAGTTATTTTATTTTGAGATGCTTTTTGGTGCACCTGAGCACTGTACACAAAAAAATTCATTATTAAAAAAATCGAGAAAGATCAATTTGAACATTTTTTAATGACAAATACAGTCGTAATTTAAAACTTCAAAATACCAACTAATTGAATCATTTAAATTCAAATGATTCATAAAATACTAAATTTTATTCAGTAAAAATAAAATAGTGGAAATATATTTTTACGAAGGTACACACTCCCTTATTTAATTTTCTGAAAATTCAATGAATATTAAAAGTAGATTATGTTAAAAAGACAAAATCCTTGAAGGATTCTACATAATGTTAAAAATATTTTTATATCAGATTTTTCTCTTCTTTTTAATGATGCAAAATCTACAAGTATAGATTGAACCATTGTTTTGTGAATTAAATAATTTTCGTGAATAGGTGTCACTTTTTAAATTTTTTATTTTTACCTCTATGAAATCAAATTCAACAAAACTCGGAAAAAATGAATGAAACTCAACATAATTTTTTCTGTATAATGAAGAGGAAAGATATGAAAATAATCAAATGTAAAAATTAGGTTTTACAGTCGAAAACGGAGGTTCTGGCGCACTTTTGTCGTTTTTTTCTCGAAAGATGTGCTCATTTTTTCGTGATTTATCTCATTTTTATAATTTAGAAATTCATAGATATTTAAGTTCAGACTCTATTCTAGCGGAAGACAATAAAATTTAGTAATATTTTAATTTTAATATTTTATATAAAAGTTTAAAGAAAGAGGGATACTCTCATACAAACATTCTGAACGTGCATGGTGTAATTTATTTTTGACAAATGCGTGGTTTTGGTTAATGTAGACCAGGAAATAACGAATTTCTAGCTAGAAAAAAGTTCACAGAAATTTTGGACCATATGACCTTTAGGCACCCCTTTTTGATCTCGATTAAGAAAGGACATGTTTTTCATTTACACCGTCAATATCCGTTGTTTTAACAAACGATTTTGAGATTAAAAAAAAAATTATAACCCTAACCCCTAACAAACAACCGAATATTGACGGTGTAAATGAAAAACATGTCCTTTCTTAATCGAATCAAAAAGGGTGCCTAAACATAATATGGTCCAAATTTTTTATTTAATTCATAGAAACAAATAAGTTTCATTTTTTAATAAAGTAA
The DNA here is from genome assembly GCA_023376005.1 of Doryteuthis pealeii. NCBI lineage: Eukaryota > Metazoa > Mollusca > Cephalopoda > Myopsida > Loliginidae > Doryteuthis > Doryteuthis pealeii. Next base: position 61,275,067 of record CM042162.1, read on the forward strand.
GTACTATTTTATATATATGGTAAATATTGAGCAGATATGCTTATAGGTACGCAACAAATCTAAAAGGACGCACTAAAATCATATCTATGCGTCCCAGTGTTTTTTCTTCTTCCCTCACCATTTCAAACTAACTGTAAATACATTTCAATAGTTTCTTAGAAACGAATTACACAGGATGGGTTACAAGGTAGGAGTTAGACGGCTTTAGTTTGGACCCATAAATCTTACCGGGGACTCATTCAAAGCAAATATGTGCATCCAGGATGCACTAAATCAAAAAGCTATCAGGATCTCTGATTGAGAGGAACCAAGTAATTTCTCAAACTGTCGCGCATCAATCTCAATTTGTTCGTGTCTCTCCACAATAAAATGTCCTTGTGTCTATTTTGGTCTGATGGAGAGCTGACAAAAAAACCCCCCAAAACTTTAGGTTGTATTCATAAGTTCCTGCTATTCATCCATCTAAATACTAAACAGGCTTAAACTCTCACTCAACATGTGGTGTAATGGTTACGACGAGACGAGTTCAAATCCTGGACGAGACTGTTTGCATTTCACATTGTGCTAATACACTTTGGAAATGTATGAATACAACTATTCTCCCTCTAGCCATAGGTAAATAGTAGGGCTAGCTGGCTGGGCTGCTCTTTAACCTTGGTTAGGCAACCAGTCGAGTAGAATGAAAACTCTGTTTGCATTTCAAATAGTGCTAATACCCTTGGGAAAGGTATGAATTCAATTCTCTCTCCAGTTATGGGTAAATAGCAGGACAGACTGGGCTATTTAGCCATGGCTAAGTAACCAGTCTAGGAGAAGGAAATTCTGAACTCAAACCTGTTAAACTCCGCTTAAGAAATTGGGAGTTTGGTAAATATGCCAAGTCAGCTTTAGCTTTGAAGCATGAATAGAACAAAACTGGCATCGTGCCGTAAAATCCAAGCCCTGTTAAGGGATCCTGCTCAGTGCCTGAGGTACCTCAATAGAGGTTCCCATTCCTCACTGTTATCCTCCTTGCAGGGCTCCCAGTGCCTGAGGTACCTCAATAGAGGAATGCTTCCACACCATGTATGAGCTTCGGTTTGTGCGTAGTCCCCTTTGTTAACGGTCCTTGTGTACAACTGGCATGGTGGGGTACAAGTAAATAACTATCTGAGGGGTGATTGTGTTCAGATATAAGTTAACATCTACCATGCATGTAACTAAAACCCAACAAAAATCATACACCCAGGCCTGGTTGGTTGGATTTTATGGCATGTCAACCCTTGTTGGGTTATTTTATGCTGGAGACATTGTTTTATACATTCATGATGAGTATTTTTTTAGCTCAATTTTTTAAGAACACATTTTAAACTCCTTTTTATTTAACCTACAGATGGGACCCTAACAGGTAATCTCACTCTGGTTCAGAGTGGACCTGGGAGTAATGGTGATGAAGGGGTACTCATACTTCCCAAATCTCCAATATTGGAAATTCAATATTATTATAAAGTTAAGCATCATAACCAATACACACCAGAGTGAGATTTTTATTAGAACAATATACTTAAAATATTCTAACTCAGATAATAAACCGCCCTGTCAGCTGGGGGCGTTAGAATGCACCGACTGCACCTCTGCAGAGGGGTAAAACTCCCCCAATGGGGCCACCTGTTGGCCGTGGGTGGCGACCCTTGATGCTTAAGGATAGAGCCCAGGTGGATGAGCAGTTCATGACATGCAATACTCCACTTTGGCCCTATCTTGGGCTAGACGGGCGGTTGGGGAGGCCCCCTCCGATCAATCGGCTGGTCACGTCAAGCCCTAGCACCTATATGATTTTTCCAACCCTATTGCCCTTATGGCAAGCCCCAATCCCTTTTTATCATATGGGTGCTAGAAGGCGGTGGCTGCGGGTCTACATGTCCTGGGAATGACGTTAAACTCTATCTGATGGTGAGGTTCCAGTTTTGGAGGTTTGGGGAATGTGGAGCACCCCTTCATCACCATTGCTCCCTGGTCCACTCTGACCCGGAGTGGTAGTACCTGTTAGGGTCCCATCTATGGGTTAAATAGAAAAATGTATTTATAAAAAAATTGTATTATCCATTAAGAATTGATTTATTTCAAAACTTTATCGGCCTTAAATGACCCACTGAGGTTGATATGCCGTAAAACAAAACAAAACAAACAAACCAAATCAGATAATAAAATAAATTCAGTCCAATATTGGTTATTTCCTATAACTCCAACCTAAAAAAGGGAACCACTCTGAATGAATTTTATCTGTTAATTAATCTACCCATTATTTTCCCATTAAACTAACCCTAAACCCTAACCCTAACCTTGTCTTCTTTTTTCCTAGTAGATCAATAAATAAATAAATAATTTATCAGTCAATCAGAGTGGTTCCCCTTTTTTATGTTGGAGTTATAGGAAATAACCCCAATTTTTTTTTTAAGGGATCTGTATTAACATCAAATCTCTTTCTTCAAATAAATTTATAATCATCAATTCATGCTGACAGCACAGATTTCCATGATTCTCTCTTGCCACCCGTCCCCCTTGATCATTGCTCTTGGCAAGTCCTCAACACATCATCCAGTGTTTGCATAGAGCTGACCAATGTAAGTTTTTGCTGGTCACCCAGAACAGTGTGTGCTGGCGATCTTACATTGCTTAGGTCAGGGGAATACATTGGTTGAATTTTATGGCATGTCAACTCTTGTAGGGTAATTTTATGCTGAAAATGTTTTGTTATTCTTTCTTGATGGGTATTAAAAATGTTTTTATTTAAACTCAATTTTTTTAAAACTCATTTTTTCTATTCAACCCATAGATGGGACTCTAACAGGTACTACCATACCGGGTCAGAGTGGACCTGGGAGTAATGGCAATGAAGGGCTACTCCACACTTCCCAGAGCTCCAGAATTGGAACCTCACCATTTGATGCAGTTTAACATCATACCCAGGACATGGCGGCGGAGGGTAGACTGTGTCCACTACAGAACTAATTTGAAGAGTGTCCAGAGGGTAGACTGTGTCCACTACAGAACTAATTTGAAGAGTGTCCAGAGGGTAGACTGTCCACTACAGAACTAATTTGAAGAGTGTCCAGAGGGTAGACTGTGTCCACTACAGAACTAATTTGAAGAGTGTCCAGAGGGTAGACTGTGTCCACTACAGAACTAATTTGAAGAGTGTCCAGAGGGTAGACTGTGTCCACTACAGAACTAATTTGAAGAGTGTCCAGAGGGTAGACTGTGTCCACTACAGAACTAATTTGAAGAGTGTCCAGAGGGTAGACTGTGTCCACTACAGAACTAATTTGTCCAGAGGGTAGACTGTGTCCACTACAGAACTAATTTGAAGAGTGTCCACTGTGTCCACTACAGAACTAATTTGAAGAGTGTCCAGAGGGTAGACTGTGTCCACTACAGAACTAATTTGAAGAGTGTCCAGAGGGTAGACTGTGTCCACTACAGAACTAATTTGAAGAGTGTCCAGACTGTGTCCACTACAGAACTAATTTGAAGAGTGAAGAAGAGTGTCCAGAGGGTAGACTGTGTCCACTACAGAACTAATTTGGAAGTGTCCACTACAGAACTAATTTGAAGAGCATTAATATTTGGTCACTGGTCATTTCTGTCTTGGTAATTTGAACTTTAGTCTTGAAACTTTTATAACACCCCTCATATATATATTCCGCCCTGTTGGGTGGCGCTGTAGAATACGCCAACAGCACCTTTGCAGAGGGGTAAAATCCCCTCAATGGGGCTGCCTGTTGGCTGTGGGTGGCAACACATGATGCTTAAGGATGGAATTCTGGTAGCTGAGCAGTCCATGACATGCAACACTCCACTTTGGCCCTTACTTAGACTAAACAGGTGGTTGAAGAGGCCCTCTCTGATCACTTGGCTGGTCACGTCAAGCTTTGTCCTCTATTGCCCTTGTCCCAACCTTATTGCTCTTATGGCAAACCCCTAACACTTTTTACCATATATATATATATTTACCAATCCCTCCGCACGAGCAGGATGCGACACAAGGTCAATTTCTTAAGCGGGGTTTAACAGGTTTGAATTCAGAGTTTTCCTTCTCCTAGACCGGTTGCCTAACCAAGGTTAAAGAGCCCAGTCTGCCCTACTATTTACCCATAGCTGGAGGGAGAGTAGGATTCATACCTTTCCCAAGGGTATTAGCGCTAAGTGAAATGCAATCACCATGTCCAGGATTTGAACTCGGGGCGACGAGTCCATTTCCCATGACTTTAACCATTACACCACGCACTTTCTTTTTACCATATATGTGTTAGAAGGCTGTGGCTGAGGGTCTTGGTGTCCTGGGTATAATGTTAAACTCTATCTAATGGTGAAGTTTCAATTATGGAGCTCTTTGGAGCGTTGTGTATTCCTTCATCACCATTACTCTTTGACCCTGAGTGGTAGTACCTGTTAGGGTCCCATTTATGGGTTAAATAAAAGACAAAGAATGAGTTTTAAAAAATGTGTTAAAAGAATTGAATACATATGAAGCATGAACAGAAGAAAATGTCTTTGGCATAAAATAACCCAACAAGGGTTGACACGCCGTAAAATCCAACTATGACAGGACAGAGGTATTTAATTCTATAATTCTTAAAATTATTGTACGGTTTTCATGGCATAAATACTACACTCGATTGAAGTTTGGAGTGACACATTGATCTTTGTCAGAGAACACAGATACTACACTTTGATCCTCAACAGAAGTTCTAATCCATCTATAAATACTCCCATCGTGCTTGGAGATAAATATTCTTTTGCAGATTATGCACAATTATAACATAATAAAAAAATCGAAATTTCTTTTGTAGCCCAAGGGAGGCAACTCTTCAGTCTTCTTCATAACTGAATTTTAATATGAAGACGAAAGCTAGAATTTGTTTTGTAAATAAATAAGCGTGGATAAACTACCAATTCAAATTAGGTAAATGCTTTTTGTTGTTATTTTTTATGAGAAAATTAATTAAGATAAGTTAGCATTCATTTTTCATTAAAAAAATCGAAATTTCTTTTGTAGCCCAAGGGAGACAACTCTTCAGTCTTCTTCAAATTAGGTAAATACTTTTTGTTGTTTTTTATATAAGAAAATTAATTAAGATAAGTTAGAATTCATTTTCTTGCATATAAAAATGATTTGCTTTGGTTAATTTAATGTATAAGCACATGAGAGGTAATAAAAATTTTAGATTAAAAATTTTTTTTTTTAAAAAACAATTACCAAAATCAGGAAATTGTCCAATTTTAATGAAGTTCTCAGCACTTTATTCATCAACTAGAAGCAGCTACCCAGCGTCGCCTAAGTAGATTGGGGGTAAAAAGTGGGTCTCGCAGATCAATTATTATTGAATTGCATGTTGGATCCTCACAGGATGCTCCATTAAATCCTTAAGTAAAATGGCGTGTTGATCCAGCCACTCTGAAAGAAAAATTAATGTCTCCTATTTAAAATATTAAATGCAAAAAAAATTTCATGCTGTTATCATTTAAATTTTATTTTTTAATTATCTTCACGAATATGAATAAAATCTTCCTGATTTTTGCTCAAAAACCAAGTCCTGGTGATATTTAATGTGTATATATATTTACTCTGTCGTTAATTGATTTATTTTCCAAGTTTGCTCCGGACATACGGAAACACACAACTTCCCTTTATAGATAGATGACTTAATTTTATATTAAATAGTTCTTTTTGTTTAAAAAACTTGAAAAAAAAAGTTTTTTTTATCAAACTTTATTTTAAGTTGGGTTTCAAACTTTGATCATTTGAATAAAAAAAATTTCCATCTTTAACTTTTATATTTATAGAAAGATCAAATCCAGAAAACCACATTGAAACATTTGAAAAAAAAAAAAATTCAACACCAGAAAAAATTTAGAAATTAGAAAATTTAAAAGTTATTTTCTTAAAATTCTCAAAAAATAATTTTTGTAACGTGTTTTCTCTTTTTGTAATTAAAAAAAAAAATCTTTTCTCTGATTTAATTTGCCTATTTTTATTCCCTAAAAAATTTAATAGTAAATTTTAAACGTCTGGAATATACCATTTTGTTCACCAATTTTACGATAAATCAAGATTTATTTAATCTATCTAAAAATGTATATTTAAAAATGCTCAATTTTGTGCAACATATTTTGATTAATTTTATATATTTAGAAATTATTACTAATGATTGTTTTTTTTAAATTTTTTTTATTTATGGTAGATTATAATTGCCTTAATTACAAATGAGCTTTTCCTCTTTTTATTTCAAAATACACGGATTTTCACTCTGTGGAAGTAACAACTGTTTTAGTGTGCATGTCCTTGTGTTGTTATTTTTTCAGACATTTTCTGGCTACACAGTGCGACTTTCCTAGATGAAATTTTTTCATGTGTAGGCCTTCGTAGATTTTGTCTGGGGCATAAGGTTTTTTTTTCAAGATGAAAAACATGAAAAACCAAAAAAATGAGTTATTTCACTTTAACAATTTGTTTATTCCTATTTAACAGCATACCAATTCCTTGGTAATCTGAACATGAGCTACATAAATGAGAGTAACCTCCTCTTGTTTCTTTCACTTTGAGGAAGCCTTATGTTTTGGTTGGCCATTTTCATTTCACTGTAAATCTACACAGAAAATACGAATTTGTTTGACTCAATACAACTGCATGTTTTAACAAGAATATATCATAAAATGTGTTCTTAATTGTGCTTGCACATTATTTGAAATGAACTTAATTGTTATTAAGAACACATTTTATGATATTTTTGTGTTAAAACATGCAGTTGTATTGATTCAAACAAATTCGTATTTTCAGTGTAGATTTACGGTGAAATAAAAATGGCCGACCAAAACATAAGGCTTCCTCAAAGTGAAAGAAACAAGGGGGGGGGGTTACTCTCATTTATGTAGCTAATGTTCAGATTACCAATTCCTTATGGTCCCTGTAGTGTAGTAGTTAATGTGCTGGACTGTGACATTGTAGTAAATGAGTTCAAACTCCAGTTGCACCATTATCTTCACTTTTGGACTAACACACAAGGGAAATGATTCCTTCAAAAATGTCTTGTCTATTTACAAAGTAAATAAGATAATTATATGAACTAGCAAATATATGCACCTTCCGGGTCCAAGTATTTAAGTTTTAATGTAATAAGTAAAAAAAAGTAAAGTCGTTGGGGGCAGCCTAAAGTCGGTATCAGCCAATCAGCGAAGGAGTCTATCCCCTTTTCAATAGCGCTAGACCAAAGAGATTATTTTAGCATCTGAGGTGGAGCGCCACACCTACCATCAGCTCCTTACTTTACCATACAGATCCCTGTGCTACTCATACGCTAAGTTGGCGAGGACCGGTATCGAACTAGGAACCTTGTGGTTTCTAGCCGAACACTCTACCGACTGAGCTAACCCGGCCCAATAAAATATTGTATTAAATTAGAAAGGCTAATGAAACTAGATAAGAATACAGATAAAAAGATTTTAAACACTGGGGGTGGGGGGGGGGATAATAGAAAAATAGAACAAATGAAACTTACTCTTCCATTATTTTCCATCACTCTCATCTTTTATTGCTAAATTTTCCTAATTTAACTATTTAGTTAAAATAGGAAGTAAATAATAAAATGACCGCTATTTCATCTTGTTAATGGATTTCTCTTAAGATTTATTGAAGAGATTTTTGCTCATATTTATTAGAATAAAACCAAACAATTAGAAATCAATAATACTAAACACATATTTATCAAAATAAAATTTTTGATATCAATATGCAAATTAGTCTTCCCATTCACACTGTAAACCACTATTTTGTTGTATATATAAATACAGTTGCATGTTATTAGTATGTAGATATAGTCTACAGTATTAATACATATTTACCAACCCCTCTACACAAGCAGGATGTGACACAAGGTCAATTTATTAAGTGGAGTTTGACAGGTTTGAATTCAGAGTTTTCCTTCTCCTAGACTGGTTACCTAGCCAAGGTTAAAGAGCCCAGTCTGCCCTGCTATTTTATCCATTGCTGGAGGGAGAATTGGATTCATACCTTTCCCAAAGGTATTAGCGCTATGTGAAGTTCAAACAGCTTCGTCGAGGAATTGAACTCGGGTCGACGAGTCCATTTCCTATGACTCTTACCATTAGACCACGCGCCTCTAACAACAGTGTACAGTATTAATAATGACAAAACGATTTTATTAATAATTGAGGTTTGAATAAGAATAAAATAATGGAGAATGTGACGTAAATAACTAAGGGAATTGTGACTTGAGTAGTAATATAGTTTTGGTTTCAGACAGACAAACACACTATCTCCATTATAATAAGATTAGTTTTTTGCTATAAGCTATTTGATTATTTTATTCCTACAGACAGACACACAGATGTTTCACCTTTATATAGATATAGATAACTTGTGGAAGTGGAATAAGTGGAAAGCACATGGTGCAATCATTAAAGATGTAGAAAATGGACTTGTTGACCCAATTTCAAATCCTGGACGTGGCTGTTTACATTTCCTGTAGTGCTAATACCCTTGGGAAAGGTATGCATCCAACTATTCTCCATCCAGCAATGGGTAGTGCAATCTGTGTGAATATTAATTTTATATATTATGGTGTACTATAGTTTAGTACACCATGATATATATATGTATATTATCAGTGTATAGCATTGTATGCCATATACATCTATCCATATATATTTATACACATATATATATATTGCTCTGTATATAATCTAAAAAGTTTATTATACATTGAGCTCTCTTTAGTGATTTAAAGATTCACTGTATTTATACATACTGGATCATACAATAATAATACAGTGTATCTTAGAAATCACATATAGAATCATCCCTCACTACCAAGTTTTGGATACCTCTCATATATATATATATATATATATATATATATTTTCTCTTTCTCACACATAAACACGCACAACACTTATGTGACTAAGTTTTTTGTTTGTTTTTGTGTACAAGGCACCTTACACACACACACACACACACACACACACACACACACACACATATATATGTAACAAAAACAAACAAAAAAACTTAGTCATATAAGTGTTGTGCATATTTATGTGTGAGAAAGAGAAAGAGAGTTAGGAGACTGCAGGTTACTGAGACCTGAAGTAAAGATTTTTTAAAAATCTTATAAAAAATATAAATAAAAAATATATATATATAGTTGGTTGGTTGGTTGGTTGGTTGGATTTTATGTCATGTCAGCCCTTGTTGGGTTATTTTATGCGGAAGACGTTTTTTGCCTTTTTTTTCAAATATCAAAATAAATTCTAATTTACGATTTTGGAAAATTATGAAGTCTAGATGTGTAAAAATTTTCTCCAAAGAAAGTTACACAGCATAGCCAAAACATGTAAGACCAAAATAACAGCACAACAAGGATATGCATACTCAACAAGTGATTCAGGCCCAGACTAAAGATACCAGTATTTTGAAAATAAAGGGGAATAACTTATGTCCCTTTAGTCTTCCGTACAGAAAAAGAACTATCATTAGTAATAATTTTTCTAAATATATAAAAATCATGGAAAATATGTTGCGCAAAATTGTGCATTTTTAAACTTCAAACTTGTTCTTGAGTTTAAATATTGTCTTCAACATGCCACCGCCCAGATGTTTAAAATTCACTATTAAATTTTCAAGTGAATAAAAATAGGCCAATCAGAATCAGAAAAATTACTTAATTTTTGCATCAATTCAAATAAAAATATTGTTTTAAAACTATTGAAAAAAAACAAAAATTAAACAAAAAAACATGCTACATAAGTTATTTTTTGAGTTTTAAGAAAATAACTTTTTAATTTTCAAATCACTTTTTTCAGGTATTGAATCTATATTTTAGGATTAAAAATTTTTTTTTTATATGTTCTTTAGGATTTGATCTTTCAAAAAATGTAAAAATCAGGGACCGGAAATTCATTTTTCTTCAAATGAACACCCTACATTCTGAATTAATAAAAAAATAAGAGAGTTTTATAATTGTGTATATATTGGTTAGGAGGTTGATTTAGAAGGCTATCACAATACAGATGTAAAGAAAAAATAATAATACGGTAACAATGATGTTGTGTGTCAACTTGTATTTAATTTTTTGTACAACACGAGAATACAGTTATTTAAAGATACCATCATTTTCAAAAAAAAAAAAAATTAATTTAAAAAGAAATGCCATAACTAGACTGCTTCAGTTCCAGTGATCTTTTGAAAAAGAGATATTATATTGAAAATTCAAGAATTAAATACCGGTTAACACACAACATCATTGTTACCGTATTATTTTTTTTTCTTTACACCTGCATTGTGATAGCCTTCTAAATCAACCTCCTAACTAATAAAATTTTTTTTTTCAATTTTTGAAAAATAAAATAAGCTATTCATTATAAAAGTAAGTCATCGAATGATAATTTGATAAAAATTTCATTAAAATTGGACAATTTCCTGATTTTTGGAAATTGTTTTAAAATTAAGATATTTGAAAAATTTATTACCTCCCTTGGTTATCATTGCGCACACCTATCTATATATCTATCTATATATATATATGAGAGTAAGTAAACAAACAATGTGTTTATTTGATATGGCTTTTAGCCGACAATCTTTGGGGGATATGTGCTTAATTGAAGTCATACCTAATTTTGAAAATTAATTAGTTAATAATCAATGAATTTAGGCGGGCATATATGTTCAAATGTAAGGCTAAACAAATCGAGAAAATGTCAATCCCTGAATGTACATTTCGACTTATCAGGTCTCATCAGCAAGGTTATATACATATTGCTTGATCAGAGGGAAACATTGAAATCATACTGAAAGTCCTGATTACTGGTGTTAATTTGAAATGGACAATATATTTTTCTTTGTTAAATAGCGGCAAAAAGATTACATTTTTAATAAATATTGTCCACCCTCCAATTATCTTCTGATTAATAAAAAAAAAAGATTTGTACAAGAGTGGTTTTAATTTGTCATAATACAATCAACATCAAGTATATACACGAGTAAACAATAAGAGAAACTACTGATGTTTTGTCAAACAAGAGTGCTCTCCCTTAGACCCGGCAATATTTTTAATCGTAAATGCTCGTTTAATGAATGATTTTTCAAGTCCAATTTTTCACTCAAACAAACGGTCGTTCAATGTGTTACATAATTATTAGATACCTAATATTTATGTGCAATAGTGTAGAAATCAAAATGGCTGTTATTAAGTTGCAGCCCACGGCCTTGAAGGATGAGTGACAAGGCTTGACCTGTCCTGATCCTTCCTTCTGGTGGATACCGTGAGAATCGGTGAAGACCCTCTTCCAGTTTAGATTAGAAATAGATTTTAGTCAGTCGGCGAGAAACCACGCCGGTGGTGAGTCGTGTTATACACGCTCTGACTCACTTTGTGCAGGTAGTCTGGTGGGGGATTTCGAGAATAAAATATGATCAAAGTAAATCGAAGTCTTGTGTTATTATCTAAAAACTAACAATGACACAGGGCTTCTGATAAAGAGAAATCCCCAATGAAAGACCAGACACAAAGTCCCCAAGAGAAGTCCAGACGTTAGAAGAGACCTAGAAGAAGTAAAGAAGTAAGTAATGAAGAGGGTATACAACAAATGCATAAAATATTTTTTTTGAAACGTCGAAGCTTACCTTATTCATGGGCCTATCATTGTTGTAACTTTGATCCAAAGTGATCCCATACATTAGGTACCACCAATTTTCCCTGTGAAATTTACCCCCCTATATTTAACACAATGAAACTTGCATAAAAGTTAGTATTATCTTGAAAATCTTTTGTCTATTTGAAAGAAGAAACATTAAAAAACTCATGATGATTTAAAAAAAAAATTTCAGATTACGTAAATAATGAAAATTAAAAACGAAAGACAATGTTTTCATTTTTGCACCATTAAATCAATTGAATTTTAACGTAGCCAAAAACAAGTTATGACTAGAGGCTTTTTAAAAATTCTATTAAAAAACAATTAATGGTCAGATTTTCACGAAAATTTCCATAACCTTTTGATGAAAGTAAGTCTGAAATAGATTGGGGAAAGTTACAAAGAAAAACAGTTAATTCAAAGATCAAATTATCCGATTGGGGAAAAATTACTCACCGTTATCTTGAAAAATAAGTAAAACAGTCCGTTTTTTACAAAACGGTCAGTTTCTTTATTGATATTTTTTTAGCTGAATTCTGTATCCATGGTTCTTTTACTAAAAAAACTCTGGCATAGAAACTTATAAAAATCTTCTGATATAATTATTCAGACTCTTATCTTTATAGAAAAAAAGTAAAAATCGTTTTTTGTCGGTTCATTTTTTCATATTTCATAAAATAAAATACGATTTTTATAAGTTTCAATGCCAGAGTTTTTTTTTTAGTAAAAGAACTATGAATACAGAATTCAGCTAAAAAAATAGAAAAAAGATAGATTTGTATTCAGTTACGACTAGTTGTTGCCTTGTCTTACCAAATCGATGGTAATTGGAACTAGTATGATTATTCTACAGTTGTATTATAGTAGTTTTAGTGGCCGGTTTAGTTCAGTTGTAGAGCATCCACCTCAGAACTATAAGGTTCTGGGTTTGATATCAGCTCTTGCCAATTCAACGCATGAGTAGCACAGTTTGGGTCTGTTCAGTAAAGTGGGGACATCATGGTAGGTCTGGCACACCTACTCAGACCCCCCCCCCAAAAAAAAAAAATCTGCCTTGTCTAGCACTAGTGAAAAGGGGATAGACTCTCTTGCTGTACAGCTGATACCTGTTGTATAGACGTATATACCCAACTTTGGGTAAATAATCAAGAGAGGAGACTCGGGAGACAGAGAGAGAGAGAGAGATAGAGACAGACAGACGGACAGAGAGAGAGAGACAGAGACAGAGACAGAGACAGAGAGTTGAGTCTTACTTATTACTTCATTTCTTCCTGCTATCTTGTATGGTTGTTTCCTTTTCTTCTTCTCTGGCCGTCATGTTGTCTAGTCTCTTCTAAGGGCTTCTTTCGGGCTACTTTTTTAGTCATGCAATTAATTAACTCACAAGACTTTTATTTTCTTGATCAAGATTTATTTAATCCATTCTGATTCGCCGCGCGGGGAGTTAACAACCCCAGCAGATAGATACATGTGTTCTCTGCTTCAATCTGAGGTTGAAACTAAATCTAACTAGTTACATTTTTCTCATGGCGTGCAAGATTCACACCTCTCTAGGGGTCAGTTGGGGGTCATCCAACGGAAATCTACCCGCCTACACTTTTAATAAAAAATAATAATAATAATAATGAAATTTATTGTGTACAGTGCTCAGGTGCACCACAACTCATCAAAGTCTCATGTCAAGTACACAGAATAATGTATTAGTGTCAGGAACATGAACAGTTTACAGTAGTAATATGCATGTATGTGTGCGCGTGTGTGCATATGTATGTGGAGAGTGGCATCAGGTATAGTGTCGGTGGACTACAGGAAGCATGGTGGCTTTGAAAGATTCAGTGCTTCGGCAGCCTACAACACGCGGGCAGTTTAATTTAACTCCAACGAAGCTATTTCAAACTAACAACAGGGTTTTGTCAATGATTTATGACACCGCATAAATTATGTAACAATAACACTAGTGAAAAGGAGATAGACTCTCTTGTTGTACAGCTGATACTGACAATAGGACACTCTGCCTTCTTTATTTTATTTATAGTAAGTTTGAAAATATAAATAAATCTTTGAATATTTTCTATTTATGTCATTGGATATTGAAGAAATATTTGTTTAAGAAATGCGTCCTTGAAATTAGCAGCAGAAACCAGTCTTGTACCCTCTTTTTATCTGATTTTTTTCGGTGAAATAAACTTGTTTTTCATCTGAATTTTTGTTACGTACTGGGGTTTTCACTGTACCCAAAGCGATGTATGTTAGTAGTCAGCTACGACCGACTACTGGACTTCAATAATAACAGATACGTATGTACAAAAGAAGACCTTCTTTATTTTCTTTGATATGTGGGTGGTGAAGTCACAGAGGTTACAATGAGTGCACGAGGGGTGGTTGCAGACGGGAGACATGAAGTGTCCTTTCCGCTGCCGGCTGGCGTCTGACTGCCGTCAGCTTGCCCTCTGGCTTTTTGTATTGACTACACGCCTACACATCTTTATCTTTTTGATCTGATAACGGACCTTTGTTATATATTTCTTTATCTTCACCCTGCTTCCTTGACCGGAAACCATCTCTTCCGCTTTCTCTTTCTTTTTAAATATATATTTTTATCTTTCTCTTTGTCCCTCAGCCGGAAGTTCCATCTTCCGGGCGAGGACAATACAACATTTTTAAATAATTTGGTTTTACGATTAATCATTTCACGCATTTTTCAATAAATATGTCTCAATTAAATTATTTTGGGCATTTTTCAAGGAACTTTTTTTGAACAACGAATTAACTTTTTTTCAATGATAAAATTTGTAACTTTTTTTTATTAAATAAATTGAAAACAAATTATAAATTATTTAAGAATTCAGATGAAAAACAAGTTTACCCCTCCCCCCCCCAAAAAAAAGCTGACCAAAATAGAATATTTTTGTAGTCAAAAAGGGGTTGTTCATTACTAGCTATATATGAAGGTGTCCCATCATGGTGTAATGGTTAGCAAGCTAGTCTTGCAGATCCATAACTACTGAGAAGCGAGTTTGATCCTTGCTGGATGCCCCATACTAGTGATCTTGCGTCAAATCCTACCCGTGGTAAATGGTTTGGTTTGGTTTGGTTTGGTTTGGTTCGGTTTTGTTTTACGGCATATCAACCTCAGTGGGTCATTTAATGCCGATAAAGTTTTGAAATAAATCAATTCTTAATGGATAATACAATTTTGTTTATAAATACATTTTTCTATTTAACCCATAGATGGGACCCTAACAGGTACTACCACTCCGGGTCAGAGTGGACCAGGGAGCAATGGTGATGAAGGGGTGCTCCACATTCCCCAAACCTCCAGAACTGGAACCTCACCATCAGATAGAGTTTAACATCATTCCCAGGACATGTAGACCCTCAGTCACCACCTTCTAGCACCCATATGATAAAAAGGGGTTGGGGTTTGCCATAAGGGCAATATGGTCGGGACAATCATATAGGTGCTAGGGCGATTGATCGGAGGGAGCCTCTCCGACCGCCCATCTAGCCCAAGATAGGGTCAAAGTGGAGTATTGCAAGTCATGAACTGCTCATCCATCTGGGTTCTATCCTTAAGCATCACGGGTTGCCACCCACGGCCAACAGGTGGCCCCATTGGGGGAGTCTTACCCCTCTGCAGAGGTGCAGTCGGTGCATTCTAACGCCCCACCGACAGGGTGGCATGGTAAATGGATTAGATAAATATTTTTCTTTTTTTTTACATACAAAGACACATTCTTGTGGCTAAGAATGAGGGCTCGTTCATTACCAGAAGTCGTTTGTTACTCAAGTATACACAGTATTTACTATGTAGTTACCCATCTACGTACTGGCCAGGATCATCAATGCTTAACTTTGGTAATCTGTTGAGAATTGATAATTTCAGCATTAAGTGACCATAATTTTTAATGGCATGACCTTTATTGATGGGCAAAATAGATAAAGAACTTAGCTTCAACCCCTTTCCCAATTCCAGACAGCACCTACCCCCTCAACTAAAAGGGTTAGGGTCAGGTTCATTGCTTGATGCCTGAAGCACCTATAAAGGGGTTGGAGGTGCGTGGTCTAATGGTTAGAGTCATAGGAAATGGACTCGTCAACCCGAGTTCAATTCCTGGACGAAGCTGTTGGCATTTTACATAGCACTAATACCCTTGGGAAAGGTATGAATCCAATTCTCCCTCCAACTATGGGTAAATAACAGGGCAGACTGGACTCTTTAACCATGGCTAGGTAACCAGTCTAGGAGAAGGAAAACTCTGAATTCAAACCTGTTAAACTCCGCTTAAGAAATCGACCATGTGTCACATCCTGCTCGTGTGGAGGGGTTGGTAAATATATATAAAGGGGTTACAGTCAAGTCACGTTGAAAGCACCAGTTCCCACTAGCTCACCAAAGGTAAGCAGCGATGAACCTGTTCAATACTTAATTGGGTGACCATTTAAGCAACAGCATGTACTGTAAGCAAACTGAGATCAAAATGATCTTGATTCAGAATTAAATGACTTGAAAAGGGTTGATATGGCGTAAAACAAAACAACCTACCAACTAACCCTTAAAGAATATTAACAAAGCTAAGCTATTTTTAGAATCAATAAAAAAAAACCCTGGGTTGAATCCTGCTTATAGCAGAGAGACAATTTTGTTTGTTTGGTTTATTTAATGGCATATCAATCCTGTGGGTTATTTAATGCCAAAACTGTTAGAGTGTGAGATAAAAGTTGGTACTGTGGGGATTAAAATAAGATTAAAATAAAAATAATAAAAAAAAAGTAACAAACTCCCATGAGTCTTCACACAGGAAGTACCCACCGAGCATGTGCGGGGAAAAAGGACCCACTTCCGACCCCCAAGATAATCTCTGCTAACCATAGCTGGGGTACAGGTGTTAAGCTGTGTTAATCATTATTCTATGTTACTGTTGCCTTTGACTAGGATTGAACCTGCAGCCTAGAGAAGACTGTCACTTAGAACTGTTTTAACCCAATGCCTTTTTCCACTACGCTCACACCAGTACCCAGCTATGGTTAGCAGAATGAGAAAAGGATCCATCCGTGGATTTAATAAAGGGTTGGGTTCAAAGTTCTGTGATGGCTCCCGATTATGACAAGAAGGTTCCCGAGTTCAAAAAGAAGGTTCCCGAGATTGACAAAGCTCTTGAGTCTGACAAAAAATACCTGAAGAAGGCCGGAAGGCACATTGGCTGAAACATTGTACAGATAACATTAAAGATGAGGAAATGTTTATCTAATAAACATAAAATCCCTATTTTTAGTATCAATAAAAGAACGACCTTGTGCTGAATCATGCTTATAGTGGCAAGGAAAGATAAATAAATCTTTGTGGATATTTAATTTACTAAGCTTAGTTTTGTTTGGCACAAGGCCAGAAGTATGAAGCAATTAGTGAGAAGAAATTCTAAATAGGTAAACACTTCATACTTAGTTGCAATATCAATTTTTTAAGAGTCAATGTCTTAGTTCACAATTATATTAACTCTTAACATCCTGTTGATAATTTTCCAAGTCCAGAGCCCCATTCCGATAAAGATTTATTAATAAATGGATAAAAATGACCTTTTCCTTTAAAGTTACCTGTTATTTTCTGTAAATCAAAGACTACTAAATATGTTTAATATTACATTTAAACAAAGGTTATCGTTTGGGGTTCCGTATTTTATCGGTATGTAAAAACATAACAATTACATTAACTTCAGGATATCTTAAATAGGCTATAATTTCATTCATCACTAAGAAACATTGCTATGACTTCATTTAGCAGTTGGCAACACATGATGACGTCACAAAAAACCCAGTCAGTAAGCTCAACCTCCATACTTCTTCCCAATACAAAAGTAATAAATGAGTCAGTAACACCTGTAATTTATCTTAGGGTAGAGCTTATGGTGATTTAGTATAGGGTTGTTTGATATATTCGTTGTGAGGTCACCAGTTTAATGTTAAAATTTCATGAAATATTATTCAAACATAAAAAGACACCATAAAACATTCAATTATTGTAGGCACATGGCATTGTAAGATTCAAAGTGATAATACTTGAAGATAAAACTCCGACAAAGGTTGATAGACAAAACATTTTATATACAGCACAGAATAAACAGGGTACATAATACATAGAGGTGTACATGAACATACATACATGAGTAATACAAAGTTACTCGTAAAAGGATAAACATAAAAGCAACAGACATGAGACTAGGAATAGTCCATGCTGTATGAATCACTTACAGTAATGTAAGGGAGGCCAAAGCCCCAACAAGAGGAGGGTAGACCAGAGTCTAACCCATAGTGTCTCGTAGGTCAAGCAACAGGAAAAGAGAAAGAAACATTCAAATCAGCCGCTTAAATATCAAAGGCCCCTAGCGGGAACCAGCGAAACTAAATGGGCAGACAACTCCCCAGGCGAATACGAAAATAATGCCTACAGCATCAATAACAAGACTCAATTTTAAAACAAACAACTTGTATTGAGAAAAGGTTTGCAGAAAGGTAATGCAGAATACTGAGCAAAGTTCTTTCATTAGTCTTTTGTACAAAAAGTCATTTTTGTAAAGTTCATTATAACATGTAAGAAAAAGATGTTATAAGTTTTTGAATTGAGAAAGAAAGCGTAAGAATTCAAAGTCACAAAACAGTCAGTCGCAAGTAAATTGCTGATCTCTTAAATGGCTGATTAGAGAAAGATAGAAAGAAAATGTGATTTTATCTTATGTTAGAGTGACGTGGATTTAGTTAAACGAATAATTTCTTTCTGGTTGCGGTCTGAAAACTCCGCTATTTATAAGAAAAAGTAGGCTCCAAATTGAATCTTTTTTGTAAATTTCTTTTTGGGCGCAAACGTCTCTGATTGGTCGAAAATGTACAAATTTTTATTTCAATTTTCTTTTTTTTTACTAGGCTGCGCAATCACTTGCACAAACCATTAATTTTTGTCACTTGACTTTTGTTTATCGTAGTAAGAACTTCTGGTTACACTACAAGCTGCTTGCTTCTGTTGGGGTATGATAATCTGTATGGGAAGAAAAGTAAGATACAAAATGCAACAAATCTTTTTTTTGACAATTTTGACAAGTTTTTTTTTACTTGATTTTCTTATCTCTCAAATCTGCGTATCAGATGGGGGTAGTAGAATATGTCAACTGCACCTCTGCTGAGGGGTAAGACAGCCAGGTTTTTATGAAATATTTAGAAATCACAGAAAAGTATATTGTTTATTGTTAATGATATTTACATTATTTAAAAGTTTGAACATGCAGTGATGCTGATAGCTTTTTGATTTAGTGCGTCCTGGGATGTACACATTTGCTTAAAATGAGTCCCAGGGAAAATTTATGAGTCCCAACTAAAGTTTCTTAATAAATTGTCGGGTTTTTATCTATGATCTGGGGAAATGACTCAAGCTTCCTTGTAACCTATCCTGTGTAATTCATTTCTAATAAACTATTGAAATGTATTTACAGTTAGCTTGAAATGGTGAGGGAAGAAAAAAGGAAAACACTGGGATATATCGATATGATTTTACTGTGTCCTTTTAGATTTTTGTGCGTCAGGGACACAGGACGTGTACCTATCAGTATCTCTGAACATGTATATATATAATCACCATTTCGGTCAATACATTTTTGTAGGTGCTGTGGCAGATTTTGTATACCCATGTCATACCAGTTTGCTGCTGTGTCATTGAGGAAGTGTTGAACCTTGTTGTCATTGCAAACTGACTACATTACTTGCGCATGTTTGAGATATCTATGCACGACTCACTATACACTTCCATTAATTGGTGATGAATTTCAATCGGTTTAATGCTTTTTGCATTTTAAAAACGAATAACGGTGCTAACTTCACCATTGGTGGCAGCATTAATCGGGAGCTCCATCAGTTATAACTGCCAAGCCAAGACTGAGTATGGCAGTGAGGTGCGCACAGGTGAAGGCACAGTCACATTCCCAATAAACACAACAGTGTTGCCAATAGCTACACGAACAGTTTCCCAGCATCCTCAGTGCTTTGGAAACCTTACTTTTGGGATTACTTTCATATAAAGTGTAGGCACAGACACATGCACAACAAACACAACAGTGTTGCCAATAGCTGCACGAACAGTTTCTCTATGTACCCAGCACTTTGGAGACCTTACTTTTGTGATTAACCTTGTAGTTATGTAATTCGGTCACTGTTATAATCAGTGCCCTGCTTGGGAAGTTGGTAAGTATTGTGGCTTTGAAAGGCAGCTTAGTGGCTGAGAGTCAGTTCATGACAATAAGTTATGGATTAGCCTCAATCAATTTACAATAAATGAGATATTCCAAAACACAACACAGATATTATTGACAACAAGAATACATTTTATATTAAGACACAAACATAACATTCCAAAAACAAACACAAGGAGATTGGGAAAAAATTGATTTTTAGAAAAATGTTCATAACACAAGTTGTATGGAGAGAGAGAGAAGGAGTTGAACATATGGAGAGAGAGAGAAGAGAGAGAGAGAGAGAAGAGAGAGAGAGAGAGAGGGAGGAGGAGTTGGACATACGGAAAGAGAGAGAGAGATAGAGAGAGATAGAGAGATTGAAAAAGAAGTGTTGGACAGAAGAAAATAGAAACTGACTGAGAGGAGAGTTGGAGAGAGAAAATAGAGAGAGAGAAAGTGTGTGTGTGTGTGTGAGAGAGAGAGAGAGAGGAGAGAGGTATTGATGGAAAGAGAGAGAGTTGTATTGATGGAGAGAGAGAGAGAGGAGAGAGAGAGAGAGAGAGAGAGAGAGAGAGGGAGAGGGAGAGAGAGAGAGGGAGGGAGAGTTGGATGGGTGTAAAGAGAGAATGAGAGAGAAGAGTGTTGGACAGAAGGAAAAAGTGAATGAGGAGAGTTGGACAGTTGGAAAAAGAGAAAGAAAGAAAAAGAGAGAGAGAGAGAAAATTGTATGGAGAGAGAGAGAGAGAGAGAGAGAAAGAGATAGAGAGAGGGAGATGGATGGAAAGAGAAAATAGAGAGAGGAGTGTTGGACTGAAGTAAAGAGAAAGTGAGTGAGGGGAGAAGGTTCTGGTTTCAATATGGAATCTCGCCAACTAAGCGCATGAGTAGCACTGCTTGGATCTGTGTGGTAAAGTGAGGAGTTGATGGTAGGTGTGGTGCTCCGCCTCAGACAAAAAATAATCTCCCTGGTCTTGTGCTAGCAAAAAGGGGATAGACTTCCTCACTGACCGGCTGATACCGACAAAGGCTACTCTGCTTATGTTACTTTTACATATGACATATTGGAATTATCATCATCATCATCATGTCATGCTAGCAGCACGGATATCCATGACAATCTTTTGCCAGCCGTCCCTATCATTCATCTCACCCCCCCTGGAAGATCCTCCGCACAGCATCCAGTATCTGCACAGGGTTGTCCCATGTACTGGCTTCTACAGGAAAATGTTGCTAATGAGTTCGTTCTTGCTACTCCAGCAGTGCCCAGCATGTCTTGTTCGTCTCACTCAGATGGTTTGTGTTATCGGGAGCAAGTGACCGTACAGCTGCTTTCTTGTGAGGTGCTGCTCTCTTAGTTTAGGATCACATGCAGCAATCTTGTGCAGCTACCATCTAGATTATTCTCCAAGCATTTGTTAGTGTCCAAGTGGTGCAGCCATACAGTAGCGCTGATACAATTATGGCTTGGAAGAATTGTCGCTTTAACTTGTCAGTGAGATTGGATTTCTACCTGACTGATAATCTGTTTATAGCAGACCATACCTTCCCTGTATGTGCATTTACATCACTTTCTGTGGATGAGATATTACTACCTAGGTACGTAAATTGTTCTACCAGCTTCAGGGGCTTACCGTTGATTGTTGAGATGCCTCCTTCCTTTTTAAAACACATGTACTCAGTTTTATTGGAGTTCACATATATTGGAAATTGGGTTATCTGCCCCTATTAGTTCCTGGAATCACAGGCCAGGGGCAGACCCCTAAAATTCAGCAGAACAGACCCGGCAGGCAAAGGGAGCAGTACTAGCTGATACTAGCAGAAGAATAGAACTACAGCGACTTTACCGAACAACTTAGAGATATTGTAAAGACCTATACGACTAAGATAAGTGTATTTGAAACTCCTTGTATTACCTATAAATATATCCCCGCCAGGAGAAATTCCTCTGGCAACTCTATGAAAGACATTTACACAACTCTTAAAGACATTTGTATAATAATTGTACACTCTAAAAACATTATTACTAACCCAGAATAAACTGTTAACCCAAATATACACCCTATATTTGGCCTTGTACCTTTTCCTTCATTAATTACCAGTCATATTGTACGTTACTATTTTGTTTATCTCTCTCTTTTT
>CM042162.1:61297212-61333840 GCA_023376005.1 Doryteuthis pealeii
TTCCGTGCACTCAGAATAACCACTGCGAATAACCACCACCCTTCCTGGGTGTATTAACAGCGTACTGCAGCTAGATAGTTTGGTTGTTTACAACCTTTTTCAGGTTCATTTCAGGTCAATCGAATCATTTTGATATTTCAGGTTGCTTACAGTATCTGCTTTAAGATTTATTCACCCATCTAGTATTGAACAAAGCCTCATCATGCTGTAACTTCAGTGATTCTAGTGGTGTTGTATACTCTCTTTCCCTTACTTTCTTACTTCTATTATTCTTTTTCCAGCGTCTGCGACTTCGGTCTTGGGGACTTCATGTCTGTCTTCCATTGGGGGATTTCTCTTATCAGGAAACCCTGTTGTCATTTGGTAGTTTTTAATAATTAACACAGACTTCGATTTAACTTAGATCATATTTTATTCTGAAATCCCCACCAGAAACTACCTGCGCATGTATGAGTCGCAGTGTGCATAAACACGACTTACCACGTCGTGGTCTTGGCCAATCTGACTAAAACTCTCTCTAATCTAAAAACCGGAAGAGGGTCTTTACCTCCACCGATCTCACGGTATCCACCGGGAAGGATTCAGGATGAGGTCAAGCCTTGTCATCAATCCTCAAGGCCGTGGCTGCACTTATAATAGCCATTTGGTTTTCTACACTTACTGTACATAAGTATTAGGGAAATCTAATAATTATGTAACAGTGGGAAACTGGTGCTTTCAACTGCAACTTTAGTAAACAATATTTTTCTTTGGTAAACATAAATTTGGAAATTTAAATGTTTTTAGTGAACTCAGCGTTTCTAGCGACTCTTTCTGAGTATTCTAGCTGATTGCAGCAATGAAATAGTCTGGATTGGTCTCAATTCTTCCTCTGATTTCCAGATTCTCAAATCTTTGTTCTAAGTCTTTCTTTGAAGCTTTTTGGGACCGTTCCAAGGCACCAACTACAATGTATTCATTATTATTAATTACTATTAACTAAGGTATCTAAAGCTCGCTTGTACCTCAAATTTTAGCTCTTTCAACACAAAAATCAATTAAGTGACAGTCATAACTTGGAAAACGTGTAAATGGTCAACATGTAAGTCAAGAGACCGCTATATTTGCTCAGTTTTTTCTTTGTCATACCCACATTACTGCACAGACATATATATATATAACTCTGGAGGCGTGTGGTGTAATGGTTAGTCATAGGAAAATGGTTTGTCTACCAGAGTTCAAATCCTGCGGCGGGGCTGTTGCATTTCACTTGCACTAATACCCTTGAGAAAGTTGCATCCAACTACTCTCCCTCCAGTAGGTCAGTCTGGGCTCTTTAACCTCGCTTAGTGCGTAAGCAGTCTAGAGAAAAGAAAACTCTTAATTCAAACCTGTTAAAATCTGCTAAGAAATGATCTTGTTACATCTGCTTGTGCTGCGAGGTGTTAAGATGTCAACCATAGACACCGTATTTTCGCACGTTTATATTTCTTCAGTGTGGCTAGATTTGCAAGTTACCGGGAATAGAAACCTGACTGATTTTCTGTCAGTTTGGCGTACTTTAACAACTTGGCCATCAGCCAGCTGCAGAGGAAGAGTAGATTTTAACTGTTAAATATTAGTATATATTAACAGTTAAAATCTACATAGGTATATATGTCCAGCTGTTAGAGACTTACATCGGTTTATAAGAGAGCCTTGCAATATCTTATTATAATGGATTGTGTGTTTTTTTCTGTCTGTAACCGAAACTTATCCACTACTCAAGTCACAATTTTCTTAGTTATTGACATTCCACATTCTCCATGATTTTATTTTTATTTTAACCTGATATTATAAAAATTCTTTTACATTATTAACTGTTAACCAATCTACATACTAACAAACCCAATTTATATTTATATATACAACGAAATAGCTGGTTTACAGTGCCGAACAAGAAGGTAATTTGCATATTGATATTTAAAAATGCGATTTTAATAATATGTGCTTAGTATTATTGATTTCTAACGTTTGGTTTTATTCTAATGAAGTAAGCAAAATCTCTTCAATGAAATCTTAAATGAAATCCATTTAACAAGAAAATAAACTGTCATTTTATCTTCACTCCTCTTTTAACTAAATATAAATAGAAAAATACAATGGAAGCGAGAGGATGGAAGAGTAATTTTCAGTGTTCCTATTGTTTCGATCTTACCCCCCTCTGTTTCAAATCTTTTTATCTGCATTCTTGATTTAGTTAATTAGACTTTATAATTTAATACAATATTTTATTACATTAAAACTAAAATACTTGCACCCGGAAGGTGCATATATTTGCCTAAGTATTATATTATATATATATAAATGCAAATTATTTGTTATCAAATATTTGACATTGAATAACCCATAAGAGATTTGATATGCCCTTAAACAGTAAACACAAACTCTCACTGGGTACTCCATTATATTTCTGGCCTTTGTTGCCACAACTGAGCTAAAGTTAAAATTACAATTGTTGTTACTGGATCATACAGTATTCCGTATACTAGTACATTCAAACTACATGTACGCAGACTATAGTAACTCGCAACAGAGTCCTAAAACCTCGAGGTAGCGGTTCGTTGTAACCTTTGCTGTCCAGTAATCATTTCCGATGTTCTCAACAGCCGTTATAAATAGTCCTGACCAACGCATTTATCTTTCTACGCAAGGTACGGCTAGCAGTCCATTAAGGAGTGAGGGAATGAAAGAGCTGACTCTGCAGCTAAATCGGCTCAAGATTTATCCCTGACAAGTTCCAGATACCAATATATGACTTGAAACCTAAAATTAATAGATTACTTCATACAAAAATGCGCAACATGGGAATAACTGTATCCACAATTAAACTCTTCCTAATCAAACCGACTTTGGGAGGCTGCAGACCAACTTTAAGAAGTCTAGAAGGAACAAGTCATTAGTCCCGGTTATCATTGGTCATACAAAACTAACACACTTATTATACTAAACAAGAACAAAACCACAATGTTGAAACATGTCAAACACCCCTGGACAGTTAAACTTTTGATGGAATGCAGATTTTTTGCTCATCAGAAAAACCATTATTTAAAGCAAAAACAAAATATGAAGGATCTATTGAAAATGTTACAGAGAGGATATTTTCTCCTTTTTTGAGGGAAATAAAATTATACCATAGAAATATAGACATTGAAACAATTCAATGCCTACAGTATGATTCCAATAGTGCTACACATTGTTAAACCAATTACTAAAAGTATATATATGAATTACACCAATATGATATAACACCCCAACCGCTGGGCCATGATATAGCCTGGCGGTTGATATTGCCGTTAAATTAAAAAACCAACCAAACCTAATTCAGTGATGAACATTAGATTCAAACATTATATTGACTGAACTTCAGATAAAATAAAATTTTTACCCAATAACTGAATTTTTCAGGCTACAACCTTATTGATCTTTCTTTGTGCATTCATACATAATTTTGAGTCTTGATTTGAACCTGTTTATAGGGTTAATTGGACCCAACCAGGATTGAGCCTGGCATAGGGCCCAAATGAGGATCAAATCTTTGTGCTTCATGATACACAAAACAAAATGGCAAAATTATTGGAATAACTTCCAAAACAACAAACTACATGAAATAAATGCCACAATAGGAAAACTTCAAATAAATCAAAACAAAAATATCCAGAAAGAAGTAATATTATCCAGCTAACGAATAGGACACTCATACATTACCCATTCATACCTCCTCAAAAAAGAAGCATCCCCATATTGCCATACCCATGCCAAAAACCCTACACATCAAACACATATTAACAGAATGTAGCCAACCTAAAACATACGAAAAAAAATACTACCAAACAACAATCTAAAAAAACATATTGTGTGCCAGAAACTCACTTGGATACATAAAAGAAGCACACATTCTTACAACAAATCTAAAAAATCTTCCAAAAATGAAAACACAAAAATATTGTTTAAAAAAATCATCTAAAGTTTCATTCACCAAAAATGTCAAAAAAAAAAAAAAAAAAAAAACACTTTTAGAAAATTAAACATTATCACCAATTCATTTTCAAAAACGAGTCAGCATTAAATGACCCATTGGGTTGATATGCCGCTAAAACAAGAACAAATCAATCTTGTGCATTCATTACTAAATTTGAGTCTTGATTTGAACCTGTTTATAGGTAATTACTTCAACCAGATTTGAGCCTGCATAGGCCAAATGGGATCAAAATCTACGAGTAATAATAGGTTTTGGAGATGAGCTTGCTAAGACCCTTTCATGCAAAGTTTTTCCAACTCTTTTAATGATACCAAAAGATGGTAATGACTTTATTTATATCGACACAGTATAATACAGTGGGAATCAAGTTTTGCAATTTTTAGTATGTATATAGTACCTAATAATGAGAATGGAATTGGTGTATTTTTCCTATAAATAATGACTAATGAAACCTTGGAAGGAGAAACAAAGGAAGGAAAAATTGTTTTGAAAAATTGTTAAATTGTAAAAGTACCGAGTACTATTACCAAGGATAGATTTATGTATCTAGACTGTACAAAATAAATAAACGACCTCTTGGGCGTGTAAAATAGATTTTTGGAAACAATGCTGGAGGGGGGAGTAAAAAATTCAATGTCAGCGAGTTTGTACCCTAAGAAGTAAATCATCAAATTCATTAAGGATTAAAAAGAAAAACAATTGGGAATGTTAAACTTTTAAAATATGTATTAAAATTAAAAACTTATATAAGTATATAATACCAGTCATGTATTTATCAAACTTATTTTAAAAAACAATAGACTGTCTAATGTTGCTTGTTCAAATTTAGTGTATTTTTTCTATGTTATGACGGTTTTGGGTAATGTGATGTAAGCAGTGACGTAATGTTACAGACAAAACGGAGGTGAATCTCCATTATTAATAGTAAGGTATATGAATATCTATTCATATATCTAGATTGGTCCCCAACTTTTTTGCGCCATGGACCGGTTTTCATCTATAGCACAATATTTTTACGGACCGACCTTTCATATGCTCCGGCCTACATTTGCTCGATAATCGTAATGACGAAATCAATAATAAATCACCCGCAGTCGTCTTATGTCCAAATGAAAAATCACAAATAATAATAAACAAAACTTTTGTTCATAATTAATAATCCAACAACATCTCTGTAAATTAAAATATTTATTTCAGAACGAAATCTTTCTATTAAGAAAAATTCAACGTTCTGTGCGACCTGGTACCTAATGGCCGCGCCCCGTACCGTGCACCCGCACCTGGTGGTTGGGGACTCTGATCTAGATAATAGTTAAATGTTTATAATATTACATTTTTTTTTTTTTAAATGCATGTCGTCCTGGGAATGACGGTTTAAACTCTATCTGTGGT
Source organism: Doryteuthis pealeii (assembly GCA_023376005.1). Taxonomy (NCBI): domain Eukaryota; kingdom Metazoa; phylum Mollusca; class Cephalopoda; order Myopsida; family Loliginidae; genus Doryteuthis; species Doryteuthis pealeii. The sequence goes on from CM042162.1 coordinate 61,302,605, forward strand.
GAGTTCCAGTTTTGGAGTTTGGGGAATGTGGAGCACCCTTCATCAACCATTGCTCCCTGGTCCACTCTGACCCAGGTGGTAGTCCCTGTTAGGTCCCATCTATGGGTTTGAATAGAACATGACGTTTATAAAAACAATTGTATTTATGCATTAGAATAAATTTATTTTCATCAATTTGTCGGCATTTAATGACCCACTGAGGTTTGATATCCGTAAACAAAAACAACCACTTAATGCAATCATTTTTTTTATTAACTTTTACTTAAATATCAAATAATTTGAATAGAATTATAGACAGCTCATTCAACTGTGGCATATGGAAATCTAATAGATGCAATGGAGTTATCAGAATAATAATTAATTATAATTTTTATTTATTTGTTTTATTCTAAAGAAACTACAATGGTTAAATTACAAAATATATTAATTCGTACTGGGTACTCGCTTGATTTCCTTATTTTAGAATCCCCCCTCCCCCGGCCTTTAGCAGCGGTACAGGTACTTTTTCCATACCACATTTTTCTACAAACTTTTCAGCATACATGTCTGGTACCTAACTTTGAACCACCCTGTGAGGTATACTATTTTTTTTTTTTTTTTTTTTTTTATTCAACAGTCTTTCACCAAAAGGTGAGTCAAAAATCAGGTTACCTGATAGCCTCCCCCGCCCCCCCAAAAAAAGGAAAAGATTGGGCTCGAATAAATGAGTTAATAATATATCAAGCTGTAAATTGATTATAATGCATAAGAAAATTTTATATTACAAGCGCTGACAGTTATATTGCTTAACCAATAGATTTTGTATCTTTTATGAATGGGAATGTTGGTGGGCTGCTTTATTCAATCTGTTCTTCATATATTGACATTGAAAAATCATATTCCAGACATGTTTGTTTTGAAATGGAAAGAAAGACTGCTAATTGATCAACTCTTTTGATAGTTCTTTAATCAAATTCAGTGATTGATACCATCAAATTTTTTTAGACTTTGTAGTCTTAAAATGTTAAATATTTAAAGCTATTTAGTAAAATATCAATTAATCTTAATTCAGCAAAGTTCCTGAATTAACCAATGTGTCCTGAGTTGTCACTGAACTACATTGATGGTGAGGCTCATTTCTGGGGTTGTGGAGTACTCCTTCATTGGCATTACTCTCAGTAGTACTTGTTAGGGTTCCATCTTACGGGTCAAATATATCTGTTTAGAAATTATTCGTATTTATCAGAATACTTGAAACTATAATATAACTGTGCAAATTATTTGTCTTAATAATGATCTTAGTTTGGTTATTTTCCAGTTCAATCCCCCTCAGTGCAATTTCACAACCTCCAAATCCAATTTCTATTTTGCCCATTTGATTCTCGATACTCATTTGAAACTACTGGGATGTCTTTCACGATAGAAATCTAACATTGTTCATGTGACCAACTGCACACACACATGCAACCACTTTTTACCCTGATACATAAAGCATTGTCTATCACAATTAGAGATCCATGAAATGTTAATTCTTGGTTTTTTTTATCACCAATTCTGTTGTGAATTAGAATTGAAATGGGTCAACAACTAATTGTCATCTGTGACATAGACTTTGATTAAATGGATCATATCAGTAAATCTTATGTGTGTATGTGTGTGCGTTGTATGTGTATATGTGTATGTGTGCGTGTATGATGTATGCATGTGTGTGTGTGTGTAAAAATAATGAATAAATGTGAAAAATAAGTCATGAATGATTTATTAATATTTTTAAATTTCACATTTTAAAACATTTTGATTATTTAAATATTTATTCTATAATCTTCATCTGGACATTCAAATATTACCTGTAATGTTGGCGTATATTTTTTCAAGCGACTCTTATTTTTCAAATTTATTACTACTTTTTCAACATATTGTTGGATTCATTTCCATTTCTTCCTAACATGCATATATACGTTATAGGCAGTGGTGGTGGAATGGTTACCATCATTAGGAAATGGACACAACGCGTTCAAATCCTGGACTAGACTGTTTGGATTTCACATAATGCTAATACTCTTGGGAAAAGGTATGAATCCAACTATTCTCCCTCTGGCTATGGGTAAATAGTAGGGCAGGCTGAGCTCTTTAACCTTGGTTAGGCAATCAGTCTAAGACAAGAAAAACTGAATTCAAATCTGTTAAACTCCTGCCTGTGCGGAAGGGTTGGTAAATAACCATATATAATATATATATATATATATATATATAGTAGCAAACTCGTGTTCAAAGTATTGCCTTGCTTGATAAAAAAAATTATATGTATACACATATATATATACACACACACACACACACACACATAATATATATTATATATATAATATATATATTATTATATATATATGAGAGTAAACAAACAATGTGTTTATTTTGATATGGCCTTTTTAGCGACAATTTTTCGAGGATATGTGCTTAATTGAAGTCATACCTAATTTTGAAAATTAATTAGTTAATAATTATGAATTTAGGCAGGCATATATGTTCAAATGTAAGGCTAAACAAATCGAGAAAATGTCAATCCCTGTATGTACATTTTCGACCTATTAGGTCTCATCCTTGCTATAAACCTTGCTGATGAGACCTAATAGGTAAAAATGTACATACAGGGATTGACATTTTCTCGATTTGTTTAGCCTTACATTTGAAACATATATGCCCGCCTAAATTCATTAATTATTAACTAATTAATTTTCAAAAATTAGGTATGACTTCAATTTAAGCACATTATCCTCCAAAACATATATATATATATATATATATTATATATATTTGGAATAAAAGGCCTTAAATACCATGGGTATCGTGGGTTATGGACCATTTTCACTCGCGAGTGTGCTCACGAGCTTCTTCAGACCACTGATATATTTTATAGACTAAATAAAATATATCAGTGGTCTGAAGAAGCTCGTGAGCACACTCGTGAGTGGAAATGGTCCATAACCACGCTTACCCATGGTATTTAAGGCCTTTTATTCCCAAATACTTTGCTCTGTTACAATAATTAACATTGAGCTTCTCATACGGAACCTGAACTTACAACAACTACTGGTAGAGAAATTAGGACCACCTAGAATCACCTTGTACAGAACTTGTACCGCACCAAGTTATATATATATATATATATATATATATATATATGTGTGTGTATATATATTATGTGTGTGTAAATTAACACACACAAAATTCCTCAACTCTAACCAATTCTGGAGACATGACTAAGTTTAGGATCTTTGTCCTCCAGATCATTTTAGTAAATTATGATCAATGCAGAGGAAATAGATTTTAGTAACCAAGATAGACTTTGGTGTATTTGTTGATTACAAAAAATAATGTCCGATTTTATTAGATGGTTTAAATATAAAATTGGCCATTATTTTCCAAACAATCCAGCAGCTGTTTCTTGCTGAGCAGTGTATTTGTTTTTTTACACTTGGAGTTTATCCAGATGTTTTCTTTGTTAACTTAATCTTGGCTCATAATATTGGCTCAATTGGAAAAAAGTCCAGTTTCTTATTTGTAATCGGGTTGTAGAGACCTGGGATTTTAATACTTACTTAAAAAAAAAAAAAAATTAAGTAGGTCTTAAGTCTTTAGCATTTAGATGTGTAGATCGATTGACTCACCAAGGAATACCAACAGCACTGATTCCCTTGACTCTCTTGTGCCATCTGTCCCTATCAGCCATTGCTCTTAGTAATGAGTCCATTTCCTATGACTCTGACCATTACACCATGCACCTCCATATATATTTATATATATATATATTTACTAACCCTTCCACATTAGCAGGATGTGACACAAGGTCAATTTCTTAAGCGGAGTTCAACAGGTTTGAATTCAGAGTTTTCCTTCTCCTAGACCGGTTACCTAACCAAGGTTAAAGGGGCCCAGTCTGCCCTACTATTTATCCATAGCTGGAGGGAGAGTAGGATTCATACCTTTCCCAAGGGGTATATGCACCTCCATGTGTGTGGAGGTGCATGGTGTAATGGTTGGAGACGTAGGAAATGGACTTGTTGACGCGAATTCAATTCCTAGACGAGGCTGTTTGCATTTCACATAGCGCTAATGCCCTTAGGAAAGATATGCATGCAACTTGTCTCCCTGCAGCTATGGATGAATAGTAAGGTAGACTAGGTTCTTTAACCTTGGTTAGGCAACCAGTCTAGGAGAAAGAAATCTCTTCATTCAAACCTGTTAAACTCTGCTTAAAATTTGACTTTGTATCACATCCTGCTTGTGCAAAGGGGTTAGGAAATATATATATATATATGTGTGTGTATGTGTGTATTTATATATGTGTATGTATAAAGGAGGCGTGTGGTCTAATGGTTTGAGTCGTAGGAAATGGGCTTGTCAACGAGAGTTCAATTCCTGGACGAAGCTGTTGGTATTTCACATAGCACTAATACCTTTGGGAAAGGTATGAATCCTACTCTCCCTCCAGCTATGGATAAATATCAGGGCAGACTGGACTTTTTAACCATGGCTAGGTAACCAGTCTAGGAGAAGGAAAACTCTGAATTCAAACCTGTTAAACTCTGCTTAAGAAATTGACCTTGTGTCGCATCCTGCTCGTGCGGAGGCATTGGTAAATATATTCACTTTGCCGAAGAGCATAAGGCCTGGTTTGTTGTTATTATTCACTCAACGTCCCCTTACCTATTATGGTAGAGACATGTAACTATCATTGACAAGGTTAATTTTGCAGGGATTGTTCGCTGTGTACTGTGGCCGAGGCAGTATGGTCTTTGACTATGCCTGCTGAGGTCCCGGTTTCGATTTCTGTCGGAGCGAAGTCGTTAGTATACATCGCTGATTCAACTTAAAGTCGAAACAGTCTGTACGATGTTCTACACACCGAGCTATCCTTTGCCGGGATTACACTTGTCAAGTTCATTTTCTATGAAATAGTATCGAATTTTATGTGATACATGCATTGTAATTGCCTTCAAGCAAAAATATAATATATATGTGTATGTATATATGTATTTTTTTTTCAGTTCTCCTAAATGAGATAGATAGATGGTTAAACATTGGTTACTACGAACAGAATTTTACAATGATTTAAAAATTGCTTAGATAACTTCTATATTTTCAACATATATGATATAATATATATATATATATATAATAATATAATATATTTTTTTTTTTTTGTGTTAACTTTTTTTCTTTTTCTCCTGTGATAGGAACAGTAATTGCAGTAGTGTTTCATCATCATAAAGAAGCTTTCAACTGTAACGGCGGTCATTTACTATGGACGTATTATGTTGGTGTCCTCACTGTTGTCGGTGAGCATCCTGCTCAGTGTCATGATCATCCATGTCAGTATGAAAGGAAGCATTACAAATACTTTCCCCAGGAGGAGAATGCCTTACCTTCTTTACATGAAGGTACTTCTTGGAATGCCCGAACTTACCTGGAATGTTCTCGGTGAGTATTCTGTTGGACCTGTTTTCATAAAAATGAGTGTTGCAGGTATTTGTGTCAAATAGACACTGCAAAATGTATATTTAAAGATTTAAATTTTTATGTATAAAAGATTTAAAAATAGAATTAGCATTATTTGTACTAGCAAATATATGCACCCTCCGGGTGCAAGTATTTAAGTTTTGATATAATAAAATATCATATTAAATTAGAAAGGCTAATGAAACTGACTAAGAATGCAGATAAAAAGATCTGCAACAGAGGGGGTATAATTGAAAAATAGAACAACTTTGAAACTAACTATTCCATCATTTTCCATTACTCCCCTCTTTCATTGGTAAATTTCCTAATTTAACTATTCAGTTAAATAGGAAGTAAAGGATAATATTACAGTTATTTCTTCTTGTAAATAATTCTTTTAAGATTTATCCACGAGATTTTGTTTATATTTCTTAAGATAATACCAAGCACATATTTATTAAAATAAAATGTTTAAATATTTTCAATATTTTTGGGGGGCCAAAAATTAGCCTTTCTCGTTCAAAACTGTAAACCGCTATAAGATGATTAGTACGTAGATGTGTCACAGTATTAATAATGTAAAACAATTTTATTTCATTCTTTAAAACTTCAGTTATTAATAAAAATTGTTTTACATTATTAATACTGTGATCTAACGCTAAGCAATTGTATTGATATATACAACAAAATAGCGGTTTACAGAGAGAAGCTAATTGCATATATGATATTTAACATTTTATTTTTAATAATATGTGCTTGGTATTATAACTCGTGATAAATCTTAAAAGAAATATTTACAAGAAGAAATAACTGTATTTTATCCTTTACTTCCATTTTAACTGAATAGTTAAATTAGGAAATTTACCAATTGAGGGGAGCTAATGGAAAATGAGGATAGTTAGTTCAAGTGTTCTTTTTCAATTATACCCCCTCTGTTGCGATCTTTTATCTGCATTCTTAGTCAGTTTCATTAGCCTTCTAATTAATATATATTTTATTATATCAAAACTTAAATACTTGCACCCGGAGGTGCATATATTGCTAGTACAAATATGCTAATTTTCTATTTTTAAATCTTTTTACATAAAAATTTAATCTTGTTTAAATATACATTGCAGTGTTATTTGACACAAAATACCTGCAACACCATTTTTATTAAGGTCCAACAGAATACCCCTCCGAAAACCAAGATAGTTCGGGCATTTCCAAGAAGTACTTCATGTAAAGAAGGTAAGCTCCTCCTGGGTGTTTGTTTGAATGCTTCCTTTCATACTGACAATGATGATTCATGACACTGATCAGGATGCTCACCGACACAGGGTGAGACACAACATATACTCCATAGTAAATGACCGCCGTTACTCGAATAGCTTCTTATGATGATGAAACACTACTGCAATTACTGTTAACCTAGGAAAAAAAAAAAGTTCACTATATCTCTCAAAAAAAAAAAAATAAATTTATAAATTTTATTTTATATATATATATATATATATATATAGTTGAAATCTAGAAGTTATCTAAGCAATTTTTAAATCATTGTAAAATTCTGTTCGTAGTAACCAATGTTTAACCATCTATCTATCTTCATTTAGGAGAACTGAAAAAAAAATATAATACATATATATTATATTTTTGCTTGAAGGCAATAGAGTATCACATAAATTCGATACTATTTCATAGAAAATGAACTTGACAAGTGTAATCCCGGCAAAGGATAGCTCGGTGTGTAGAACATCGTACAGACTGTTTCGACTTTAAGTTGAATCAGCGATGTATACTAACGACTTCGCTCCGACAGAAATCGACCGGCCGAGATAGTCAAGACCCATACTGCCTCGTCGCTCAGCGAACAATCCCTGCAAAATTAATTGTCAATGATAGTTACATGTCTCTACCATAATAGGTAAGGGACGTTGAGTGAATAATAACAACAAACCAGGCCTTATGCTCTTCGGCAAAGATATATTACCAATGCCTCGCACGAGCAGGATGCGACACAAGGTCAATTTCTTAAGCAGAGTTTAACAGGTTTGAATTCAGAGTTTTCCTTCTCCTAGACTGGTTACCTAGCCATGGTTAAAAAGTCCAGTCTGCCCTGATATTATCCATAGCTGGAGGGAGAGTAGATCATCCCCAAGGTATAGTGCTATGTGAAATTACCAACAGCTTCGTCCAGGAATTGAACTCTCGTTGACAAAGCCCATTTCCTACGACTCCATTAGACCACACGCCTCCTTTATACTACACATATATAAATACACACATACACACACTATATATATATATATTTCCTAACCCCTTTGCACAAGCAGGATGTGATTACAAGTCAAATTTTAAGCAGATTAACAGGTTTGAATGAAGAGATTTCTTTCTCCTAGACTGGTTGCCTAACAAGTTAAAGAACCTAGTCTCTACTATTCATCCATAGCTGCAGGGAGACAAGTTGCATGCATATCTTTCCTAAGGGCATTAGCGCTATGTGAAATGCAAACAGCCTCGTCTAGGAATTGAATTCGCGTCAACAAGTCCATTTCCTACGTCTCCAACCATTACACCATGCACCTCCACACACATGGAGGTGCATATACCCTTGGGAAAGGTATGAATCCTACTCTCCCTCCAGCTATGGATAAATAGTAGGGCAGACTGGGCCCTTTAACCTTGGTTAGGTAACCGGTCTAGGAGAAGGAAAACTCTGAATTCAAACCTGTTGAACTCCGCTTAAGAAATTGACCTTGTTCACATCCTGCTAATGTGGAAGGGTTAGTAATATATATATATAAATATATATGGAGGTGCATGGTGTAATGGTCAGAGTCATAGGAAAGGACTCATTACTAAGAGCAATGGCTGATAGGGACAGATGGCACAAGAGAGTCAAGGGATCAGTGCTGTTGGTTATCCTTGGTGAGTCAATCGATCTACACAATCTAAATGCTAAAGACTTAAGACCTACTTAATTTTTTTTTTTTTTAAGTAAGTATTAAAATCCCAGGTCTCACAACCCGATTACAAATAAGAAAACTGGACTTTTTTCCAATTGAGCCAATATTAATGAGCCAAGATTAAGTTAACAAAGAAAACATCTGGATAAACTCCAAGTGTAAAAAACAAATACACTGCTCAGCAAGAAACAGCTGCTGGATTGTTTGGAAAATAATGGCCAATTTTATATTTAAACCATCTAATAAAATCGGACATTATTTTTGTAATCAACCAAATACACAAAGTCTATCTTGGTTACTAAAATCTATTTTCCTCTGCATTGATCATAATTTACTAAAATGATCTGGAGGACAAAGATCCTAAACTTAGTCATGTCTCCAGAATTTGGTTAGAGTTGAGGAAATTTTGTGTGTGTTAATATACACAACATATATATATACACACACATTATATATTATATATATATATATATTATATATACTTTGGTGCGGTACCAAGTTCTTGGTACAAGGTGATTCTAGGTGGGTCCTAATTCTCTACCAGTAGTTTGTTGTAGAGTTTCAGTTCCGTATGAGAGCTCAATGTTTAATTATTGTAAACAGAGCAAAGTTATTTGGGAATAAAAGGCCTTAAATACCATGGGTAGCGTGGTTATGGACCATTTCCACTCACGAGTGTGCTCACGAGCTTCTTCAGACCACTGATATATTTTATTTAGTCTATAAAATATATCAGTGGTCTGAAGAAGCTCGTGAGCACACTCGCGAGTGAAAATGGTCCATAACCACGATACCCATGGTATTTAAGGCCTTTTATTCCCAATATATATATATATATATATTAATATATATATGTTTTTGGAGGATATGTGCTTAATTGAAGTCATACCTAATTTTGAAAATTAATTAGTTAATAATTAATGAATTTAGGCGGGCATATATGTTCAAATGTAAGGCTAAACAAATCGAGAAAATGTCAATCCCTGTATGTACATTTTTACCTATTAGGTCTCATCAGCAAGGTTATAGCAAGGATGAGACCTAATAGGTCGAAATGTACATACAGGGATTGACATTTTCTCGATTTGTTTAGCCTTACATTTGAACATATATGCCTGCCTAAATTCATTAATTATTAACTAATTAATTTTCAAAATTAGGTATGACTTCAATTAAGCACATATCCTCGAAAAATTGTCGGCTAAAAAGGCCATATCAAAAATAAACACATTGTTTGTTTACTCTCATATATATATATATATATATATATATATATATATATATATATATGTGTGTGTGTGTGTGTGTGTGTATATATATATGTGTATACATATAATTTTTTTTATCAAGCAATGGCAATACTTGAACACGAGTTTGCTACTATATATATATATATATATATATATATATATAGGTATTTACCAACCCTTCCGCACAGGCAGGAGTTTAACAGATTTGAATTCAGTTTTTCTTGTCTTAGACTGATTGCCTAACCAAGGTTAAAGAGCTCAGCCTGCCCTACTATTTACCCATAGCCAGAGGGAGAATAGTTGGATTCATACCTTTCCCAAGAGTATTAGCATTATGTGAAATCCAAACAGTCTAGTCCAGGATTTGAACGCGTTGTGTCCATTTCCTATGATGGTAACCATTCCACCACCACATGCCTATACGTATATATGCATGTTAGGAAGAAATGGAAATGAATCCAACAATATGTGAAAAAGTAGTAAATAAATTTGAAAAATAAGAGTCGCTTGAAAAATAAATACGCCAACATTACAGGTAATATTTGAATGTCCAGATGAAGATTATAGATAAATATTTAATAATCAAAATGTTTTAAAATGTTGACAATTTAAAAATATTAATAAATCATTCCCATGACTTATTTTTCACATTTATTCATTATTTTTACACACACACACACATGCATACATACATACACGCACACATACACATATACACATACACGCACACACATACACACAATAGAATTTTACTGATATGATCCATTAATCAAAGTCTATGTCACAGATGACAATTAGTTGTTGACCCATTTCAAATTTCTAATTCACAAACAGAATTGGTGATAAAAAAAAAACCAAGAATTAACATTTCATGGATCTCTAATTGTGATAGACAATGCTTTATGTATCAGGGTAAAAAGTGTTGCATGTGTGTGTGCAGTTGGTCACAATGAACAATGTTAGATTTCTACGTGAAAGACATCCAGTAGTTCAAATGAGTATCGAGAATCAAATGGGCAAAATAGAAATTGATTTGGAGGTTGTGAAATGCACTGAGGGGGATTGAACTGGAAAATAACCAACTAAGATCATTATTAAGACAAATAATTTGCACAGTTATATTATAGTTTCAAGTATTCTGATATAATACTAATAATTTCTAAACAGATATATTTGACCCGTAAGATGGAACCCTAACAAGTACTACCTGAGAGTAATGCCAATGAAGGAGTACTCCACAACCCCCAGAACTGGAGCCTCACCATCAGATGTAGTTCAGTGACATACTCAGGACACAATTGGTTAATTCAGGAACTTTGCTGAATTAAGATTAATTGATATTATATACTAAATAGCTTTAAATATTTAAACATTTTTAGACTACAAAGTCTAAAAAAATTTGAATGGTATCATCACTGAATTTGATTGAAAGACTATCAAAGAGTGATCAATAGCAGTCTTTCTTTCCCAATTTTCAAAACAAACATGTTCATGGAATTATTGATTTTTCAATGTCAATATATGAATGAACAGATTGAATAAAAAGCAGCCCCCAACATTCCCCCACTTCATAGATACAAATCTATTGGTTAAGCAATAATAACTGCTCAGCGCTTGTAATATAAAATTTTCTATGCATTATAATCAATTACAGCTTGATATATTATTAACTCATTTATTCGGAGCCCAATCTCTTTTTTTTTGGGGGGGCGGGGGAGGCTATCCAGGTAACCTGATTTTTGACTCACCTTTTGGTGAAAAGACTGTTGAAAAAAAAAAAAAAAAAAAAAAAATAGTATACCTCCACCAGGGGTGGGTTCAAAGTTTAGGTACCAGACATGTATGCTGAAAAGTTTGTAGAAAAATCGTGGTATGGTAAAAAGTACCTGGTACCTCTAAAGGCCGGGGGAGGGGGGGATTCCTAAAATAAGGAAATCAAGCGAGTACCCAGTACGATTAATATATTTTTGTAATTTAACCATTGTAGTTCTTTTAGACAATAATAACAAATAAATAAAATTATAATTAATTATTATTCTGATAACTCCATTGCAATCTATTAGATTTCCATATGCCACAGTTGAATGAGCTGTCTATAATTCTATTCTAAAATTATTTGATTATTTAAGTTAAAAGTTAATAGAAAAAAAATGATATGCATTTAAGTGGTTTGTTTTGTTTTACGGCATATCAACCTCAGTGGGTCATTTAATGCCGACAAAGTTGAGAAATAAATTTATTCTTAATGCATAATACAATTGTTTATAAACTCATGTTTTTCTATTCAACCCATAGATGGGACCCTAACAGGTACTACCACTCTGGGTCAGAGTGGACCAGGGAGCAATGGTGATGAAGGGGTGCTCCACATTCCCCAAACCTCCAAAACTGGAACCTCACCATCAGATAGAGTTTAACGTCATTCCCAGGACGACATGCATTTAAAAAAAAAAAAATTGTAATATTATAAATCATTTTAATTTATTATCTAGATCAGCAGTCCCCAACCACCAGGTTGCTGCACGGTACCGGGGCGCGGGCCATTAGGTACCAGGTCGCACAGAACGTTTGAATTTTTCTTATTAGAAAGGATTTTCGTTCTGAAATAAATATTTTTATTTACAGAGATGTTGTTGATTATTAATTTATGAACAAAAGTTTGTTTATTATTATTTGTTGATGTTTTCATTTGACATAAGACGACTGCGGGTGATTTATTATTGATTACGTCATTAACGATTATCGAGCAAATGTAGGCCGGAGCATATGAAGGTCGGTCCGTAAAAATATTGTCTTAGATGAAACCGGTCCATGGCGCAAAAAAGGTTGGGGACCAATCTAGATATATGAATAGATTATTCATATACCTATATCTATTAATAATGGAGATTCACCTCCAGTTTTTGTCTGTAACAAAAATTACGTCACTGCTTACATCACATTACCCAAAACCGTCATAACATAGAATAAATACACTCAAAATTTGAACATGCAACATTAGACAGTCCTCATTGTTTTTTAAAATAAGTTTTGATAAATACATGACTGGTATTATATATCTATATATAGTTTGTTTTATTTTAATACATATTTAAAGTTTACATTTCCAATTGTTTTTCTTTTTAATCCTTTAATGAATTTGATGATTTTACTTACTTAGGGTACAAACTCGCTGACATTGAATTTTTTACTCCCACCCCTCAGGCAATATGTTTCAAAAATCTATTTTTACATCGCCCAGAGGTCGTTTTTTATTTTGTACTAGTCTAGATAATAAATGCTATTCTTTGGTAATAGGTACTAGGTACTTTTTACAATTTAACAATTTTCAAACAATTTTTCCTTCCTTTTTGTTTCTCCCTTCCAAGGTTTCATTAGTCATTATTTATAGGAAAAATACACAATTCCATTCTCATTATTTAGGTACTATATGACAATACTAAAATATTGCAAAACTTGATTCACACTAGTATTATACTGTGTCGATATAAATAAAGTACATTACCATCTTTTGGTATCAATAGAAAGAGTTGGAACTTTGCCATGAAAGGGTCATTAGCAAGCTCATCTCAAAACCTATTATTACTCTAGTAGATTTGATCCCCATTTGGGCCCTATGCCAGGCTCAATCTGGTTGAGTCAATTACCTATAAACAGGTTCAAATCAAGACTCAAATTATGTATGAATGCACAAAGATTTGATTTGTTCTTGTTTTACGGCATATCAACCTCAATGGGTCATTTAATGCTGACTACGTTTTTGAAATGAATTGGTGATAATGTTTAATTTTCTAAAAGTTTTTTTTTTTTTTTTTTTTGACATTTTTTGTGAATGAAACTTTTAGATGATTTTTTTTAACATATTTTTTGTTTTTCATTTTTTTGGAAGATTTTTAGATTTGTTGTAGATGTGTGCTTCTTTATGTATCCAAGTAGTTTTTCTGGGTTTATTTGGTAGAATATGTTTTAGATTTGTTGTTTGGTAGTATTTTTTTTCGTATTTGTTTTAGGTTGCTACATTCTGTTAATATGTGTTTGATTGTGTAGGGTTTTTGGCATGGTATGCAATATGGGGCTGCTTCTTTTTTGAGGAGGTATGAATGGGTAATGTATGAGTGTCCTATTCTTAGTCTGGATAATATTACTTCTTTTCTGGATATTTTTGTTTGATTTATTTGAAGTTTTCCTATTTGTGGCATTATTTCATGTAGTTTGTTGTTTTGGAAGTTATTCCAATAATTTTGCCATTTTTGTTTTGTGTATATGAATGCACAAAGATTTGATCCTCATTTGGGCCCTATGCCAGGCTCAATCTGGTTGGGTCAATTACCTATAAACAGGTTCAAATCAAGACTCAAATTATGTATGAATGCACAAAGAAAGATCAATAAGGTTGTAGCCTGAAATTCAGTTATTGGGTAAATTTATTTTATCTGAAGTTCAGTCAGTATAATGTTTGATCTATGTTCATCACTGAATTAGGTTGGTTGGTTTATTAATTTTAACGGCATATCAACCCGTCCAGGGCTATATCATGCCCAGCGGTTGGGGTGTTATACATATTGTGTATTCATATATATACTTTTAGTAATTGGTTTTAACAATGTGTTAGCACTATTGGGAATCATACTGTATGGCATTGATTTGTTTCATGTCTATATTCTATGGTATAATTTTATTTCCCTCAAAAAGGAGAAAATATCCTCTATGTTAACATTTTCAAATAGATCCTTCATATTGTTTGCTTTAAAATAATGTTTTCTGATGTGAGCAAAAAATCTGCATTCCATCAATAAGTGTTTAACTGTCAGGGGTGTTTGACATGTTTCACATTGTGGTTGTTGTTCTTGTTTGAGTATATAAGAGTGTGTTAGTTTTGTATGACCAATGCATAACCGGGACATAATGACTTGTTCCTTTCTAGACTTCCTTAAAGTTGGTCTGCAGCCTCCCAAAGTCGGTTTGATTAGGAAGAGTTTATTGTGGATACAGTTATTCCAGTGTTGCTGCCATTTTGTATGAAGTAATCTATTAATTTTAGGTTTCAAGTCAGTATATGGTATCTGGAACTTGTCAGGGATTAAATCTAGAGCCGATTTAGCTGCAGAGTCAGCTCTTTCATTCCCCCTCACTCCTTATGGACTAGCCTAGCGTACCTTGCGTAGAAAGTAAATGCGTTGGTCCAGGACTATTTATAAACGGCTGTCTGAGAACATCGGAATGATTACTGAGACAGCAAAGGTTACACGAACCGTCTACCTCGAGGTTTTAGGACTCTGTTGCGAGTTACTATATGTCTGGCGTACATGTAGTTTGAATGTACTAGTATACGGAATACTGTATGATCCAGTATACAACAATTAGTTAATTATTAAACTTAGCTCAGTTGTGGCACAAGGCCAGAAATATGGAGTACCCAGTGAGAGTTTGGTTTTATCTGTTTAAGGGCATATCAATCTCTTATGGGTTATTCAATGTCAAAATTTGATACAAATAATTTGCAGTTTATATATATATATATATACTAGCAAATATATGCACCTTCCGGGTGCAAGTATTTAAGTTTTAATGTAATAAAATATTGTATTAAATTATAAAGTCTAATGAAACTAAATAAGAATGCAGATAAAAAGATTTGAAACAGAGGGGGGTATAATCGAAAAATAGAACAACTGAAACTTACTCTTCCATCACTCTCGTCTTCCATTGTTATTTTTTCTAATTTAAGTATTTAGTTAAAAGAGGAAGTGAAGAATAAAATGACAGTTATTTTTTCTTGTTAATGGATTTCATTTAAGATTCATTGAAGAGATTTTTGCTTACATTCATTAGAATAAAACCAAACAGTTAGAAATCAATAATACTAAGCACATATTTATTAAAATCACATTTTTAATATCAATATGCAAATTAGCCTTCTTGTTCGCACTGTAAACCGCTATTTCGTTGTATATATAAATATAATTGCGTTTTGTTAGTATGTAGATATGGTTAACAGTATTAATAATGTAAAAGAATTTTATTAATAATCAAGGTTAAAATAAAAATAAAATCATGGAGAATGTGATGTCAATAACTAAGAAAATTGTGACTTGAGTAGTGATATAGTTTCGGTTACAGACAGAAAAACACACAATCTCCATTATAATAAGATATTGCAAGGCTCTCTTATAAACCGGATGTAAGCTCTCTAACAGCTGGAACATATATACCTATGTAGATTTTAACTGTTAAATATATACTATATATTTAACAGTTAAAATCTACTCCTTCCCTGCAGCTGGCTGATGGCCAAGTTGTTAAGACGCCAAACTGACAGAAAATCAGTCAGGTTTCTATTCCGGTAACTTGCAAAGTCTAGCCACACTGAAGAAATATGATACGTCGAAATACGGTGTCTATGGTTGACAATCTTAACACCTCCACACAAGCAGGATGTAACAAGATCAATTTCTTAAGCAGATTTTAACAGGTTTGAATTAAGAGTTTTCTTTCTCATAGACTGCTTACCTAGCGAAGGTTAAAGAGCCCAGACTGACCTACTGGAGGGAGAGTAGTTGGATGCAAATCTTTCTCAAGGGTATTAGTGCAATGTGAAATGCAAACAGCCCCGCCCAGGATTTGAACTCTGGTAGACAAACCCATTTCCTATGACTAACCATTACACCACACGCCTCCAGAGTTATATATATATATGTCTGTGCAGTAATGTGGTAATGACAAAGAACAAAACTGAAGCAAATATAGCGGTCTCTTGACTTACATGTGTACCAATTTACACGTTTTCCAAGTTATGAGCTGTCACTTAATTGATTTTTGTGTTGAGAGCTAAAATTTGAGGTACAAGCGAGCTTTAGATACGCTTATGTTAATAGTTATTAATAATAATGATACCAATTGTAGTTGGTGCACTTGGAACGGTCCCAAAAAGCTTCAAAAAAGACTTAGAACAAAGATTTGGAGAATCTGGAAATCAGAGGAAGAATTGAGACCATCCAGACTATTTCATTGCTGCAATCAGCTAGAATACTCAGAAGAGTCCTAGAAACCTGAGTTCACTAAAAACATTTAAATTTCCAAATTTATTTCACCAAAGAAAAATATTGTTTACTAGTTGCAGTTGAAAGCACCAGTTCCCACTGTTACATAATTATTAGATTCCTAATACTTATGTACAGTAGTGTAGAAACCAAAATGGCTATTATAAGTTGCAGCCCACGGCCTTGAAGGATTGAATGACAAGGCTTGACCTCATCCTGATCCTTCCGGTGGATACCGTGAGAATCGGTGGAGAAGACCCTCTTCCGGTTTTAGATTAGAGAGAGTTTTAGTCAGATTGGCCAAGACCACGACGGTGGTAAGTCGTGTTATGCACACTGCCGACTCAATCTGCGCAGGTAGTCTGGTGGGGATTTCAGAATAAAATATGATCTAAGTTAAATCGAAGTCTTGTGTTATTATCTAAAAACTACCAATGACACAGGGTTTCTGATAAAGAGAAATCCCCAATGGAAGACCAGACATGAAGTCCCCAAGACGAAGTCCAGACGCTGGAAAAAGAATAATAGAAGTAAGAAAGTAAGGAAAGAGAGTATACAACACCACTAGATCACTGAAGTTAAGCATTGATGAGCTTGTTCAATACTTAGATGGGTGACTATTTAAAGCAGATACTGTAAGCAACCTGATATCAAAATGATATCGATTCGACCTGAAATGACCTGAAAAAGGTTGTAAAACAACCAAACTATACTAGCTGCAGTACCTGGTAATACCCAGGAAGGGTGGTGGTTATTCGCAGTGGTTATTCGAGTGCACCGGAAAATGCTAGCGAACCTGGGTGCCCATATTGGATTTTTGGAGCATATGACCTTTAATTCAGAAGGACATGTTTTTAATTTACACCGTCAATATCTGGTTGTTTGTTAACAGACGATTTTTAGAGTTTTTTTTTTTTTTTAATTATAATACTAACCCCTAACCCTAACCAACAACCGGATATTGACGGTGTAAATGAAAAACGTCCTTCTGAATCGAGATCAAAAAGGGGTGCCTAAAGGTCCGGAGCATATGACCTTTAATTCAGAAGGACATGTTTTTAATTTACACCGTCAATATCCGGTTGTTTGTTAACAGACAATTTTTAGAGGGTTTTTTTTAAATTATAAAACTAACCCCTAACCCATAACAAACAAACGGATATTGACGGTGTAAATGAAAAACATGTCCTTCTGAATCGAGATCAAAAAGGGGTGCCTAAAGGTCATATGATTTTCAATAGCAACCTGTGCTTATGGTAGGTCAATGTTTTGTATGGAATTAACAATACCTGTTTAAGTCATAAGTCCTTCTTCCATCCAGCTTTCTTCATTCAGAGTGAATAAGCCAGGGAAGTTTGAGCTCAAAAAGTATCAAAATCATTTGATTTCAACATTACTACTACTCCCCTTACCCTTCTCTCACTGAAACATCTTTTTCTTCCTCTATTGTAAAGATAACCCCTAGGGGTTTCATTATTGATTTTTATTGAAATCCAATTAGCCATTCCTGTTTCTAAATATTAGCTTAACATAAAGTTTCATCAGGATCGGATCGCTGGTGTAGGCAACAGTTGGTTATACAGACAGAAATTGCCATTTATGTAATAAATAAAAAAACATTACAGCATATAATTCATTACATTCTATTTTATTATGTTTTTATATAATACAGTGCTATTTTTTATTATTAAAAAAAAAGTAAGAAAATAATTTTTTTTAAGGGGGTTGGAATGGATTAATGGCATTTCAGTTTATTTCAATGGGGAAAATTCATTTGATATGCGAGGAAATTGAGTTACAAGTGGAACATATTAATCTAGTAAGTAAATGTCATGGTTTGGTTGGCTCGATGTCATCAATACCTTTCAGTGGCTGTTTTTGTTAACTCATCAATAGACACTAGACTTAGAGAAGAGGAGCAGTAGTTTCCTTACTGAACTGTTTGATTCTGGCTGTTGGCCCACTTTTGGGCTCATCCGCCCAGCATCTTGTGAGATACACTGTTGGCCCATGTTGTGTTCGTCCACAGTGTCTCACATCCACCACGCTGCTACCCATGGTTTCAGGTGTTAAGCAACTGTATGGTGTGTAGGTTACTCTGCCTTGAACTGTTGTCCAAGAAGAGATGAAA
The DNA here is from genome assembly GCA_023376005.1 of Doryteuthis pealeii. Classification (NCBI taxonomy): domain Eukaryota; kingdom Metazoa; phylum Mollusca; class Cephalopoda; order Myopsida; family Loliginidae; genus Doryteuthis; species Doryteuthis pealeii. Next base: position 61,321,452 of record CM042162.1, read on the forward strand.
AAAAAACAAAAAAAAAAAACCCTCAGTCTTTTTAGAGAAGGTGGAAATTCTATTGTGTGGGGTCGAGGAGAGATAGGGGATAAATATGATGCTTATTTCACAGCTGGAAGAGCAAGGACAAACTCATAAGCAACATTCTCCTGTGGAAGCCAACACATGGACATGCTAATATGGGCAACCCAGCAAGGACCTTCATTGACCAATGCTGCACAGAGGACCTCCCTGGGGCAATGAATGATAGTGAAGGTTGGAGAGAGATTGTCAGGGATATCCATGCTAATTGTGTGACATGATGATGAAGTAAATGTACCAGTAAATTATTTTTTTTATTATTATTATTATTAAACTATTTGAACTTACTGACTTTACTACATTCATAAGTTTATATATGTTTATATATTTTAGTTTTTCCTTTATATATTTATGCGCGTCCAAGGTTTGAAAGGAAGTAGTGGTTGTTACAACTATCTCAAGTTTGGAGACTTGACAGAATGCATACAAATGATTTTAACAGCATCTCAACCAGTCTAGGGTTATTTTATGTCTAGAGGTTAGGGAATCACATTCATTGTACATTGATATTTACATTTTTGTATAGCTGTTTCTTAAGAGTTTTTTTCTGGTTTTTGGGGGGTGTAGGGGCACATGGTCCTACTGAATACAAATAGTTTTTAAACAAATCGATTTGACCCCTGGTTTGGTTTGGTTTGGTTTGCGCATATCAACCTCAGCGGGTCATTAAATGTCGATTAAGTTTTGAAATAAATTCATTCTTAATGGATACTCTTTTTTTTTATAAAATACATTTTTCTATTTAACCCATAAATGGACCCTAACAGGTACTACCACTCTGGGTCAGGGTGGACCAGGGAGCAATGGTGATGAAGGGGTGCTCCACATTCCCCAGAACTCCAGAACTGGAACCTCACCATCAGATAAAGTTTAACATCATACCCAGGACATGAAGACCCTCAGCTACCGCCTTCTAGCACCCATATTATAAAAAGAGCTTGGGGTTACCATTGGGGCAATCGTATACATGCTAGGGCTTGACATGACCAGCCAATTGATCGGAGGGGGTTTCTCCGACCACCCGTCTAGCCTAAGTAAGGGTTTAAGTGGAATGTTGCATGTCATGGACTACACATCCACCAGGATTCCATTCTTAAGCATCACGGGTCACCACCCATGACCAACAGGTGGCCCCAGTGGGGGAGTCTTACCCCTCTGCAGAAGTGCAGTCGGTGTAATCTAATGCCCCAGCCAACAAGGGGTCCCTAGATGGGACCCTAACTGTGTCAAGTATATACAGTGTACAAGTCAGATACATTACAAGTTTTGATGAACATGCAACCGAGTTTACTTGTTGGTTGGTTGGATTTTACGGCATGTCAACTATGTTGGGTTATTTTATGCCAAAGACGTTTTTGTTTTGTTCATTCTTGGTGGGTACTCAATTTTCTCTTTTTTTAAAACATTTTTTTAGACTCATTTTCTTATTTAACCCATAAATGGGACCCTAACAGGCACTACCACTCTGGATCAGAGTGGACCTGGGAGTAATGGCAATCAAGAGGTACTCCATATTCCCACAGCTCCTATTTACCCGTAGCTGGGGAGATAATAGTTGGATGTGTACAGTTTCCAAGGATATTAGTGCTATGTGAAATGCAAACAGCCTTATCCAGGATTTGAACTCAGTTCACCATGTCCATTTTCTACAATGGTAGCCATTATGCTACAAACACCTCCACAAATATTGTAAACAATTATAGCTTCAAGAAACTATTCTTAATGCAAATAATTTGCATACAGTTATATAGTTTCAAGTATTCTCATCTAATACTAATAATTTATACACAATTTTATGGTTTCGCGTAACTATTCCTATTTAATATTAATCATTAGTTTGCACATTGTTATATGGTTTCAAGTAATAATAATCCTTTGTAAATTATAGCTTCAAGTAACTATTATTGTTGCATACCTCTTTACTTTCTTTCTAACTTCTTCTATTCTTCTTCTGTTCTTCCTGATATCTTAAGTTCTATCATCTCTTCTAGCATCTGGACTTCTCTTGGGGACTTCGGGTCTGGTCTTCCATTGGGGATTCTCTTTATCATTCGATTTACTTAGATCATATTTATTCTCGAAACCCCCACCAGACTACCTGCGCAGATCGAGTTGGAGCGTGCAATACACGACTCACCACAAAACTTGATCAAGTAACAAAAAAAATGTCTTGTAGTTCATTTAATTAAACCCAAGCAAAGCCAACAAAAGCCCTTAGAGGAACTCAAGAAGAAGCAGCTAGAAGAAATCTAGACAGGAACATGGCAACTGGAAGAGTAAAGATGTCAACAAGTGATAAAAGCCAACTCCTAACCAAGTAAGTCTCTAATCTGTCTCTCTCTCTCTAATACTTCTCTCTGTCACTGAAGAACTCTCTTATCTGAGAACTCTCACATACACCAATTCTTTGCCCGATGTCAATGTGGGTATATAATAGTACCATATTTTCTCTTATTAAAAACTGGTTAAACTTCTCTTTCTGAAAAATAATTTCCCTTACATTATATATCCCCTCCTTTTTTTTTGTCTTTATTTAATGCTATTTAGGATTCTCTTTAGGTCTTAAAAATATTATTGAGATTTTTTTTTTTTTTTTTTTTTTTCTGTCTCTCATATCCTGTTTCTTTTCCCAAATTATATATAAATTTTCCCTTGTTTTCCTCTAGCTTTTTCTCCTGAGTGGTGAGATGGGCATGAAAAAAAAAAAAAAAAAACTCGATCAAATAACAAAAAGTGTTGTAGTTCATTTAATTAAACACAAGCAAAGCTCAATAGAAGCCCTCAGAGGAACTCAAGAAGAAGCAGCTAGAAGAAAACTAGACAGGAACATGGCAACTGGAAGAGTAAAGATGTCAACAAGTAATAAAGTATGGCCAACTCCTAACCAAGTAAGCTCTAATCTGTCTCTCTCTAATATCTCTCTAATATCTCTCTCTATCACTGAAGAACTCTCTTATCTGAGAACTCTCACATACACCAATTGTATGCCCGATGTCAATGTGGTTTTATAATAGTACCACACATGGGACTTACTAATTGAACCCAGCAATTGCTAATTACTGTTTACCTTGTATCTTTGCTTGGTAAACCTTTTCCCTATACTTAATACTTATGTTTCTATTATTTCTCAGAACTCTTGTGATGGTAGTTGAGGTGCTCAACCTCAGATGCAAAAACAATCTGCCCGCTCTTACATTAGTGAAAAAGGGATACACTCCCTCACTACCGACAATAGGCCACTCCGCCGATTTTACTACTTACTAAATGTGACAATTATGCAATTGTGACAGACTAATTTTTTTTCTTTCACTAAAAAAATGAAAAAGTTATAGAAAATAATCGACCTTTTATTAGTTTTCTTTAGAATAAATTCAAACTTACTATGTTATTGCCCAACACAGATTTCTTTTGTCATTAACTTCCTTTTCTTTCAAAGAAACCCAAAAAGAATGGCTAAAAAGAGCTTCAAAAACATCACGTGGGAATTTCAGTGGCTGTACGGAATAGCGCAAAGAAAATTTCCGTTATTTTTGTAGTAATGTATAAAAAAAGGGAAAAAAAAAAAACGGAAATTTAATACTTACATTCAACAACTGGAAAAGAGAAATTCCAGTCATTTGCTGAATTTCTTCTTTTTTTAAACTAAACAGTTACGTTTTTTAAGACTCCAAATATCACACACGCCATAACTCGATATTTCTTAGTGGTTGGAGGAGGGAGAGACTAAAGAAATATGGCAGCTATGTGAATTCGAGCGACTTGAAGACGTACTTTTGGGATTTAACTGATTAGTAAAAGAAAATGAAACAAATGGCTGAAATTTACTCTTGGGTGGTGAATGAAAATATATGTATATAATCTTTATAATCACAGAGATAACGAAAAATTTCTTTGTTGAGCTAAACACCAGAATCTGCCAATTGTTATTAAGTTTTACGGGGGATGTTTCGTTTTGGGACTAACACACACTTTGTAGGGATAACAATTTTGATCTTACGCTGGAAACTTTTGCACACATCCATTTTAAACAAGTGTTAATTTCATTGTCAGCACTAACACTTATTGCACTTACTGAACTTTTATCAACGGAAATGTTCAGTGATTGTTTGGGAAAATGAAAGTTCGTCAAATCAAAGTTAGTTGGCTCGTATTTTTCTGAAGATTTATTCAATTCATACCTTCTTTATTTTACTTTTTTTAAATTCAACTAGTTTTATCAATAGGTCTTTATTAGTAGTAATGTTTACTTTTAGGGTCTTTCGATCATTTTAATTCCAAAATCAGTCATCCACTTAATGTGTTTGTATGATAATCTGAGGTAAAGAAAAAAAAACGAGTATCCATTTCTCTGAAATTATGAGATGAGGCTTTATAATTTGGATTATTCGGACTATTGTCCACATCTTTATTGTTATCTACACCATGTTTCGGCCGATGTAAGAAAAGGTCCGGAGGGCACATCGACCGAAACATTGTGTAGGTCACTATAAAGATGAGAATTATAGTCCGAATAATCCAAACGAATATCTTTTGTTTTGTTTAAAAATTATGAGTAATATTACTATTTAAAAGATTAGTCTTAAATAAGAATTAAGGGAAAGTATTAATTTCAAATATTTTGTTCTGGCTAAAAAAATAAAATGTATTTTTTTTACAGGTTGACAAAAATATAGGTAGGGCCAACAGATAAAAAAAAATACCTCAATTGCCAACACAAAAGGGTTAAATTTCAGACTTGGCTTGGAAAATACTGTCCTAGATTTTATTAAATTGATTTTTTATTTATATATTTTTATATATCCGGTTATATTAATCATAGTAATTTAGTAGGAATTTTTATCATATAGTAATTTTGTTCTGTTGTTTATTTCAAAATAGAACTGATCAAACTACAAAAATAAGTTTTTCGACAAAATTTAATAGTTTGTAGCCGAATTTAAACAAAGAAACGGATTTTTTTTAAACAGAAAAAAAATAACTTTGTTATATTTTAAGTTATTAACGTGATCGCAAAGATTTTACTTTTTTTCTTTTTTTTTTTTTTTTTATTATAGAAATTATTTGATATCCAAACCCAAAAAATCTATTAAATCCAAATTTTAATTAATCAAAACAAATTTACCCCGCCACAAAAAAAGAAAATACATTCAAGTGAATTTTGTCAAAAAGAAAAAATGCTATTTATTGCAACAAAATTATGAATGGACTTAGTAGTAAACTTGGAAACGACGTTCGCCGGTGTCTTAAGAAACGTAGTAAATATAAACGAAACATTTTAGACGTCACAGACAAAAAACATAAATAAATATACAATCTACTAAACAAATATTAAAAGAATAAAAGAAAGTACACATAAAAAGTGATTATCTACAACAAAATAAATAAAAGAAACGACGGTTAAATATTATTTTCTATCGTAGTTAAGATTAAGTGATTGTACCGTACCATGCAGCTCTTGTGAGAATCTCTAACATTCCAGGAAAAAATAAGTCGTCCCCGCTGATGTGCCATCGGCGGTTGAAGAGGACAAGGGCTGGCATTATTGTTTAGAAAAAAAGAATTCACCAAGGATTGATAAATCTCTGGAGAAAAATTACATATCGCCCACATTGAAATAAAAGTGAGAGAACCAAGTTTCACAGACGACCATTTATAATACTGCTATTGACAATTTGATTCCACAGTTTCGTACTAATTTACCGCGGTTTGTAACTACCAATTGTTTTTTGCATCAACCTTTGTTTATTTCTATTTTCTTAATTAAAATACATATGTAGACTTTTTTGTAGATTTTTAAATTTATAAACCTCGTTATTCGGTTTCTCCGCAAAATGAAATACGAAACTGCTCATAAACAAACATACAGCTCTGCTTGTCGATCACATGTTTTTCAAGTCTCTCTCTAGCAGAAAACTGATATTATAACAACTCGCTCTTTAAGAGGTTTTAAGGTAAAAACTTAATTTTATCATCATAGTTTAAGAAAATGTTTCCCTGAAATCGTACCCTCTTTGATTTAAAGATAAGTTATAAATAAACCGAATAAACAGGAAGACGAAGAAAATGCTTATGAAAGAAATAAGGGTGGGGTGGGTATTGTTAAAAAATGTAACCTCCCCACTCCTTTATTATCAAGTAACTAAACATTAGAAAATTCTTGTTCTCATTCATTTGATGTGACAAATAAGATTCTACTATAAAATGATCACTCATTTTGAGATCAATAATATTAATTGTTCACATCTCAATGAACACGTCTGGTCCAGCTGCTGCTGATGAACTTGAAATCTTCATCTCTCACTTAAGAATTTTTTTCTTCTTCTTGAAGGCCTCTGATTTCTTCATCATGAATTAATGGAGTGGCGATTATGTTAAATGAAAGAGCTATTGTGAATTAATTGGATACAAAATATAGGACCGATCTCTCTCTCTCTCTCTCTCTCTCTCTCTCTCTCTCTCTCTCTCTCTCTCGACTCTCTCTCTCTCCTCTCTCTCTCTCTCTCTCTCTCTCTCTCTCTCTCTCTCTCTCTCTCTCTCTCTCTCTCTCTCTCATTAAAGGAGGTTCTTAATTGATCCGTTTTCTGTAATTCTTAATAACTGTTTTTGGGTAGACTGTGAATTCAGGGGAGTAAATTTTCACCATAGTCTAATGGACAGATGTTAGTGGAATATGAAATGAAGTCCAATGTATGTATTTGTAATTTCTCAATAACTGGGTTTAATGCTTTTAATAAAAATGAAATTCTAAGGAAAACACAACTAAATATGTTAATTCATTTATAATTTTTTTTAAAGTTAAAGGTGAACATTAATTGATGTTGTATAGATTTAAAGTTGTTGTATAGTCATTCAGTTATACACTTAAAAAAAAAAAAAAGGGAATTAAGATTATAAACTTATCAAGTCCTATACTGAAATAAACTGAAAATTACTATTTACTGGTAATTTTTCCACGTATTTAAAGATATTTCTATTTTAGAGTAACAATAAAAAAAAATCTTAAAACAGTCCACTTTTACAGTTCTATCGTAAAAATTTACACCTCTGAATTCACAGTCTACCCAGTTTATTGACAATACTTCCATGCAGAAATTGCATTAAAACGCTATTTACTTAGAACTGACAAAAAGTTGAAAAAAATTCAAGTTTTCATCTGTTCTTATGTTGCACACCTTGTCAGCGGGGCTTAGAACCTGCTGTCTGTATCCTTGTGGGGATTGAAATAGAATTAAAAGAAAAAAAGAAAAATAAACACTATATGGAGTATGAGCTGTTGCCCAAGCAACAGATCACCCCCCTCCACACTGCTGCAGTAATCCAAAGGAAAGGCAAGAAACCAATGCAATTTGGCAGCAGTAGTGTCACAGGAGTTGCTAGGTAGCACTGGGTTTCAGCATTACACTACACTACCTTAGGGACTTCAGATCCTGATTTGTTTTCAGTGTTTACTCCCCTAGCCTTTCTTTGGGATGGGGTAAAGTTGCTAGGCAGTGGAGGTTTTGTGTCTGACTTTTCCTTGACTTAGATGGGTTGCCAACCAAGGCTAAGGAGCCCCTTCTAACCCATTTGGGGATTTATGTGAGTAGTAAGTATACCAATCCTACTACTGTCGGTGTTTCAAGTTGGGGGATACTTTTAAACAAATAACAACAATCTATGTAAAAAAAAATACAAAAGAATGAATGGTAAAGTTCTTGCATGTGTTTATGTGTATTGGCAAGTTCTTGTATGGATTAAAAATGTCCTTGTTTGTAAGTAGTAGCAATTTCTGTGGGGTAAGATTAAGGTTTTACAGTCAAAAGTGGGATCCAAACTGTCTGCTTACAAAGTGAGTTTTGGTCAGCACAAAAAAAATAGGATTGGATTGGCTTGGTATGTGGTCGAGCTAGTGTGTCAGATGTTTGGACGTTGTGAACTCCAGGTGTCTCAGGCAGCATTATGACACCATGAGTGTTGTGACTCTGGTGGGGATGATGCCCGGAGTGTCTGATAAACAAATTTTGGTTTTATTCATACCCACAATGTTAGCAAAAGTGGATCCAATTCTAAGTCTTTTACTTTTAGCGGGAATCAACATGGTTAGTTAAATAATATAATTAATTTATCCAACTCAACTGGAAAGGATGCGTCAAGCCTCTTGTGCACAAAGGATGTTGGTTGGTTGGTTGGTTGGTTGGTTGGTGAATTGATTTTACATGTCAACCCTTGTTGGGTTATTTTATGCTGAAGACAGTCCTTTTTTTGTTGAGTAGTCAGTTGGTTGGTTTCATGGCATGTCAACCCTGGTTGGGTTATTTTATGCAGATGATAATCTTTTTTTGTTGAGAAATTGGTTGGTTGGTTGGTTGGTTTTATGGCATGTCAACCCTTGTTGGGTTATTTTATGCTGAAGACAGTCCTTTTTTTGTTGTGGGTTATTTGGTTGATTTTATGGCATGTCAACTCTTATTGGGTTATTTTATGCCAAATATGTTTTTGTTTTATTCATTTTTGTTAGGTATTCAAAATTTTTTAAACTCATTTTTTAAAATGCATTTTTTAAACTCATTTTTTTATCTATTAAACCCATAGATGGGACCCTAACAGGTACTACCACCTCGGGTCACAGTGGACCTGGGAATAATGGCAATGAAGCAGTACTCTATACTCCCAAAAGCTCCAGAAATGGAACTTTACTATTAAATGCAGTTTAACATCATACTTAGGACACTAAGACCCTCAGCCACCACTTTCAAGCACATATATGATAAAAAGGGTTGGGAGTTTGCTATTAAGGCAATAGGGTTGGGACAATTATATAGGTGTTAGGGCTTGACATGATCAGCCAATTGATAGAACACCTGCTGGCACAAGTAAGGGCCAAAAGTGGAGTGCTTCACAAAGGAACTTTCATCAGATGGCTTTTAGCCTTTGAAGCGTTAACTTCCTGTAAACTTCCACAAATCCGTAGTTTTAGTGGCAAACAGTAGCCTGGGTTTTTGGAGTATTTTTGATAGTGAATAATAGCTACCAGTTATGACAGAGCTCTGTAAAGTGTGGATAACCCTTCATTGCCCTTACTCCCTGATCAACTCAGACCTGCTAGGGTTCCATCTATGGGTTTACAAATTATTTGTATTAGACAGGAATACTTGAAACCATAAAACTATGTGCAAATTGAGTATATTGAGAATAGTTACTTGAAGCTATAATTGTTAATTAAGGTTTATTATTATTATTAGTTACTTGGAACCTTATAACTCCAAACAAATGATTATTATTAATAGTTACTTTAAATCAGGGGTCACCAAACTATGGCTCGCGGGCCGGATCTGGCCTACGAAGGTATTTTATCAGGCCCGCCGATGGTACTTGAATTTGTTTGTTAAAACATATAGAATGCGAGACATTCTGATACCATTTAAATTTAAATATAATTGTGACGGCCGCCCAAGCAAGGAAATGAGTAATGACAGAGTCAACTGGTGAAGACGCTTTTATTTGGGTAAATACGGGAGTTGTCACTTATCCTCCTGTTTCGCAACTGGTCTTCAACGTGAAACTACAATAGAATACAAAGGGCTATGTAGTTTCTCTAATATACAACTAATAACATCGAAAAAGAGGAGGAAAAGTTCCAAGCATGTATTTACCTTCTTGTCGCCTCAAATCCTGCTGCTAAAAGAATTCAAAACCAGCGCCACGCAAACATGTGAATTTTACCGGTGTCAAACGGTGCCTGTACCCACGCAATAGGATGGCCAAACAAAACAAGGGAGATAATTATCTTGCATTTACAATAATGTTAAGCTTACTAAATCTTCATGGACTTGACTACAGAATCAACCCATGGAACAAAATTGGCTGATAAACATTTGGAAGCAATTCTCTTGATTGGATGTAGCAATTCCAAACCAACCATTGATGATATCTTGAAATGCAAACTTCAGTTTCACAAATCTCACTAAACCTTTCTGCTAATGTTGCGTTCTTTGATAATGTTTTGAAAATAAATATCTTGGTTAAATTTGTTTTTTTGCATCTTACGCCACTCATCCATAAATATAACATGGAAAGATAAATTTTCTTTTACATCTTTTTCTCAGAGATTTCATTCTGGCTTGCAAGTATTGAACACAATAATAATGTGGCCGGCACTCATTATTTTTTCAATTATCCGGCCCACCGTGAAAAAAAGTTTGGTGATCTCTGCTTTAAACAATATAACTGTATAAATTATTAATGTTAAAAACACTTGGAAACATACAACTATGTGTAATTACTTGTATTATATAGAAAAAGAATAGAATAGAACTGAATGCAAACAAATGATTCTAGACAAATAAAAAGAGAAATTCAAAGAAAAAATTCTAATTAGAATCCTTAACCCTTTCCTGAATAGAAGCATTAATATCATCATAGACCATTGATTGTATTTACCTAACCCTTCTGACATGCCCAGGATGTGACACAAGGTCAATCTTTAAGCAGAGTTCAGCAGGTTTGAATTCAGAGTTTTCCTTCTCCTAGACCAGTTGCCATACCAAGGCTAAGGAACCTACCATTTACCAGTTGCTGATAGAAGAAGAAAAAATGGATTCCATGCCTTTCCCAAGGGCAATAGCACAAAGGGGAATACAAACAGATTATTTTAAGCAGAGTTATTCAGCTATGAAATTCAAATTAGAATCCTTAACCACTTCCTAAATAGAAGCATTGATATCATCATGGACCATTGTATTTACCTAACCCTCTGACATGCCCAGGATGTGACAAGGTCAATCTTTAAGCGGAGTTAAGCTGGTTTGAATTCAGAGTTTTCCTTCTCCTAGACCAGTTGCCACACAAAGACAAGAGAGCCCAGTCTGCCCTGCTGTTTACCCATAGCTGGGGGGGGATGTGATGGATCTGTACTTTTTTAGAGGCATTTGTGCAAAGTGAAACATAAGCAGGCTATTTTTAAGCAGATTTAAGCTGGTTTGAATCCAGTTTTCCCTCTCCAGTTGCCATACCAAGACACATGAGCAAATCTGGACTGTTGTTTACCCATAGCTGGGGAAGATGAGATGGATCTGTCCCTACGAACGCAAGAGAGCTCAGTCTGCCCTGTTGGATGAATATTTTTCTCAAGCATATTTGTGCAAAGTGAAATATAAACAGACTATTTTTAAGCAGAATTAAGCAATGTAGAGTTCTTTGATTGTTGAAGAGTTTTTTGACAATAAGGTAGTTAACTACAAATTCTTTATCGAAGTAGTATTAATTTAGTTCTTGGTTGTAGATTTTGTAGAGTTGAATGTTGAGAGTTCTTTGAATGTAGATTTCGTAGTGTTCTTGGTTGTAGAAGATTTGACTTGTGGAATTCTTAGAATGTCTTGAAATAATTGTCTTGAGTGTTGTTTGAATTTTGAGTGAGTGCCGGCTTATTCTTTTTCCAGTCTTTGAGGGAGATACTCCTAATTCCTCAAAGACGTGTTGAATCTATCGACCTGTGAGGTAGCAGTGCTACAAAGATCCTCACGGGTGGCCGTCCACAGCGACACTGATGATTCCAAAACAAAATCCTTCCTTGCCCTAATCCGTGACGTCACATTTCTCTCTGTAAGCTTGGCCCTCCCTTTTTTTCAAGCGTATGTGTTGAAGATGACAGTGTAGTAGGAATTGTTCGCTGGGGTCAAATTCTGGGATGAAGCAGCAACCGTGACGTCATGGGCTTCTCGGAAGATTCTTTATATTTTTAATTTTTATTTTCATTTTTAACATAAAATTTGATAGACAAGAGAGCCCAGTCTGCCCTGCTATTTACCCATAGCTGGGGGGAGGATGTGATGGATCTGTACTTTTCTTAGAGGCATTTGTGCAAAGGGAAACATAAGCAGGCTATTTTTACGCAGAGTTAAGCTGGTTTTGAATCCAGTTTTCCCTCTCCAGTTGCCATACAAGACACAATGAGCCGAATCTGCACTGTTGTTTACCCATAGCTGGGGAAGATGTGATGGATCTGTGCCATACGAACACAAAGAGAGCCCAGTCTGCCTGGTTGTTGGATGAATATTTTTCTCAAGCATATTAGTGCAATGTGAATCCAATTTACCTCCAGGAAATTTATGGGTAAATAGCAGGGCAGACTGGACTCTTTAACCATGGCTAGGTAACCATTCTAGGAGAAGGAAAACTGAATTCAAACCTGTTAAACTCCGCTTAAGAAATTGACCTTGTGTGGCAATCTTGCTCGTGCGAAGGGGTTGGTATATATATTATATATATATATATATTATATAGTAAAGAAGAACTCTAAACTTGCCTTACGTAATGAAGCAAGTTTTTAGAGTTTTTCT
>CM042162.1:61333940-61463940 GCA_023376005.1 Doryteuthis pealeii
AAATTTTTGTCTATCGAAAGAAGAACATTAAAAAAACACATGATGATTTAAAAAAATTTTTTTCAGCTTACGGAAATAATGAAAGTTAAAAAATGAAAGACAATGTTTACATTTTTGCACCGTTAAATCAACTGAATTTTAACATAGCCAAAAACAAGTTCTAACTAGAGGCTTTTTTAAAATTCTATGAAAAATCAATTAATGGTCCGATTTTCACGAAAATGTCCATGATTACTTACCTTTTGATGAAAGTAAGTCAGAAATAGTTTTTTCCTAAAATAAATAAATAATTTATCAGTCAAGAGTGGTTCCCCTTTGTTTATGTTAGACTTATAGGAAATAACCGACAAAAGATATTATTATGGTTCAGACTTTATTTCTAGGTCCACGCACAGTACTTCAAGTTTCCTTTACAGGTGTATTTTTGTAGATAGTTTCGTGGATGTATTTTATTTCTGATTCATAATTTTCGGTATATTTATATTTCTCTCAAGAAGTATAAAATGTGTTGAAAAATTCCTTTCTGATAGGATTGAAAGCTCCACATTCTATGAGGAAATGTTTGACAGTGCAGGGTGTTTGGCAAGTTTCACACTGTGGTTGATCCTCTTAATTGAGTATAAAAGATGCGTAAGTCTTGTATGGCTAATGCAAGTGTTGCATAATTATTGGCAACACCCTGTAACTCTGCGGGGGTGAGAATACAAAGAACCCAAATGGAAAGTTACAGACTGTTGGGGATCTTTGACCCCAGAGGCGGGAAGACCGCCAATCACGGGAAGTCACGTGAGATCTAGTGAGATCCTCAGTTCTAGGCAGGATGTTGGCGCAGAGAGATGTCTCTTGCCTCAGCTGGAACTCAAATGTATGCACTGTGTTAGATAGTAAAGAAACTTAGTTAAGAATAAAGTTGTAAAAAGTAACATGGCATTGTTGGTCAATGAAGGCCTTAGCCAGAAAATGAAAATGAAGTAGAAGATAGAATTCAACATGGTGACTGAACGATCACAGATGGCCAGAGATTAAGAAAGAAGTAAGTAATGCAAATATGCATTGTCATATATCTCTCTGATACTCTGTCTACCTCTTACTCTCCCTATCACATAAGAACATTGGGACCATATGACCTTTAGGCACCCCTTTTGCTTTGCTGATTCATAAGTACATTTTTTTCATTTACACCATCAACATTCGGTTGTTTGTTAGGGGTTAGGGTTAGGTGTTAGTTTTATAATTAAAAAAAAAAACCTCTAAAAATCGTCTGTTAACAAACAAACGGATGTTGATGGTGTAAATGAAAAAATGTACTTATGAATCAGCAAAGCAAAAGGGGTGCTTAAAAGTCATATGGTCCGAACATTGTATATATACCAGCAACATGAGCATGTGGGTATGTAACACAAGGAACCAAATAAAAAGATTTATCTAGAAAAAATGGCAATAATGTTGGAATAGTAGTACACCAAACAAATTGTTATCAATTAAGCCAACAATAGGCAGGCCTGTCTTTATGATTTCCATATTCCAATTGCCCTTATGGCAAGCTCCAACCCTTTTTATCATATATGTGCTAGAAAGTTAAAACTATTGTTAAAAACTCACAAGGGGCAAAATAATAATAATAATAATAATAATAATAATAAGAAGAAGAATAAGAAGAAGCAATCAATCAATCAATCAATGTTGACCATGCAACAAAATGCTATATGCAAAAACCAAAACCTGTTCTTGAGAATGAAACGCATAAAACTCTCTGGGACTTTAAGATAAAGACGGATTATTCCAGCCACAAGACCAGACCTAGTATTGATTAAAAAAAAAAAAAGAAGAGAAATTGTCAACTGGTAGATTTTGCAGACCCAGCAGATCACAAGTTGAAGATAAAAGGAAATTAAAAGATAGACAAATACATGGACCTTGCAAGAGAATTAAAAAAAAAAAATGAAATCTGAGGGTGAAAGTAATATAAATTGTAGTTGTAGTTCAAAAGTTTAGAAACTAGAGACTAGAGGAACTGGAAATCAGAGGAAGAATTGAGACCATCCAGACTACTGCATTGTTGAGATCGACTAGAATACTCAGAAGAGTCCTGGAAACCCGAGAAGACTTGTTATCACTCAGACTCCAGTGAAAGACCATCAGCTTATACCGGTGTGTAAGAACCACAAATAGTTGAGGGTCAGTGTCCTGTGTATGATTTTAAACTCTATCTGATAGTGAAGTTCCAATTCTGGATCTCTAGGGAATGTGGAGTACCCCTTTATCCCCATTACTCCCGGGTCCACTCTGACCTAGAGTGGTAGTACCTGTTAGGGTCCCATATAGATGGTTAAATTGAAGAATAAAATGAGTTTTAAAAAATTGTGTTTAAAAAAAATTCTTTAAAAGTTTTTTTTAAATACGCATCAAGCATAAATAAATGTCTTTGGCATAAAATGATCCAACAAGGGTTGATGTGCCATAGAATAAAAAAAATGAACCAAACTAAACCAACAGTAGGTGAATAGAAGCCAAGATATAGAAAATCCCAAGAAGAAGTAATACTGGCTTGGTTGCGCAGAGAGATAATGTAAATAAAGCTTTGTTGATACAATATACTAAGTTTAGACTTGTATGGCACAAGGCCAAAAGTATGAGGCAATTAGTGATAATCCATCTAGGTACTGAGTTTGATACAGTTATATAATCAATAGTTTTAAATGATATAAATCTTAAATATATAATTATTAAATATATAATATGTTAAATATCCCAATAAATAAAATATATAATATATTTAAAATATACTAGACAAAACTTGACCTGTTGGTTCACCCATTGAGCCATGGGTAGATAATTGAGATTAGGGAAATGTGAGTTAGCAAAGTGAATTAAATTTAAAAAAAAAGTAAATATGGTTGAAGAATTTAAAAATATCATTAAAATCATTTTGTAAGATTTCTAAGAAAGTAACTTAATCTAAGTTTGACCTAATTCTGCTAACCATAGCTGGGGTACAGGTTTTAAGCTGTGTTAATCATTATTCTATGTTACTGTCGCCTTTGACCAGGATTGAACCTGCAGCCTAGAGATAACTGTCACTTAGAACTGTTTTAACGCAACGCCTTTATCCACTATGCTAACACCAGTACCCAGCTATGGTTAGCAGAATGAGAACAGGATACACCCGTGGATTAAATAAAGGGTTGGGTTCAAAGTTCCGTGATGGCTCCCGATTATGACAAGAAGGTTTCCGAGTTCAAAAAGAAGGTTCCCGAGATTGACAAAGCTCTTGAATCTGACAAAAAATACCTGAAGAAGGCCGGACGGCACATTGGCTGAAACGTTGTACATATAACAATAAGGATGAGGAAATGTTTATCTAATAAACACAAAATCCCTATTTTTAGTATCAATAAAAGAACGACCTTGTGCTGAATCATGCTTATAGTGGCGAGGAAAGATAAATAAATCTTTGTGGATATTTAATTTACTAAGCTTAGTTTTGTTTGGCACAAGGCCAAAAGTATGAAGCAATTAGTGAGAAGAAATTCTAAATAGGTAAACACTTCATACTTAGTTGCAATATCAATTTTTTAAGAGTCAATGTCTTAGTTCACAATCATATTAACTCTTAACATCCTGTTGATAATTTTCTAAGTCCAGAGCCCCATTCCTATAAGGATTTATCAATAAATGGCTAAAAATGGCCTTTTCATTTAAAGTTATCTGTTATTTCCTGTAAATCAAAGACTACTAAATATGTTTAATATTACATTTAAACAAAGGTTTTCGTTTGGGGTGGATTAGGAAAACAAATGTGACTTCCAGCCGGGTGGAATGAGACAGTGTAGGATGTTAAGAGTTAAACATTAAGAGAGGCTGAATATTGTTCTGGTGACCCATAGATGTGGTTGGTTTATTTAACGACATATCAACCCCTTATGGGCTATTTAATACAGAAATTAATTTATAAATAGTATTATTTGGATTATTCGGACTATTGTTTATCTGTACAACGTTTCGACGGATGTGCCCTCTGGCCTTCTTCAGGTGTTTCTTGTCGGACTCGGCAGAAGAAGATCGGAAGGCACATTGGCTGAAATGTTATACATATAACAATAAAGATGAGGACAATAGTCTGAATAATCCAAATAATACTAATTATAAAGCCTCATCTCAAAAATTCAGAGAAATAGTAATTTATAAATGTTTGATTATAATCATAACTATTTATATTTTCAAAATTCCATTGTAATCCTGTTTTTTTAATTGTATTATAATATAATATAAAAGTAAGGTAGTCGGGGTGGCCTAAAGTCGATATCAGTGAGGGAGTCTATCCCCTTTTCTCTAGCGCTAGACCAAGGAGATTGTTTTTGCATCTGAGGTGGAGCACCACACCTACCATCAGCTCCTATTAATATAATATAATATAATATATCAAAACTTGTGTTTTTTAATTGTATGACCATTATCATCTTGCAACATGCGTTAAGATAAACTAAAAAAAAAACAAAAAACAAAACAGATTCCAAAATGATTCAAAAATAGAATTCTCGAAAAAAATAGATTTCAAAATTTATTAACTCTAAAATAAATTCCAAAATTAAAAAAAAACCCCAGCAAGAACTTATTTGCCAACCCAATATATACTATATAATCGCCCTATATCCCAGTAACATTTGTCTTTATTTCTGACCTTTCACCCTGATTTCTAATGCTTTTCTATAGTAAACATTTACCCATCATCATCATCATCATCATCATCATCATCATCATGTCATGCTGACGGCATGGTTTCCCATGACTTTCTCATGCTACCAGTCCCTATCGGTCATCACTCCTGGCCAGTCCACCTCAAGACATCCAGTATCTGCACAGAATTGATCTTTGCTGGTTGGCCGACTCTGGTGTGTCCGTGTTTAGGTATCTGTGGTAAGCCGGAAGTTAATGCTTTGAAAACAGAAATAAAATGACAAAAATAAGAAGTATGTGCATAGGATCAATGCAGGTAGAAAGAAAAAATAGAAATATTAAAAATAGAAGAATGTGCGCCTAAAAAAAGAGGTTTAAAAAAAAGAACGATTTTGATCCTAGGGAGCCCTATAAAAAAAGCGAAAGTTTTCAAAGAACAGTTCAGAAGACAAACTTTTGCCTTATTAGTCCATGTCGCCTAATGCTGAAGGTATTACAAGCTATATCTTTCTCTCTCTAAAAGTTACTTCACTGCTGATATATTAAGCATTACACTTTTTTTCTCATTTGGAGTTAACTGAATACTTTCTTTTTCTAATTACATGAACTTTTAAAAAAGCATATTCTGCAGGACTTGGATCAGTATTCTTGACTTCTCTAATCTATTTGTTTTAATACACATATTCCTTGTTGAATATATATGAGTTATTTGTTTTTCTGTCTTAATATATGTGACTGTATTATGTGTTTGTTGTAATTACCAATATATATATATATATATATAATATATATATATATATATATATATATATATATAAAAAAACAAATGATGTTTACAAATGCATGGGATCATCAGGAGAGAATGTGCACCGTTTCGGTGACTTCCTCTCAACGGTTTTAAAAGCACATCGACCCCCCTCACTGATGTGAGGTCCCTCGGAATATCTGTATCGACCGTATGTAATAGATCGGTCTTCAACAAAAATAAAACAGGATGAAATGACCATTAGAAGAAGAATGCGCAAACAGAACGCTGTTAGTCAAAGTTGGAATTTTTAAAAAAATGCGTTGTCTGTATTAAAAATAAAATGAATTTTATTTAAAAATAAAATGAATTTTATTTTTAATTTTCAAAAATCAGAAGCATTACATTCTCTCCTGATGATCCCATGCATTTGTAAACATCATTTGTTTTTTCAATATATCAAATTCACACTGTCAGATTAATTTCCTTTTATTTCACACACACATATATATATATATATATATATATATATATATATAATATATATATATCCACTCATTTACAACCACCATATGTCCACAAACAGCCTCGTCCAGGATTTGATCTTGGATTGTCACGTCCATTTCCTACGATGATAACCATTACACAAAGAGTGCATCCAAATACACATATATCACACTAACTTCAGGATATACCTACCTTGACATAGGACCTTTGGCTCCAGTGTATGTAAGATATATAATATTTGCATGAATCCCTCAGGCAACACCTGCCCCCTCGAATTTAAAGGAGCAGGGCTAGGTTTATTGCCCAGTGCCTGAAGCACCTCAATTGAGGAATGCCAAATGGATATACACAATTCTTACACTGGCCACTGCATGAGCTTTGGTTTGTGCATGGCTACTCAGGTAAATCGGACTTTGTGTTCAACTGACATGGTGGAATATCGCTAAATAACTCCTAACTTCAGGATAAGTTAATTTCCTACAATGATAACCATTACACAAAGAGTGCCTCCAAATTCACATATATTACTGTTAGGTTCAGACCTAACAATATTTAGAGTTACTCCCCTTGATCAGTAGGGGGCTGATGACAACCCGGAAGTGGGGTTTCCACCATGACTTTTTGGATTGGAGTTTGCACCGAGTGGATGCATGTGCACAGCACAGTTGAGCTAGTTAAGTCCCTTTTAGGGTAGAAGCATTCTCTACTCTGTATTAAAACTCTTAACATCCTATACCACCTCATTCCATCCGACCGGAAGTCACGTTTGTTTTCCTAATCCGCCCAAATGATAGCCTTTGTTTAAATGTAATATTAAACATATTTAGAAGTCTTTGTTTTAAGGGAAATAACAGGTAACTTTAAATGAAAATGGCATTTTTAGCAATTTATTGATAAATCCTTATAAGAAGGGGGCTCTGGACTTTAAAAAATTCTCAACAGGATGTTAAGAGTTAAAAAAAAACCTTGTTAATTTTCCAACAACCTGGTCTTGCATTTTCATTCAGTGTTCCGTATTTTATCGGTATGTAAAAACATAACAATTACATTAACTTCAGGATATCTTAAATAGGCTATAATTTCATTCATCACTAAGAAACATTGCTATGACTTCATTTAGCAGTTGGCAACACATGATGACGTCACAAAAACCCCAGTCAGTAAGCTCAACCTCCGTACTTCTTCCCAATACAAAAGCAATAAATGAGTCAGTACACCTGTAATTTATCTTAGGGTAGAACTTATGCTGATTTAGTATAGGGTTGTTTGATATATTCATTGTGAGGTCACCAGTTTAATGTTAAAATTCATGAAATATTATTCAAACATAAAAAGACACCATAAAACATTCAATTATTGTAGGCACATGGCATTGTAAGATTCAAAGTGATAATACTTGAAGATAAAACTCCGACAAAGGTTGATAGACAAAACATTTTATATACAGCACAAGAATTAACAGGGTACATAATACATAGAGGTGTACATGAACATACATACATGAGTAATACAAAGTTACACGTAAAAGGATAAACATAAAAGCAACAGACATGAGACTAGGAATAGTCCATGCTGTATGAATCACTTACAGTAATGTAAGGGGGGACCAAAGCCCCAACAAGAGGGGGGTAGACCAGAGTCTAACCCATAGTATCTTGTAGGTCGAGCAACAGGAAAAGAGAAAGAAACGTTCAAATCAGCAGCTTAAGTATCAAAGGCCCCTAGCGGGAACCAGCGAAACTAAACGGGCAGACAACTCCCCAGGCGAATACAAAAATAACGCCTACAGCATCAATAACAAGACTCAATTTTAAAACAAACAACTTGTATTGAGAAAAGGTTTACAAAAAAAGGTAATGCTGAATACCGGGTAAAGTTCTTTCATCAGTTTTTTGAACAAAATGTAATTTTTGTAAAGTTCATTATAACATGTAAGAAAAAGATGTTATAAGTTTTTGAAGTGAGAAAGAAAGAGTAAGAATTCAAAGTCACAAAACAGTTAGGCGCAAATAAATTGCTGATCTCTTAAATGGCTGATTAGAGAGAGATAGAAAGATATAAATACTCATACCTTCTTATAAGTGAATGTGATTTTATCTTATGTTAGAGTGACATGGATTTAGTTAGACGAATAATTTCTTTCTGGTTGGGGTCTGAAAACTCCGCTATTTATAAGAAAAAGTAGGCTCCAAATTGAATCTTTTTTGTAAATTTCTTTTTGGGCGCGAACGTCTCTGATTGGTCGAAAATGTACAAATTTTTATTTCAATTTTATTTTTTTTACTAGGCTGCGTAATCCCTTGTGCAAACCATTAATTTTTGTCACTTGACTTTTGTTCGTCGTAGTAAGAACTTCTGGTTACACTACAAGCTGCTTGCTTCTGTTTGGGGTATGATAATCTGTATGGGATGAAAAGATACAAAATGCAACAAATCTCTTTTTTGACAAGTTTGACAAGTTGTTTTTACTTGATTTTCTTATCTCTCAAATCTGCCTATCAGATGGGGGTGGTGGTAGAATATGTCAATTGTACCTCTGCTGAGGGGTAAGACAGCCAGGTTTTATAAAATATTTAGAAATCACAGAAACGTATACTGTTTATTGTTAATGATGTTTACGTAATTTAAAAGTTTGAACATGCAGTGATGCTGATAGCTTTTTGATTTAGTGCGTCCTGGGATACACATATTTGCTTTAAATGAGTCCCAGGGAAAATTTATGAGTCCCAACTAAAGTTTCTTAATAAATTGTAGGGTTTTTATTTATGATCTGGGGAAATGACTAAAGCCATCTAACTCCTACCTTGTAACCTAGCCTGTGTAATTCATTTCTAAGAAACTATTGAAATGTATTTACAGTTAGCTTGAAATGGTGAGGGAAGAAAAAAGGAAAACACTGGGATATATCGATATGATTTTACTGTGTCCTTTTAGATTTTTGTGCATCAGGGATGCAGGACGTATACCTATCAGCATCTCTGAACATGTATATATATAATCAGCATTTCGGTCAATACATTTTTGTAGGTGCTGTGGCAGATTTTGTATACCCATGTCATACAAGTTTGCCGCTGTGTCATTGAGGAAGTGTTGAACCTTATCGTCATTGCAAACTGACTACATTACTTGCGGATGTTTGAGATATCTATGCACGACTCACTATACACTTCCATTAATTGGTGATGAATTTCAATCGGTTTAATGCTTTTTGCATTTTAAAAACAAATAACGGTGCTAAATTCACCATTGGTGGTAGCATTAATTGGGAGCTCCATCAGTAATAACTGCCAAACCAAGACTGAGTATGGCAGTGGATATTTTTCTCATACCCCACTTGTACCAGGTCAGGCACAAAGGCCCTATTTACGTGGGACCACCCACAAGCCGAGACTCATGGGTGGCAGGTGGAAAATTTGCATCGATCCCGTCGGCATTCCCTCTCAAGGGAGGCGCCTCAGACGCTGGGCAATAAACCCAGCCCTGCCCCTTTAAATCAAGGGGGCAGGTATTGCCCCCTGGGATCGACACTATTAATTCAACACACCGATACAGTGGCCGAAGCACACCGGACCCCTGACCCGAAGGACGGGTTGGAAGACTGAGTATGGCAGTGATGTGTGCACAGGTGAAGGCACAGTCACATGCACAACAAACACAACAGTATTGCCAATAGCTGCACAAACAGTTTCCCTATGCCCCCAGCACTTTGCAGACCTTACTTTTGTGATTAACCTTGTAGTTATGTAATTCGGTCACTGTTATAATCAGTGCCTTGCTTGGAAAGTTGGTAAGTATTGTGGCTTTGAAAGGCAGCTTAGTGGCTGAGAGTCAGTTCATGACAATAAGTTATGGATTAGCCTCAATCAATTTACAATAAATGAGATATTCCAAAACACAACACAGATATTATTGACAACAAGAATACATTTTATATTAAGACACAAACATAACATTCCAAAAACAAACACAAGGAGATTGGGAAAAAATTGATTTTTAGAAAAATGTTCATAACACAAGTTGTATGGAGAGAGAGAGAGAGAGAGAGTTGGATGGATTGAAAGAGAGATTGAGAGAGAGAGAGAGAGGGGGGAGTTGGACATATGGAGAGAGAGAGAGAGAGAGAGAGAGAGAGAGAGAGAGAGAGAGTTGGATGGATTGAAAGAGAGATTGAGAGAGAAGTGTTGGACCGAAGAAAATAGAAACTGACTGAGGGGAGAGTTGGCTAGAGGAATAGAGAGAGAGAGAGAGAGAGAGAGAGAGAGAGAGAGAGAGAGAGAGAGAGAGAGAGAGAGAGAGTTGTATTGATGGAAAGAGAGAATGAAAGAGAAGAGTGTTGGACAGAAGGAAAAAGTGAATGAGGAGAGTTGGACAGTTGGAAAGAGAGAAAGAAAGAAAAAGAGAGAGAGAGAGAAAGAGAGGGAGAGAGAGAGAGAGAGAGAGAGAGAGATGGATGGAAAGAGAAAATAGAGAGAGGAGTGTTGGACTGAAGTAAAGAGAAAATGAGTGAGGGGAGAAGGTTCTGGGTTCAATATGGAACCTCGCCAACTAAGCGCATGAGTAGCACTGCTTGGATCTGTGTGGTAAAGTGAGGAGTTGATGGTAGGTGTGGTGCTCCACTTCAGACAAAAAATAATCTCCCTGGTCTTTTGCTAGCAAAAAGGGGATAGACTCCCTCACTGACCGGCTGATACCAACAAAGTCTACTCTGCCTACGTCACTTTTACATATGACATATTGGAATTATCATCATCATGATGTCATGCTAGCAGCATGGATATCCATGACAATCTTTTGCCAGCCGTCCCTATCATTCATTCCCCCCCCCCCGAAGGTCCTCTGCGCAGCATCCAGTATCTGCACAGGGTTGTCCCATGTACTGGCTTCTACAGGAATTTTGCTAATGAGTTCGTTCTTGCTACTCCAGCAGTGCCCAGCATGTCTTGTTCGTCTCACTCAGATGGTTTGTGTTATCGGGAGCAAGTGACCGTACAGCTGCTTTCTTGTGAGGTGCTGCTCTCTTAGTTTAGGATCACATGCAGCAATCTTGTGCAGCTACCATCTAGATTATTCTCCAAGCATTTTGTTAGTGTCCAAGTGGTGCAGCCATACAGTAGCGCTGATACAATTATGGCTTGGAAGAATTGTCGCTTTAACTTGTCAGTGAGATTGGATTTCTACATGACTGATAATCTGTTTATAGCAGACCATACCTTCCCTGTATGTGCATTTACATCGCTTTCTGTGGATGAGATATTACTACCTAGGTACGTGAATTGTTCTACCAGCTTCAGGGGCTTACCGTTGATTGTTGAGATGCCTCCTTCCTTTTTAAAACACATGTACTCGGTTTTATTGGAGTTCACATAGAGGCCGATGCTTAGGGCTGCCTTTTCCAGGCTACGTAGTAGGGATTCGGCCTGTGCAGGTGTATTTGCAAGAAGTGCTAGATCATCTGCGTAGTCTGTGTCCATAATAGCCTGTGCAGAGTATCACCTGCTGCTTGCCTTTTTTAGTATGAAGCCTTTTTCTTTAACGAGATTAATATGTATATCACGTCTTCACTCTACTCAGCACTTGTCCTTCTCAAAGCATAGGTACTGTGTCTAGTTGCGTGTAGATAAACTCCCTCGAACAATGAAGACTCTGACAAAATACCGTGGGTACAAGACAGATTTATTCACTAAACAAAGGTGTAAAAAGCTGAAATGTAAACATAAACTTGGAATAACAAGGAGAAACAACAGCAAATTAACTCTTTTAAAATTCTAACAGAGCTGAATGTAGAAATAGGTTGGAAAAGTAAAACAGAAAAGTTTGGTGTGGGCATAGAATTTAATGAATTTAGAAATTACTAAGGAAACGAATTATGTTATTCTTGGGTTTTTGTTGTTTATTTTTTTTAAGCAATATGTAATTAAAAACAACCTTAATCCCCTAAAACCGTAACCCAATTCGCAAAATGTTTCATAGACTGTAGTTAAACTGTCATTGGGTACCACCAAAATACTTTCCGTTTTAATTTTCCGACCTAAATCAGAAGTCAGCCAGCTTGGTTTCGAAAAGTGGTTAGAATCTATACAACTGCATGTTTTAACACAAAAATAACATAATTTTTATCCTTAGTAATTTCTAAATTCATTAAATTCTACGCCCACACCAAACTTTTCCGTTTTACTTTTCCGACCTATTTCTACATTCAGCCACAAACAGTTAAATAAAACAATGGCGAGTGGAGAGTCTGAGTTTAACAGAGAGGCTAGGCTAAGTAACCTATGATACAACATAGTGGTTTCGTCTGAGTATCAACGCTGGGATATTGATGCAGTAAAGTCACTGTGTGAGGCCTTTTCATTAGTGAGATTAATAACTGTCAATGATAAAGTAAGGTCATTTGGCTAGCCATAATGCTACAAGTCAAGTGAGTGAGACGAACAAGACATGCTGGGCACTGCTGGAGTAGCAAGAATTAACTCATTAGCAACATTCTCCTGTAGAAGCCAGTACATGGGACAACCCTGTGCAGATACTGGATGCTGCGCAGAGGACCTTGTCGACTAGGATTTTAGAATACAGTGACTGCACCTTTTTAGAGGGGTAAGGGGTATTTGCCTCATACCCCACTTGTATGGGCTGGGCACAAGGCCTCGTTTTAACGTGGACCCACCCACAAGCCGAAGCTCATGGGTGGGAAAGAACAAAAATTGCGTCGATCCCTTCGGCATTCCCCCTCAAGGGGGGCGCCTCAGGTCCTGAGCAATAAACCCAGCCCCGCCCCTAAGGGGGCAGGTATTGCCTGGGGGGATAGCCCCCTGGGATCGACGCTATTATCTATTACTTAACCTGATCCAGTGGCCGAAGCACACTGGACCCCCGCCCCGAAGGACGAGTAGAAGGTAAGTCTAGAGGGGTAAGACCTCCTTAATGGGGTCACCTGTTGACTGTGAATGGCGACCCATGATGCTTAAGTAGTGATGTGATGCTGATAGCTTTTTGATTTAGTGTCCTGGGATGCACATATTTGCTTTGAATGAGTCCCTGGGAAAATTCATGGGTCCGAACTAAAGCCGTTTAACTTCTACCTAGTAATCTATCCTGTGTAATTCGTTTCTAAGAAACTATTGAAATGTATTTACAGTTATCTTGAAATAGTGAGGGGAAAAAAAAAAGAAAAACACTGGGATGCATGGATATTATTTTACTGTGTCCTTTTAGATTTTTGTGCATCAGGGACACAGGACACATACTTATCAGCATCTCTGCTTAAGGACTGAGCTGTCCATGACATGCAACACTCTCCTTTAGCCCTTCTTTAGGCTAGACGGATAGGTGCTGAGGCCTCCTCTGATCAATCGACCGGTCACATTAAGCCCTAGCATCTATATGATTGTCCTAGCTCTATTGCCCTTATGGCAAGCCCTAAATCCTTTTACATATGTGCTAGAAGATGGTGGCTGAGGGTCTTAATGTCCTGGGTATGACGTTAAACTCTATCTCATGGTGAGGTTCTAATTCTGGAGCTCTGGGGAATATGGAGTACCCCTTCACAACCATTACTCCCAAGTCTACGCTAACCCGGAGTGGTAGTACCTGTTAGGGTCCCATCTATGGGTTAAATAGAAAAAGATGAGTTTGAGAAAATGTGTTTAAAAAAATTGAGTTTGAAAAAAATTGAGTACCCATAATAATGAATAAAACGTCTTTGGCATAAAATAACCCAACAAGAATTGACATGCCATAAAATCCAACCAACCAACAAGTCATTTAATCCCAATGAAAATAGTATTGGCTGAATTGAGAAAACAAAATTGATATCTGTGAAAGAAAAAGCATTGATAGGAGAGGCCAAATGCTGAAAAGAGAAGGAATAACAAATCTTCCTTAATTTATACCTTGTACCCTAAAGGTAGTCACAACAGCTTCCAGTGACAATACACCTCTATTTTAACATTGGGGTTATTCCATGTCAAATCATACAGGCCATGTCACCCACCTGCTTCAGTTTTTCTGAAATTTTGTCCAGGTGAGGATTATGTTAAACTGAGACAATCCCCAAAATTTGAGTTTCCAATTGGAGCTATGTTGATTTTTATCTCTCCAAATTTGGGTGGGTGAGTGTTTGCGAAAAATGATGACTTTTTATAATCTATTTTTGTCTGTAAAATGAGTTCTATAGTTTTCCTACTCCTAAAAATTGGTACATAAAAGCATGTTTAGCCAAGGAATCCAAGAATGCCATCAAAAAAAAAAAAGTCTTTGCAAAATTCTAACTGATGTTGTAGCTTCAGTTCTGAGAAAAAAATCAAACTATCTTTTTGCTACAAATAATGTTCAATATATGTGAAATAATAATAGAAAAAAAATGTTGTCATAGATACAGTGTCACATCGGAATATTGAAAAAAATGAGAAATCATTAAATTAAAATTGGTTGACTTTTTTGATAGCATTTTTGGATTCCTTGGGCAAAAATGTTTTTTGATAGTATTAAATTCGTCTTTTTTTTCTTTTTTTTTTTCATTCAAAAATCTCTCTCTCTCTCTCTCTCTCTCTCTCTCTCTCTCTCTCCAGAGAAACTAACATTATATAACGAGGAGGCAATCAAGAGATAAATAGAGGGGAAGAAAGTGAGAAGCAGAAAGTAAAATAAGAGATTGGCCAGTTTTTTACATAATTGCAAATTGTGACTAATTAGGAAAAATTAAAACGGATTTTCTTTTCAAAAAAATTAAATCTTAAAAGTAAGGAATAATTTAGTATAACTTTCGTATCATTAAACTAAAAACAACATAGAAATATTAATTCTATTTCTAAATTGCAAAAATTCACTCAAAGTTTTCTGCACATGAGGCTAATTTTACTTATTTTTTCTTTAAATTTTGACTTGGTGTCCTGATGATTGTAGCTGAAGATATGGTTGTTGGAGATATAAGGCATAAGGTAAATGGTCACTTCTACTTATAGACTCGCCTATAAACACGTGAATTGTCCAATCACTGGCATGTATTAATAGAGGACTGGACGACGGACTTACATTCTTATGCTTACTTATTCATTACATCTGGAACGAAGGATGGCTGCCAGATACTTAACAATGGTGCCCTAACATCAGGGCTCAGCTTTACTGAACGAAACCAGTATGATCAAGGTGCATCCACTGACCCCACAGCCACCTAGGCCTGTGAACATTTTATGGCATATCAACCTTGGTGGGTCATTTAATGCCAACAAAGTTTTCAGTTTTATAATACGAGGGTAATCCCAAAAGTAAGCTCCCAAAGTGCTGGGGATGCAAGGAAACTGTTTGTGTGGCTATTGGCAACACTGTTGTATTTGTTGGGCATGTGCCTGCACCTGCCCCTGGTGTCCCATACTTGTGACCTTGTGTCACATCCTACCCATGATGAACGGATATGGTTTGTTTGTTTGGTTTTGTTTTATGGCATATCAACCTCAGTGGGTCATTTAATGCTGACAAAGTTTTGAAATAAATTCTTTCTTAATAGATACTCAATTTTTTTTATAAACATATCTTTTATATTTAACCCATAGATGGGACCCTAATAGGTACTACCACCCGGGTCAGAGTGGACCAGGGAGCGATGGTGATGAAGGGGTGCTCCACATTCCCCATACCTCCAGAACTGGAACCTGACAATCAGATAGAGTTTAATGTCATTCCCAGGACATGTAGACCCTCAGCCACCGCCTTCTAGTACATATATAATAAAAAGGTTTGCAGCATGCCATAAGGGCAATAGGGTTGGGGCAATCATATAGGTGCTAGGGCTTGATGTGACCAGCTGATTGATCGGAGGAGGCCTCATATTTTCCCAACCTGTTTGCCACAGGTATAGGGTTAGGCTGTTTAGGTGGGTTGTTGCTAGTTTCTTCTTTAACCCCAATACACATGCTCCTTTCTTCTAGTTCAGGGATCACCAAACTTTTTTCATGGTGAGCCGGATAATTGAAAAAATAACGAGTGTGGGCCACATTATTATTGTGTTCAATACTTGCTAGCCAGAATGAAGCTCTGAGAAAAAGATGTAAAAGAAAATTTATATTTCCATGTTATATTCGTGGACGAGTGGCATAAGATGCTCAAAAAAAAATTTAACCAATATATTTATTTTCAAAACATTATCAAAGAACGCAACATTAGCAGAAAGGTTTAGTGAGATTTGTGAAACTGAAGTTTGCTTTCAAGATATCGTGAATGTTTGGTTTGGAATTGCTACATCCAATCAATAGAATTGCTTTCAAATGTTTATCAGTCAATTTTGTTCGATGGGTTGATTTCACATATTTTAATTCTTAAAAGGCTCGTTAACAAATTCAAGTACCATCGGCGGGCCTGATAAAAGCTGTTCCAGCCGCTCACCGGCTATCTATTTGAAGCTGTACAAAGCTATGGTACGGCCACACTTGGAGTTTGCATCACCAGTCTGGAATCCCTATCTTTCTCAGAATATTAACCCCATTGTAGGAAAGGCTGTCTACAGTCTAAAGAGAACAAAATATACGTTTTCAGAATGTAAAGACAAAGGGAAAGCACATGTACCTTTAACCTATTTTATTTACATACAAACTCAACGACAGTCAATAAAACAAGTACTTAGGGGCAGTACTTACAATTCAGAATATCTCCCTCGTTGAGGGGGGTGTCAGGTCGAGTCTTCAGTTATTACTCCCTCACTGAGGGGGAAGTTCTTTCAGCCACAAAGTCTGAGATGAGCGCTCGTTTCTACGAGGCTTCCTGGTTGGTGCCAAACCGTACAAGAGGGTTCTTCACCCGACCTGACAAGGGACGTTACCTTTACTACTTCCTGTCCCTGAAGGCACAGGAGAGTTCTAGTCCCTACACCATCTTCAATAGCAATTAATTTTATTCTGGGAATCCAGAATAGACCCCCTAGCTCTCTGGCTGATACAGACGATAGGCTACTCCACTGACTTTACAACTTTTTGGCTGTTATTTGCAGAATTCCGGCCTGGCCTCCTGCCTTAAAAAAAACGCTAGGCGGTGATAGCTGAAAAAACAACCCTCCTTAAATAAAAATAAAAATACCAAAAACAATGTTTTGATTTCTTATTTGTAATGGATCGTCGAACAAAAATTTAAATAAAATGAAAATACCAAAAAAAAAAAAAAAATTTTTTTAGCGGATTGAAGGCGTTTTTATCAACAAATTATTTTTTTAGTGGTTTGAAGGGATTAAAAGTAAGCCATATTTTTTATCGACAAGTAAATGTAAATATTTAACCCCTTCCATTAAAATATTTTAAAAAGGGGGAGGGTTAAAATATTTACATTTACTTGTCGAAAAAAGACTTTTTGGGAAAAACACCTTAAGCACTTCAGCAGGTACCAGGAGGGTTGTTTTTTTGAGCGATCACCGCCTAGCGTTTTTTTAAGGCAGGAGGCTGGGACGGAATTCTGCGAATAGCACACCTTTTTGTATATGGTTGTTGTAGTTAGTAGTCAGAAATGAATAAATAATGATAGAATAAGTTATTATATCTACTATAAATAAGGTTATTATATCTACTATAAAAAAAGGTTATTATATCTACTATAAAAAAGGTTATTATATCTACTATTAAAAAAAGGTTATTATATCTACTATAAAAAAAAGGTTATTATATCTACTATAAAAAAGGTTATTATATCTACTATAAAAAAAGGTTATTATATCTACTATAAAAAAGGTTATTATATCTACTATAAAAAAAAGGTTATTATATCTACTATATCTACTATAAAAAGGTTATTATATCTACTATAAAAAGGTTTTATATCTACTATAAAAAGGTTATTATATCTACTATAAAAAAGGTTATTATATCTACTATAAAAAATTATTATATCTACTATCTACTATAAAAAGGTTTTTATATCTACTATAAAAAGGTTTTTATATCTACTATAAAAAAGGTTATTATATCTACTATATAAAAGGTTTTTATATCTACTATAAAAAGGTTATTATATCTACTATAAAAAAGGTTTTTATATCTACTATAAAAAAGGTTTTTATCTACTGTAAAAAAGGTTATTGTATCTACTATTAAAAAGGTTATTATATCTACTATAAAAGGTTTTTATATCTACTATAAAAAAGGTTATTATATCTACTATAAAAAGGTTTTTAATCTACTATAAAAGGTTATTATATATACTATAAAAAAGATTATTATATCTACTATAAAAAAAGTTATTATATCTACTATAAAAAAGTTTTATATCTACTATAAAAAGGTTTTTATATCTACTATAAAAAAGGTTATTATATCTACTATATAAAAGGTTTTTATATCTACTATAAAAAGGTTATTATATCTACTATAAAAAAGGTTTTATATCTACTATAAAAAAGGTTATTATATCTACTATAAAAAAGGTTTTTATATCTACTGTAAAAAAGGTTATTGTATCTACTATAAAAAAGGTTATTGTATCTACTATAAAAAGGTTTTTATATCTACTATAAAAAAGGTTTTATATCTACTATAAAAAAGGTTATTATACTACTATAAAAAGGTTTTTATATCTACTATAAAAAAGGTTATATCTACTATAAAAAAGGTATCTACTATAAAAAAGGTTTATATCTACTATAAAAAGGTTATTATATTCTACTATAAAAAGGTTATTATATTCTACTATAAAAAGGTTATTATATCTACTATAAAAAGGTTTTTATATCTACTATAAAAAAGGTTTTTATATCTACTATAAAAAAAGGTTTTTATATCTATATAAAAAAGGTTTTATATCTACTATAAAAAGGTATCTACTATCTATTATAAAAAAGGTTTTATATCTACTAAAAAAGGTTATTATATCTACTATAAAAAGGTTTTTATATTACTATAAAAAGGTATCTACTATAAAAGGTTATTGTATCTACTATAAAAAAGGTTTTTATATCTACTATAAAAAAGGTTTTTATATCTACTATAAAAAAGGTTATTATATTTACTATAAAAAAGTTATGTATCTACTATAAAAAAGGTTATTGTATCTACTATAAAAAAGGTTATTATATCTACTATAAAAAGGTTATATCTATAAAAAATCTACTATAAAAAAAGGTTTTTATATCTACTATAAAAAACTATAAAAAAGGTATTATATTCTACTATAAAAAAGGTTATTAATTCTACTATAAAAAGGTTATTATATCTACTATAAAAATTTATATCTACTATAAAAAAAGGTTTTTATATCTACTATAAAAAAGGCTTTATATCTACTATAAAAAAGGTTTATATCTACTATAAAAAAGGTTATTATATCTACTATAAAAAGGTTTTTATATCTACTATAAAAAAGGTTTTTATATCTACTATAAAAAAGGTTATTATATTTACTATAAAAAAGGTTATTATATCTACTATAAAAAAGATTATTATATCTACTATAAAAAGGTTTTATATCTACTATAAAAAGGTTACTATATCTACTATAAAAAAGGTTTTTATATCTACTATAAAAAGGTTATTATATCTACTATAAAAAAGATTATTATATCTACTATAAAAAGGTTTTTATATCTACTATTAAAAATGTTTTTATATCTACTATAAAAATGGTTATTATATTTACTATAAAAAGGTTATTATATTTACTATAAAAAATTATATCTACTATAAAAAAGGTTATTATATCTACTATAAAAAGGTTTTATATCTACATAAAAAAAGGTTTTTATATCTACTAAAAAAAAAGGTTATTATATCTACTATAAAAAGGTTATATATCTACTATAAAAAAGGTTTTTATATCTACTAAAAAAGGCTTTTATATCTACTATAAAAAAGGTTTTTATATCTACTATAAAAAAGGTTATTATATCTACTATAAAAGGTTTTATATCTACTATAAAAAAGGTTTTTATATCTACTATAAAAAAGGTTTTTATATCTACTATAAAAAGGTTACTATATCTACTATAAAAAAAGGTTTTTATATCTACTATAAAAAAGGTTATTATATTCTACTATAAAAAAGGTTATTATATCTACTATAAAAAGGTTATTATATCTACTATAAAAAAAGGTTTTTATATGTACTATAAAGAAGGTTTTTATATCTACTATAAAAAGGTTATTATATCTACTATAAAAAAGGTTTTTATATTTACTATAAAAAGGTTATTATATCTACTATAAAAAAGGTTATTATATCTACTATAAAAAAGGTTATTATATCTACTATAAAAAAAAATGTGCCCTCCAGGCACAAGTATTTATATTTTAATATAATCAAATATTATATTGAATTAGAAAAAAACTAATGAAATTCAATACAAACACAAAAAGATTGCACTTATTCTAATTATTTTTTTAATTGGTTTCTATATAAAAATCATTCATAGGATTGCGTTTAATACATTTGAGAATAAAACAAAAATATCAAAAATCAATAAAATCAAGGAATTATTTATCAAACCCGGTTTTGTTAAAACCAGAATGCAAATTGTAAAGTTTTTCAGTGCCAGTTGAAAAGGGCTTAAAGAAAGTCCTGTGTTATGGAATCCTTTGGTAAGCGTATAAGTCCTATCCTGCGTATTGGTAAAGGTCCAGTTATTTAATCCTATGTCCGTCGTCCATGAATGTTGCAGTAATTATGACCAATAGGGTGGATTAAGTATTGTATCAGCCTCAGAGTACTGCCAGTGATTGGCCAAGGAACAGATCATATGATCTCGGCTGGTCTATAAGTATGGGCAGGGATCTAGCACACACCTTATATCCAAGATTTCTCAACACAAATTAACCACACCATATTCTTATATGTAAACCTCTATTTCTTAGGTATATATAACACACATTTAAAGATTTTAAATGCACTAATAACATGGGTTCTTTGGAGCCTGTGGGTCTGGTGGCTTCAGCCACTGGACCTTTGTTGTTAATTAATGGCGTGATCCCAGGGGCTCTTCCCCCCAGACAACACCTGCCCCCTTGATTTAAAGTGGCAGGGCTGGGTTTATTGCCTAGTGTCTGAGGTGTACTTGCGAGAGGGGGAAAGCCGACAGGATCTACAAATTTTTTGCACCTGCCATTGCATGAGCTTCGGTTTGTGAGTGGTTAGCCATAAAACGACCTTGTGGGATGTGACCCTAATAACATGGGCTGTTTTGAGGCAAATCTATTTATTCCACGTATTAATAATTTTGACTCATTTATAAACTTATGCAATTTCTGACATAATTGTGACATAAGCTGTGACATAGTTTTGGTTATAAATAGAGACTGAATCTCTATTATTATTGTTGTTGATCAAAGTTCTGTCATTGTTTAACTTGAGAATTAGAGTCTAATTTGGGGTGCTGATTTTGTGACAATCATAAGATCATTTCCAAATATGCAATTATTTATGCAATATATAAATAGCTCTACAAAATAAGTCAAAGTACAAAAAGTATTCACTTTCCGGGTATTATTGCATAAATGTGTCCTGTCCTCCTGCCCTAAAAAACGCTAAGTGGTGCCTGCTGAAAATCCAACCCACACTACTATTGAACTCCCTAGCTGTTTGAAGGCGTTTTTTCCCGAAAAGTTAATGTGATTTTGAATCAAAATAAAAAAGAATATCTAAATATTTTTATTTTTTAGTTGATTTTAATAATGATCACTAAGATTACATTAAAAACAAATAAAATAAATTACCAATATAAATACATGTATTCATTAAACCAAATTTAATAATACTAGCAAATATATGCACCCTCCGGGTGCAAGTATTTAAGTTTTAATGTAATAAAATATTATATTAAATTAGAAAGGCTAATGAAACTAAATAAGAATGCAGTTAAAAAGATTTGAAACAGAAGGTATAATAAAAAAATAGAACAACTGAAATTTACTCTTCTATCACTCTCGTCTTTCATTTTTATTTTTTCTAATTTAAGTATTTAGTTAAAAGAGGAAGTAAAGAATAAAATGACAGTTATTTTTTCTTGTTAATGGATTTCCTTTAAGATTCATTGAAGAGATTTTTGCTTATATTCATTAAAATAAAACCAAATAATTAGAAATCAATAATACCAAGCACATATTTATTAAAATCACATTTTTAATATCAATATGCAAATTAACCTTTCCGTTTACATTGTAAACCGCTATTTTGTTGTATATATAAATACAATTGCATGTTATTAGTATGTTGATACTGTTAACAGTATTAATAATGTAAAACAATTTTATTAATAATTGAGGTTTAAATAAAAATAAAATCATGGAGATTGTGATATCAATAACTAAGGGAATTGTTACTTGAGTAGTAATATAGTTTCGGTTACAGATAGACAAACACACAATCTCCTTTATAATAAAATATTAACAACATAAACTCATCATTTTACTTCAACTTTCTTGTACAAGTCAATAATATTATTTACAAAAAATTAAACTTCGCCTTTTTTTAAATGCCACTCATTGAATATTTTTTTATTCTCAAACTGTAAGTGTCACCAAATCTATTTCTCCAACCGTAAGCATCTCAAAAAAATTTTCAAAAATTATTTTTTTGAACACAGCTAAATTCTCTATATTTTGATCGTTTTAACTTCAAATATCAAACATTTTGCACTGAAAGAAGGCCGTTTTCTTTGTATACTTAAATATTTTCTATTTTTCTATTTTATTTCATATTTAAAATAGTAATAGATAGAATACAATGTGTACATGGACAAACTCTCGGCCGAAACACGTGTTGGAATTTCATTAAACTATTTTAACCATTCAACATTTTCTTTCCTTTATTTATCCTTTCAACATATTCTCAGATTCATTAATGTATTGATGGTTTTTATTTTCGAAAAACTCGGTCGTATTTATTTTAAAATTCATGACAGTTTTGTTTTGAAATAAAATCTAATGAAAATACAAAAAAAGAAAAAAGAAAAGAAGATATTTTAAAGGGTGTGTGTGTGTGTGTGTGTGTGTGTGTAAAATATTTACATTTACTTGTCGATAAAAAAATCTGGGGGTGGCTTACTTTTAATGCCTTCAAACCACTAAAAAGTTATTTGTTGATAAAACCGGTAAAAAAAAGTATTCTAAAGGGTTGGGGTTTAAAATATTTACATTTACTTGTCGAGAAAAGGCTTGTAGGGGGGGGGTAAAATATTGCTTTCATATCACATTAACTTTTCGGGAAAAACGCCTTCAAACAGCTAGGGAGTTCAATAGTAGCACGGGTTGGATTTTCAGCAGGTTGGATTTTCAGCAGGCACCGCTTAGCGTTTTTTAGGACAGAAGGCCAGGACGCATTTATGCAATATGCACCCACTTTCCTTGTCAGATATCTATTGAGAAACAGTGTTTTTTCGTTTTGGACCATATGACCTTTAGGCACCCCTTTTGTGATCTTGATTCGTGGGGACATTTTTTCTATTTACACCGTCAAAATCCAGTTAATTGTTAGGGGTTAGGGTTAGGGGTTAGGGTCAGGGTTAGGGTTAAGGGTTAGTTTTATAATTAAAAAAAAATCGCAAGAACTTTACCATTCATTCTTTTGTATTTTTTTTTACATAGATTGTTGTTATTTGTTTAAAAGTATCCCCCAACTTGGAACACCGACAGTAGTAGAATTGGGGTACTTACTACTCACATAAATCCCCAAATGGGTTAGAAGGGACTCAGACCATATGACCTTTAGGCACCCCTTTTGCGATCTCGATTCATAAGCACATGTTTTTCATTTACACTGTCAAAATCCGGTTGTTTATTAACAGACGATTTTCAGATTTTAAAAAAAAATTATAAAACTAACCCCTAACCCTAACCCCTATGAAACAACCGGATTTTGACAGTGTAAATGAGAAAAGTGTCCTTGTGAGTCGAGATCGTGGAAGGGGTGCCTAAAAGTCATATATATGGTCCTTTGTTGTTTTTTTTGCAATGTAACCTTTTAAAAAGCTTTGTTGTATAAATACCATCAGAATGTTATATTTGACTATATGACTCATAAACCTGTTTATGTTCATTTTGTAACAAATGTCGAGGTGTGTCGCATTAGAAAATGGAGTTGGCAACATTAGTTCATATTCTGTTTATATTTTACTTCACACTGATGCTCCTTATGTTACATAATTATTGGATCCCTAATGCTTTTATAAGGTATTGTAGAAATCATAATGGCGATTAGTATAGCTGATGGCCTTGAGAGTGAGTGACAGCGTTTGACCTCACTCTGACCTTGCGTTCTGGGGATGAATCGTGAGAACCGGAACCCCATAGAAGGCCCTCTTCCGGTTTAAGGAGTAAGCAACTCAGTTAGAAGTTAGAAGCCAAGCTAGCAAGATGTGAGTCTCACTGCGCAGGTTGTCTGGTCTGGGGATCTACGAATAAAGTAACATCATCGTAAATCGAAGTCTTGTGTTTATTACTAAAAACTAACAATGAAACAGGGCTTCTGATAAGGAGTGATTCCCAACAGAAACCAGACCCGAAATTCCGATACAAGAAAGACCAGACCATTAGAAGATATACCAGACCAAGATAGATGATAGACGATCAGAAGCAAAGCCGTCCAGAAGAATAGACGACAGAGTAAGAAGTAAGAAAGGTATATAACGTTATATAGATTTGGTAAAATGAAAAGACCAGTATATAACACTTAGTCTTGGTATGGCAACCAGTCTAGGAGAAGGAAATTCAAAATTTAATCTAGCTTAATATTAAGAGTATTTATATGACGATATAATTATTTACTAAAATTAACAAAATATAAGCAATTTAATGAAAATTTTGTTTATGAATTGTTTTTCAAATACTCAAGACAGAACGAGATGAAATTACTTCATAGTGTTGAATACTGGGGTTTTCACCGTACCAAATCAGCATATAATGTTGTATACCCTTCTTACTTCTTACTCTGGTCGTCTTTTCTTCTGGCCGGCTTTGGTTCTATCTTTTAACATCTTGGTCTGGTATATCTTCTACGGTCTGGTCTTCTGTTGGAGACTTCGGGTCTGGTTTCTGTTGGGGATTTCTCTTTATCAGAAGCCCTGTGTCATTGTTAGTTTTTAGGTAATAAACACAAGACTTCGATTGACGTTGATGTTACTTTATTTCCAAATCCCCAACCCAGACAATCTGCGCAGATGAGGCTTACATGTTACGAGCTCGGCTTCTAACTTCTAACTGACTTAAACTTACTATATCCTTAAACCAGAAGAGGGCCTTCTGTGGGGGTTCCGGTTCTCACGATTTATCCCCAGAAAGCAAGGTGAAAGTGAGGTCAAGCGCTGTCACTCACTCTCAAGGCCATCAGCTGCACTAATCGCCATTATGATTCTACACTACCTTAAAAACTATTAGGGAACCAATAATTATGTAACAATAGCGATAACATGTAGATTCTTGTTTTAAAATAAACCACGATCTGCCCCCGACGTTTTCATATTTTCAGATATATAGAACATATTTCACTGGGTTTTTTTTTATACAAAAAATTGGTAATTATTAGCATGTTATCCATAAAGTATGATTTTACCGTATCGAAGAATAAGAAGTATATTTATTGCAAGATCCCAATAATTGCCTTGTGAGGTTCAGGCTCAGTAAATTAACATGTGCCACTAAAATTAGTCAATTATTTTCTACTAGTTGAAATACACATCACCGTCGGAAAAAAGGATGATAACTTCAACCATATCGACACTAACTGCCAAATGTCATAAGTATGGCCAAAGTGAAGTGTTACAATTCATACTTTTGTAACCGGATCACGGACCACTCAGCCACCAGGATCCCTTTCTAAGACATTACGGGTCACCACTCACGCCCAAGAAGTGGCCCCATTGGGGGTGGGGGTCCCCTCTGTAGAGATGCAGTCGGCGTTTTCTACAGCACAAGGCTGACAGGACCTAAATTATATCTATGTTTAATTACTATTGGTTTCCTGACTATTATCATTTCTATTTTAATTTCAGTTGCTTTTTATCGCAATTTAAATGTATTGTACAATATAATGAATAAATAAATACAGCCCTTACAAAAGTAATCGATCACTTTATTCTCATTTCTCCAATACTAACAAAGGACTAACTATATAATATATATATATATATTCAGTTGAAATAAATTTATAACTGCTAACATGGCCAATATTTAAACCCTTTTTATTAATCACACACACACACACACACACACACACACATACACACACATACATTATATATATATATATATATATATATATATATATATATACATATAGTTTTTTCCGTAGTTAGGGTCTTTCCATGTGTGGTTTAACCAAGCTGATGCAGGTAGACCATAAGGAGAGCTCAATGTACCTAATACCAGTGAGTAAAAGGACAGAGCAAGATATTTAGTAAATGAAGAAAAACTCTAAACTTGCTTCATTACGTAAGCAAGTTTAGAGTTTTTCTTCATTTACTATATATATATATATATATATATATATATACCAACCCCTTCGCACGAGCAGGATGCCACACAAGGTCAATTTCTTAAGCGGAGTTTAACAGGTTTGAATTCAGTTTTCCTTCTCCTAGACGGGTTACCTAGCCATGGTTAAAGAGTCCAGTCTGCCCTGCTATTTACCCATAAATTTCCTGGAGGGTAAATTGGATTCACATTGCACTAATATGCTTGAGAAAAATATTCATCCAACAACCAGGCAGACTGGGCTCTCTTGTGTTCGTATGGCACAGATCCATCACATCTTCCCCCAGCTATGGGTAAACAACAGTGCAGATTCGGCTCATGTGTCTTGGTATGGCAACTGGAGAGGGAAAACTGGATTCAAAACCAGCTTAACTCTGCGTAAAAATAGCCTGCTTATGTTTCCCTTTGCACAAATGCCTCTAAGAAAAGTACAGATCCATCACATCCTCCCCCAGCTATGGGTAAATAGCAGGGCAGACTGGGCTCTCTTGTCTATCAAATTTTATGTTAAAAATGAAAATAAAAATTAAAAATATAAAGAATCTTCCGAGAAGCCCATGACGTCACGGTTGCTGCTTCATCCCAGAATTTGACCCCAGCGAACAATTCCTACTACACTGTCATCTTCAACACATACGCTTGAAAAAAAAGGGAGGGCCAAGCTTACAGAGAGAAATGTGACGTCACGGATTAGGGCAAGGAAGGATTTTGTTTTGGAATCATCAGTGTCGCTGTGGACAGCCACCCGTGAGGATCTTTGTAGCACTGCTACCTCACAGGTCGATAGATTCAACATGTCTTTGAGGAATTAGGAGTATCTCCCTCAAAGACTGGAAAATGAATAAGCCGGCACTCACTCAAAATTCAAACAACACTCAAGACAATTATTTCAAGACATTCTAAGAATTCCACAAGTCAAATCTTCTACAACCAAGAACACTACGAAATCTACATTCAAAGAACTCTCAACATTCAACTCTACAAAATCTACAACCAAGAACTAAATTAATACTACTTCGATAAAGAATTTGTAGCTTAGCTACCTTATTGTCAAAGAACTCTTCAACAATCAAAGAACTCTACATTGCTTAATTCTGCTTAAAAATAGTCTGTTTATATTTCACTTTGCACAAATATGCTTGAGAAAAATATTCATCCAACAGGGCAGACTGAGCTCTCTTGCGTTTGTAGGGCACAGATCCATCTCATCTTCCCCCCAGCTATGGGTAAACAACAGTCCAGATTTGGCTCATGTGTCTTGGTATGGCAACTGGAGAGGGAAAACCGGATTCAAACCAGCTTAAATCTGCGTAAAAATAGCCTGCTTATGTTTCACTTTGCACAAATGCCTCTAAGAAAAGTACAGATCCATCACATCCTCCCCCCAGCTATGGGTAAACAGCAGGGCAGACTGGGCTCTCTTGTCTTTGTGTGGCAACTGGTCTAGGAGAAGGAAAACTCTGAATTCAAACCAGCTTAACTCCGCTTAAAGATTGACCTCGTGTCACATCCTGGGCATGTCAGAGGGGTTAGGTAAATACAATGGTCCATGATGATATCAATGCTTCTATTTAGGAAGTGGTTAAGGATTCTAATTTGAATTTCATAGCTGAATAACTCTGCTTAAAATAATCTGTTTGTATTCCCCTTTGTGCTATTGCCCTTGGGAAAGGCATGGAATCCATTTTTTCCTAGGAGAAGGAAAACTCTGAATTCAAACCAGCTTTACTCCACCTAAAAATTGACCTTGTGCCACATCCTGCCACACAGAGGGCTTGGATAGATACATACACCAATCAGTCTAGGAGAAGGAAAACTCTGAATTCAAACCAGCTTAACTCTGCTTAAAGATTGACCTTGTGTCACATCCTGGGCATGTCAGAGGGGTTATGTAAATGCAATCAATGGTCTATGATGATATTAATGCTTCTATTCAGGAAAGGGTTAAGGATTCTAATTAGAATTTTTTCTTTGAATTTCTCTTTTTATTTGCCTAGAATCATTTGTTTGCATTCAGTACTATTCTATTCTCTTCCTATATAATACAAGTAATTACACATAGTTGTATGTTTCCAAGTGTTTTTAACATTAATAATTTATACAGTTATATTGTTTAAAGCAGAGATCACCAAACTTTTTTTCATGGTGGGCCAGATAATTGAAAAAATAACGAGCGCCTGACACATTATTATTGTGTTCAATACTTGCTAGCCAGAATGAAAGCTCTGAGAAAAAGATGTAAAAGAAAATTTATCTTTCCATGTTATATTTATGGATGAGTGGCGTAAGATGCAAAAAACCCCCAAATTTAACCAACATATTTATTTTCAAAACATTATCAAAGAACGCAACATTAGCAGAAAGGTTTTGTGAGATTTGTGAAACTGAAGTTTGCATTTCAAGATATCATCAATGGTTGGTTTGGAATTGCTACATCCAATCAAGAGAATTGCTTCCAAATGTTTATCAGCCAATTTTGTTCCATGGGTTGATTCCGTAGTCAAGTCCATGAAGATTTAGTAAGTTTAACATTATTGTAAATGCAAGATAATTATCTCCCTTGTTTTGTTTGGCCATCCTATTGCGTGGGTACAGGCACCGTTTGACACCGGTAAAAGTCACATGTTTGTGTGGCGCTGGTTTTGAATTCTTTTAGCAGCAGGATTTGAGGCGACAAGAAGGTAAATACATGCTTGGAACTTTTCCTCCTCTTTTTCGATGTTATTAGTTGTATATTAGAGAAACTACATAGCCCTTTGTATTCTATTGTAGTTTCACGTTGAAGACCAGTTGCGAAACAGGAGGATAAGTGACAACTCCCGTATTTACCTAAATAAAAGCGTCTTCACCAGTCGACTCTGTCATTACTCATTTCCTTGCTTGGGCGGCCGTCACAATTATATTTAAATCTAAATGGTATCAGAACGTCTCGCATTCTATACGTTTTAACAAACAAATTCAAGTACCATTGGCAGGTCTGATAAAATACCTTCGTAGGCCAGATCCAGCCCGTGGGCCATAGTTTGGTGACCCCTGATTTAAAGTAACTATTAATAATAATCATTTGTTTGGAGTTATAATGTTCCAAGTAACTAATAATAATAATAATAAACCTTAATTAACAATTATAGCTTCAAGTAACTATTCTCAATATACTCAATTTGCACATAGTTTTATGGTTTCAAGTATTCCTGTCTAATACAAATAATTTGTAAACCCATAGATGGAACCCTAACAGGTCTGAGTTGATCTGGGAGTAAGGACAATGAAGGGTTACCCACACTTTACTGGTAGCTATTATTTACTATCAAAAATACTCCAAAAACCCAGGTTACTGTTTGCCACTAAAACTGCGGATTTGTGGAAGTTTACAGGAAGTTAACGCTTCAAAGGCTAAAAGCCATCTGATGAAAGTTCCTTTGTGAAGCACTCCACTTTTGGCCCTTACTTGCGCCAGCAGGTGTTCTATCAATTGGCTGATCATGTCAAGCCCTAACACCTATATAATTGTCCCAACCCTATTGCCTTAATAGCAAAATTCCAACCCTTTTTATCATATATGTGCTTGAAAGTGGTGGCTGAGGGTCTTAGTGTCCTAAGTCTGATGTTAAACTGCATTTAATAGTAAAGTTCCATTTCTGGAGCTTTGGGGAGTATAGAGTACTGCTTCATTACCATTATTCCCAGGTCCACTGTGACCCAAAGTGGTAGTACCTGTTAGGGTATCTATGGGTTTAATAGATAAAAAATGAGTTTTAAAAATGAGTTTAAAAAAATTTTGAATACCCAACAAAAATGAATAAAACAAAAACATATTTGGCATAAAATAACCCAATAAGAGTTGACATGCCATAAAATCAACCAAATAACCAACAACAACAAAAGGACTGTCTTCAGCATAAAATAACCCAACAAGGGTTGACATGCCATAAAACCAATCAACCAACCAACCAACTAATTTCTCAACAAAAAAAGACTTTCATCTGCATAAAATAACCCAACCAGGGTTGACGTGCCATGAAACCAACCAACTGACTACTCAACAAAAAAAGGACTGTCTTCAGCATAAAATAACCCAACAAGGGTTGACATGTAAAATCAATTCAACCAACCAACCAACCAACCAACCAACCAGCCAACCAGCCAACATCCTTTGTGTACAAGAGGCTTGACGCATCCTTTCCAATTGAGTTGAGTAAATTAATTATATTATTTAACTAACCAGGTTGATTCCCGCTAAAAGTAAAAGACTTAGAATTGGATCCACTTTTGCTAACATTGTGGGTATGAATAAAACCAAAATTTGTTTATCAGACACTCTGGGCATCATCCCCACCAGAGTCACAACACTCATGGTGTCATAATGCTGCCTGAGACACCTGGAGTTCACAACGTCCAAACATCTGACA
This sequence comes from Doryteuthis pealeii, assembly GCA_023376005.1. NCBI lineage: Eukaryota > Metazoa > Mollusca > Cephalopoda > Myopsida > Loliginidae > Doryteuthis > Doryteuthis pealeii. The sequence goes on from CM042162.1 coordinate 61,364,705, forward strand.
CACTAGCTTGACCACATACCAAGCCAATCTTTTTTTTTGTGCTGACCAAAACTCACTTTGTAAGCAGACAATTTGGATCCCACTTTCGACTGTAAAACCTTAATCTTCCACCACAGAAATTGCTACTACTTACAAACAAGGACATTTTTAATCCATACAAGAACTTGCCAATACACATAAACACACGCAAGAACTTTACCATTCATTCTCTTGTATCTTTTTTTTACATAGATTGTTGTTATTTGTTTAAAAGTATCCCCCAACTTTGAACACCGACAGTAGTAGAATTGGAGTACTTACTACTCACATAAATCCCCAAATGGTTTAGAAGGGGCTTTTTAGCCTTGGCTGGCAATCCATCTAGGACAAGGAAAAGTCCGATACAAAACCTCCACTGCCTAGCAACTTTACCCCATCCCAAAGAAAGGCTAGGGGAGTAAACACTGAAAACAAATCAGGTTCCGAAGTCCCTAAGGTAGTGTAATGCTGAAACCCAGTGCTACCTAGCAACTCCTGTGACACTACTGCTGCCAAACTGCATTGGTTTCTTGCCTTTCCTTTGGATTACTGCAGTAGTGTGGAGAGGGGTGATCTGCTGCTTGGGCAACAGCTCATACTCCATATAGTGTTTATTTTAATTTTTTTTATTTTAATTCTATTTCAATCCCCACAGGGATACAGACAGCAGGTTCTAAGCCCCGCTGACAAGGTGTGCGGCATAAGAACAGATGAAAACTTGAATTTTTTCAACTTTTTGTCAGTTCTAAATAAATAGTATTTTAATGCAATTTCTGTGTGGAAGTATTGTCAATAAACTGGGTAGACTGTGAATTCAGAGGTGTAAATTTTTACGATAGAACTGTAAAAGTGGACTGTTTTAAGATTTTTTTTTATTGTTACTCTAAAATAGAAATATCTTTAAATACGTGGAAAAATTACCAGTAAATAGTAATTTTCAGTTTATTTCAGTATAGGACTTGATAAGTTTACAATCTTAATTCCCTTAAAATAACAACGCTGAGGTAAAAAAAAAAAAGTGTATAACTGAATGACTATGCAACAACTTTAAATCTATACAACATCAATTAATGTTCGCCTTTAACTTTAAAAAAAATTATAAATGAATTAACATATTTAGTTGTGTTTTTCTTAGAATTTCATTTTTATCAAAAGCATTAAACCCAGTTATTGAGAAATTACAAATATATACATTGGACTTCATTTCATATTCCACTAACATCTGTCCATTAGACTATGGTGAAAATTTACTCCCCTGAATTCAGTCTACCCAAAAACAGTTATTAAGAATTACAGAAAACGGATCAATTAAGAACCTCTCTTAATGAGAGAGAGAGAGAGAGAGAGAGAGAGAGAGAGAGAGAGAGAGGAGAGAGAGAGAGAGAGAGAGAGAGAGAAATCTGTCCTATATTCTTGTCTTTTTAGAGAGAGAGAGAGAGAGAGAGAGGAGAGAGAGAGAGAGAGAGAGAGAGAGAGAGAGGAGAGAGAGAGAGAAAAATCGGTCCTATATTTTTGTATCCAATTAATTCACAATAGCTCTTTCATTTAACATAATCGCCACTCCATTAATTCATGATGAAGAAATCAGAGGCCTTCAAGAAGAAGAAAAAGATTCTTAAGTGAGAGATGAAGATTTCAAGTTCATCAGCAGCAGCTGGACCAGACGTGTTCATTGAGATGTGAACAATTAATATTATTGATCTCAAAATGAGTGATCATTTTATAGTAGAATCTTATTTGTCACATCAAATGAATGAGAACAAGAATTTTCTAATGTTTAGTTATTTGATCATAAAGGAGTGGGGAGGTTACATTTTTTAACAATACCCACCCCACCCTTATTTCTTTCATAAGCGTTTTCTTCGTCCTGTTTATTCGGTTTATTTATAACTTATCTTTAAATCAAAGAGGGTACGATTTCAGGGAAACATTTTCTTAAACTATGATGATAAAATTAAGTTTTTACCTTAAAACCTCTTAAAGAGCGAGTTGTTATAATATCAGTTTTCTGCTAGAGAGAGACTTGAAAAACATGTGATCGACAAGCAGAGCTGTATGTTTGTTTATGAGCAGTTTCGTATTTCATTTTGCGGAGAAACCGAATAACGAGGTTTATAAATTTAAAAATCTACAAAAAAGTCTAAATATGTATTTTAATTAAGAAAATAGAAATAAACAAAGGTTGATGCAAAAACAACAATCGGTAGTTACAAACCGCGGTAAATTAGTACGAAACTGTGGAATCAAATTGTCAATAGCAGTATTATAAATGGTCGTCTGTGAAACTTGGTTCTCTCACTTTTATTTCAATGTGGGCGATATGTAATTTTTCTCCAGAGATTTATCAATCCTTGGTGAATTCTTTTTTTCTAAACAATAATGCCAGCCCTTGTCCTCTTCAACCGCCGATGGCACATCAGCGGGGACGACTTATTTTTTCCTGGAATGTTAGAGATTCTCACAAGAGCTGCATGGTACGGTACAATCACTTAATCTTAACTACGATAGAAAATAATATTTAACCGTCGTTTCTTTTATTTATTTTGTTGTAGATAATCACTTTTTATGTGTACTTTCTTTTATTCTTTTAATATTTGTTTAGTAGATTGTATATTTATTTATGTTTTTTGTCTGTGACGTCTAAAATGTTTCGTTTATATTTACTACGTTTCTTAAGACACCGGCGAACGTCGTTTCCAAGTTTACTACTAAGTCCATTCATAATTTTGTTGCAATAAATAGCATTTTTTTTCTTTTTGACAAAATTCACTTGAATGTATTTTTCTTTTTTGTGGCGGGGTAAATTTGTTTTAATTAATTTAAAATTTGGATTTAATAGATTTTTTCTGGGTTTGGATATCAAATAATTTCTATAATAAAAAAAAAAAAAAAAGAAAAAAGTAAAATCTTTGCGATCACGTTAATAACTTAAAAATATAACAAAGTTATTTTTTTTTTCTTTTAAAAAAAATCCGTTTCTTTGTTTAAATTCGGCTACAAACTATTAAATTTTGTCGAAAAACTTATTTTGTAGTTTGATCAGTTCTATTTTGAAATAAACAACAGAACAAAATTACTATATGATAAAAATTCCTACTAAATTACTATGATTAATATAACCGGATATAAAAATATATAAATAAAAAATCAATTTAATAAATCTAGGACAGTATTTTCCAAGCCAAGTCTGAAATTTAACCCTTTTTGTGTTGGCAATTGAGGTATTTTTTTTTTTATCTGTTGGCCCTACCTATATTTTTGTCAACCTGTAAAAAAAAATACATTTTATTTTTTTAGCCAGAACAAAATATTTGAAATTAATACTTTCCCTTAATTCTTATTTAAGACTAATTTTAAATAGTAATATTACTCATAATTTTTAAACAAAACAAAAGATATTCGTTTGGATTATTCGGACTATAATTCTCATCTTTATAGTGACCTACACAATGTTTCGGTCGATGTGCCCTCCGGACCTTTTCTTACATCGGCCGAAACATGGTGTAGATAACAATAAAGATGTGGACAATAGTCCGAATAATCCAAATTATAAAGCCTCATCTCATAATTTCAGAGAAATGGATACTCGTTTTTTTTTCTTTACCTCAGATTATCATACAAACACATTAAGTGGATGACTGATTTGGAATTAAAATGATCGAAAGACCCTAAAAGTAAACATTACTACTAATAAAGACCTATTGATAAAACTAGTTGAATTTAAAAAAAGTAAAATAAAGAAGGTATGAATTGAATAAATCTTCAGAAAAATACGAGCCAACTAACTTAGATTTGACGAACTTTCATTTTCCCAAACTATCACTGAACATTTCCGTTGATAAAAGTTCAGTAAGTGCAATAAGTGTTAGTGCTGACAATGAAATTAACACTTGTTTAAATGATGTGTGCAAAAGTTTCCAGCGTAAGATCAAAATTGTTATCCCTACAAAGTGTGTGTTAGTCCCAAAACGAAACATCCCCGTAAAACTTAATAACAATTGGCAGATTCTGGTGTTTAGCTCAACAAAGAAATTTTTCGTTATCTCTGTGATTATAAAGATTATATACATATATTTTCATTCACCACCCAAGAGTAAATTTCAGCCATTTGTTTCATTTTCTTTTACTAATCAGTTAAATCCCAAAAGTACGTCTTCAAGTCGCTCGAATTCACATAGCTGCCATATTTCTTTAGTCTCTCCCTCCTCCAACCACTAAGAAATATCGAGTTATGGCGTGTGTGATATTTGGAGTCTTAAAAAACGTAACTGTTTAGTTTAAAAAAAGAAGAAATTCAGCAAATGACTGGAATTTCTCTTTTCCAGTTGTTGAATGTAAGTATTAAATTTCCGTTTTGTTTTTTTTCGTTCTTTTATACATTACTACAAAAATAACGGAAATTTTCTTTGCGCTATTCCGTACAGCCACTGAAATTCCCACGTGATGTTTTTGAAGCTCTTTTTAGCCATTCTTTTTGGGTTTCTTTGAAAGAAAAGGAAGTTAATGACAAAAGAAATCTGTGTTGGGCAATAACATAGTAAGTTTGAATTTATTCTAAAGAAAACTAATAAAAGGTCGATTATTTTCTATAACTTTTTCATTTTTTTAGTGAAAGAAAAAAAATTAGTCTGTCACAATTGCATAATTGTCACATTTAGTAAGTAGTAAAATCGGCGGAGTGGCCTATTGTCGGTAGTGAGGGAGTGTATCCCTTTTTCACTAGTGTAAGAGCGGGTAGATTGTTTTTGCATCTGAGGTTGAGCACCTCAACTACCATCACAAGAGTTCTGAGAAATAATAGAAACATAAGTATTAAGTATAGGTGAAAAGGTTTACCAAGCAAAGATACAAGGTAAACAGTAATTAGCAATTGCTGGGTTCAATTAGTAAGTCCCATGTGTGGTACTATTATAAAACCACATTGACATCGGGCATACAATTGGTGTATGTGAGAGTTCTCAGATAAGAGAGTTCTTCAGTGATAGAGAGAGATATTAGAGAGATATTAGAGAGAGACAGATTAGAGGCTTACTTGGTTAGGAGTTGGCATACTTTTTTACTTGTTGACATCTTTACTCTTCCAGTTGCCATGTTCCTGTCTAGTTTTCTTCTAGCTGCTTCTTCTTGAGTTCCTCTGAGGGCTTCTATTGAGCTTTGCTTGTGTTTAATTAAATGAACTACAACACTTTTTGTTATTTGATGAGTTTTTTTTTTTTTTATCTTCATGCCCACTCACCACTCAGGGAGAAAAAGCTTAGAGGAAACAATATATAGAGTGGGTGAAAAATTAAAGGAAAGTAACTTTTTAGGGAAAATATATATATAATTTGGGAAAGAAACAGGATATGACAAAAGACAGAAAAAAAAAAAAAAAAAAAAAAAAATCTCATAATATTTTTAAAGACCTAAAGAGAATCCTAAATAGCATTAAATAAAAGACAAAAAAGGAGGGATATAAAAATAATGGGAGGAGGTAAGGGAAATTATTTTCAGGTTTAAAGAGAAGTTTAACCAGTTTTTAATAAGAGAAAATATGTACTATTATATCCCACATTGACATCGGGCAAAAAGAATTGGTGTATGTGAGAGTTCTCAGATAAGAGAGTTCTTCAGTGACAGAGAGAAGTATTAGAGAGAGAGAGCAGATTAGAGACTTACTTGGTTAGGAGTTGGCTTTTATCACTTGTTGACATCTTTACTCTTCCAGTTGCCATGTTCCTGTCTAGATTTCTTCTAGCTGCTTCTTCTTGAGTTCCTCTAAGGCTTTTGTTGGGCTTTGCTTGGGTTTAATTAAATGAACTACAAGACATTTTTTTTGTTACTTGATCAAGTTTTGTGGTGAGTCGTGTATTGCACGCTCCAACTCGATCTGCGCAGGTAGTCTGGTGGGGGATTTCGAGAATAAAATATGATCTAAGTAAATCGAATGATAAAGAGAAATCCCCAATGGAAGACCAGACCCGAAGTCCCCAAGAGAAGTCCAGATGCTAGAAGAGATGATAAGAACTTAAGATATCAGGAAGAACAGAAGAAGAATAGAAGAAGTTAGAAAGAAAGTAAAGAGGTATGCAACAATAATAGTTACTTGAAGCTATAATTTACAAAGGATTATTATTACTTGAAACCATATAACAATGTGCAAACTAATGATTAATATTAAATAGGAATAGTTACGCGAAACCATAAAATTGTGTATAAATTATTAGTATTAGATGAGAATACTTGAAACTATATAACTGTATGCAAATTATTTGCATTAAGAATAGTTTCTTGAAGCTATAATTGTTTACAATATTTTGTGGAGTGTTTGTAGCATAATGGCTACCATTGTAGAAAATGGACATGGTGAACTGAGTTCAAATCCTGGATAAGGCTGTTTGCATTTCACATAGCACTAATATCCTTGGAAACTGTACACATCCAACTATTATCTCCCCAGCTACGGTAAATAGGAGCTGTGGGGAATATGGAGTACCTCTTGATTGCCATTACTCCAGGTCCACTCTGATCCAGAGTGGTAGTGCCTGTTAGGGTCCCATTTATGGGTTAAATAAGAAAACATGAGTCTAAAAAAAATGTTTTAAAAAAAAACTTTAAATAGAAAATTGAGTACCCACCAAGAATGAACAAAACAAAAACGTCTTTGGCAAAATAACCCAACACTAGTTGACATGCCGTAAAATCCAACCAACCAACAAGTAAACTCGGTTGCATGTTCATCAAAACTTGTAATGTATCTGACTTGTACACTGTATATACTTGACACAGTTAGTCCCATCTAGGGACCCTGTTGCTGGGGCATTACATTACACCGACTGCACTTCTGCAGAGGGGTAAGACTCCCCCACTGGGGCCCTGTTGGTCATGGGTGGTGACCCGTGATGCTTAAGAATGGAATCCTGGTGGATGTGTAGTCCATGTGCAACATTCCACTTAAACCCTTACTTAGGCTAGACGGGTGGTCGGAGAAACCCCTCCGATCAATTGGCTGGTCATGTCAAGCCTAGCATGTATACGATTGCCCCAATGGTAACCCCAAGCTCTCTTTTTATAATATGGGTGCTAGAAGGCGGTAGCTGAGGGTCTTCATGTCCTGGGTATGATGTTAAACTTTATCTGATGGTGAGGTTCCAGTTTCTGGAGTTCTGGGGAATGTGGAGCACCCCTTCATCACCATTGCTCCCTGGTCACCTGACCCAGAGTGGTAGTACCTGTTAGGGTTCCATTTATGGGTTAAATAGAAAAAATGTATTTATAAAAAAAAAGAGTATCCATTAAGAATGAATTTATTTCAAAACTTAATCGACATTTAATGACCCGCTGAGGTTGATATGTCGCAAACCAAACCAAACCAAACCAGGGGTCAAATCGATTGTTTAAAAACTATTTGTATTTCAGTAGGACCATGTGCCCTACACCCCCCAAAAAACCCAGAAAAAATCTTAAGAAACAACTATACAAAAATGTAAATATCAATGTACAATGAATGTGATTCCCTAACCTCTAGACATAAAATAACCCTAGACTGGTTGAGATGCTGTTAAAATCATTTGTATGCATTCTGTCAAGTCTCCAAACTTGAGATAGTTGTAACAACACTACTTTTCAAACCTTGGACGCGCATAAATATATAAAGGAAAAACTAAAATATATAAACATATATAAACTTATGAATGTAGTAAAGTCAGTAAGTAAATAGTTTAATAATAATAATGATCAAAAAAATAATTTACTGGTACATTTACTTCATGTCGCACAATTAGCACGGATATCCCTGACAATCTCTCGCCAACCTTCACTATCATTCATTGCCCCAGGGAGGTCCTCTGTGCAGCATTGGTCAATGTAGGTCCTTGCTGGGTTGCCCATATTAGCATGTCCATGTGTTGGCTTCCACAGGAGAATGTTGCTTATGAGTTTGTCCTTGCTCTTCCAGCTGTGAAATAAGCATCATATTTATCCCCTATCTCTCCTCGACCCCACACAATAGAATTTCCACCTTCTCTAAAAAGACTGAGGGTTTTTTTTTTTTTTGTTTTTTTTTCATCTCTTCTTGGACAACAGTTCAAGGCAGAGTAACCTACACACCATACAGTTGCTTAACACCTGAAACCATGGTAGCAGCGTGGTGGATGTGAGACACTGTGGACGAACACAACATGGGCCAACAGTGTATCTCACAAGATGCTGGGCGGATGAGCCCAAAAGTGGGCCAACAGCCAGAATCAAACAGTTCAGTAAGGAAACTACTGCTCCTCTTCTCTAAGTCTAGTGTCTATTGATGAGTTACAAAAACAGCCACTGAAAGGTATTGATGACATCGAGCCAACCAAACCATGACATTTACTTACTAGATTAATATGTTCCACTTGTAACTCAATTTCCTCACATATCAAATGAATTTTCCCAATTGAAATAAACTGAAATGCCATTAATCCATTCCAACCCCCTTAACAAAAAATTATTTTCTTACTTTTTTTTAAATAATAAAAAATAGCACTGTATTATATAAAAACATAATAAAATAGAATGTAATGAATTATATGCTGTAATGTTTTTTTTATTTATTACATAAATGGCAATTTCTGTCTGTATAACCAACTTTTGCCTACACCAGCGATCCGATCCTGATGAAACTTTACACACATGTTAAGCTAATATTCAGAAACAGGAATGGCTAATTGGATTTCAATAAAAATCAATAATGAAACCCCTAGGGGATATCTTTACAGTGAGAGAAGGGTAAGGGGAGTAGTAGTAGTAATGTTGAAATCAAATAATTTTGATACTTTTTGAGCTCAAACTTCCATGGCTTATTCACTCTGAATGAAGAAAGCTGGATGGATGAAGGACTTATAACTTAAACAGGTATTGTTAATTCTATACAAAACATTGATCTGCCATAAGCACAGGTTGCTATTGAAAATCCGGATCATATGACCTTTAGGCACCCCTTTTGATCTCGATTCAGAAGGACATGTTTTTCATTTACACCATCAATATCCTGTTGTTTGTTAGGGGTTAGTTTTATAATTTAAAAAAAAACTCTAAAAATCATCTGTTAACAAACAACCGGATATTGACGGTGTAAATTAAAAACATGTCCTTCTGAATTAAAGGTCATATGCTCTGGACCATATGACCTTTAGGCACCCTTTTTTGATCTCGATTCAAAAGGACGTTTTTCATTTACACTGTCAATATCAGGTTGTTGGTTAGGGTTAGGGGTTAATTTTATAATTAAAAAAAAAAACTCTAAAAATCGGCTGTTAACAAACAACCACATTGACGGTGTAAATTAAAAACATGTCCTTCTGAATTAAAGGTCATATGCTCCAAAAATCCAATATGGGCACCCAGGTTCGCTAGCATTTTCCGGTGCACTCTGAGAACTGCGAATAACCACCACCCTTCCTGGTACTGCAGCTAGTATAGTTTGGTTGTTTTACAACCTTTTTCAGGTCATTTCAGGTCGAATCGATATCATTTTGATATCAGGTTGCTTTACAATTATCTGCTTTAAATAGTCACCCATCTAAGTATTGAACAAGCTCATCAATGCTTAACTTCAGTGATCTAGTGGTGTTGTATACTCTCTTTCCTTACTTTCTTACTTCTATTATTCTTTTTCCAGCGTCTGGACTTCGTCTTGGGGACTTCATGTCTGGTCTTCCATTGGGGATTTCTCTCTATCAGAAACCCTGTGTCATTGGTAGTTTTTAGATAATAACACAAGACTTCGATTTAACTTAGATCATATTTTATTCTGAAATCCCCACCAGACTACCTGCACAGATTGAGTCGGCAGCGTGCATAACACGACTTACCACCGTCGTGGTCTTGGCCAATCTGACTAAAACTCTCTCTAATCTAAAACCGGAAGAGGGTCTTCTCCACTGATTCTCACGGTATCTACCGGAAGGATCAGGATGAGGTCAAGCCTTGTCATTCAATCCTTCAAGGCCGTGGGCTGCAACTTATAATAGCCATTTTGGTTTCTACACTACTGTACATAAGTATTAGGAATCTAATAATTATGTAACAGTGGGAACTGGTGCTTTCAACTGCAACTAGTAAACAATATTTTTCTTTGGTGAAATAAATTTGGAAATTTAAATGTTTTAGTGAACTCAGGTTTCTAGGACTCTTCTGAGTATTCTAGCTGATTGCAGCAATGAAATAGTCTGGATGGTCTCAATTCTTCCTCTGATTTCCAGATTCTCCAAATCTTTGTTCTAAGTCTTTTTTGAAGCTTTTTGGGACCGTTCCAAGTGCACCAACTACAATTGGTATCATTATTATTAATAACTATTAACATAAGCGTATCTAAAGCTCGCTTGTACCTCAAATTTTAGCTCTCAAGACAAAAATCAATTAAGTGACAGCTCATAACTTGGAAAACGTGTAAATTGGTACACATGTAAGTCAAGAGACCGCTGTATTTGCTTCAGTTTTGTTCTTTGTCATTACCACATTACTGCACAGATATATATATATAACTCTGGAGGCGTGTGGTGTAATGGTTAGTCATAGGAAATGGGTTTGTCGACCAGAGTTCAAATCCTGGGCGGGGCTGTTTGCATTTCACATTGCACTAATACCCTTGAGAAAGATTTGCATCCAACTACTCTCCCTCCAGTAGGTCAGTCTGGGCTCTTTAACCGTTGCTAGGTAAGCAGTCTATGAGAAAGAAAACCTGTTAAAATCTGCTTAAGAAATTGATCTTGTCTCATCCTGCTTATGTGGAGGTGTTAAGATTGTCATCCATAGACACTGTGTTTCGAAGTATCATGTTTCTTCAGTGTGGCTAGACTTTGCAAGTTACCGGAATAGAAACCTGACTGATTTTCTGTCAGTTTGGCGTCTTAACCACTTGGCCATCAGCCAGCTGCAGGGAAGGAGTAGATTTTAACTGTTAAATATATAGTATATATTTAACAGTTAAAATCTACATAGGTATATATGTTACAGCTGTTAGAGAGCTCACATCTGGTTTATAAGAGAGCCTTGCAATATCTTATTATAATGGAGATTGTGTGTTTTTCTTTCTGTAACCGAAACTATATCACTACTCAAGTCACAATTTCTTTAGTTATTGACATCACACTCTCAATGATTTTATTTTTATTTTAACCTTAATTATCAATAAAATTCTTTTACATTATTAATACTGTTAACCATATCTACATACTAACAAAACGCAATTATATTTATATATACAACGAAATAGCGGTTTACAGTGCGAACGGGAAGGCTAATTTGCATATTGATATTAAAAATGTGATTTTAATAAATATGTGCTTAGTATTATTGATTTCTAACTGTTTGGCCTTATTTCAATGAATCTTAAATGAAATCCATTAACAAGAAAAAATAACTGTCATTTTATTCTTTACTTCCCCTTTTAACTAAATACTTAAATTAGAAAAAATAACAATGAAAGACGAGAGTGATGGAAGAGTAAGTTTCAGTTGTTCTATTTTTCGATTATACCCCCCTCTGTTTCAAATCTTTTTATCTGCAATCTTATTTAGTTTCATTAGCCTTTCTAATTTAATACAATATTTTATTACATTAAAACTTAAATACTTGCACCCGGAGGGTGCATATATTTGCTAGTATATATATATATATATATATATATATATATATATATATATAAACTGCAAATTATTTGTATCAAATTTTGACATTGAATAACCCATAAGAGATTGATATGACCTTAAACAGATAAAACCAAACTCTCACTGGGTACTCCATATTTCTGGCCTTGTGCCACAACTGAGCTAAGTTTAATAATTAACTAATTGTTGTATACTGGATCATACAGTATTCAGTATACTGGTACATTCAAACTACATGTACGCCAGCCATATAGTAACTTGCAACAGAGTCCTAAAACCTCGAGGTAGACGGTTCGTGTAACCTTTGCTGTCTCAGTAATCATTCCGATGTTCTCAGACAGCCGTTTATAAATAGTCCTGGACCAACGCATTTACTTTCTACGCAAGGTACGCTAGGCTAGTCCATAAGGAGTGAGGGGGAATGAAAGAGCTGACTCTGCAGCTAAATCGGCTCTAGATTTAATCCCTGACAAGTTCCAGATACCATATACTGACTTGAAACCTAAAATTAATAGATTTCTTCATACAAAATGGCAGCAACACTGGAATAACTGTATCCACAATAAACTCTTCCTAATCAAACCGACTTTGGGAGGCTGCAGACCAACTTTAAGGAAGTCTAGAAAGGAACAAGTCATTATGTCCCGATTATGCATTGGTCATACAAAACTAACACACTCTTATATACTCAAACAAGAACAACAACCACAATGTGAAACATGTCAAACACCCCTGACAGTTAAACACTTATTGATGGAATGCAGATTTTTTGCTCACATCAAAAACATTATTTTAAAGCAAACAATATGAAGAAGGATTATTTGAAAATGTTAACATAGAGGATATTTTCTCCTTTTTGAGGGAAATAAAATTATACCATAGAATATAGACATGAAACAAATCAATGCCATACAGTATGATTCCCAATAGTGCTAACACATTGTTAAAACCAATTACTAAAAGTATATATATGAATACACAATATGTATAACACCCCAACATGATATAGCCCTGGACGGGTTGATATGCCGTTAAAATGAATAAACCAACCAACCTAATTCAGTGATGAACATAGATCAAACATTATACTGACTGAACTTCAGATAAAATAAATTTACCCAATAACTGAATTTCAGGCTACAACCTTATTGATCTTTCTTTGTGCATTCATACATAATTTGAGTCTTGATTTGAACCTGTTTATAGGTAATTGACTCAACCAGATTGAGCCTGGCATAGGGCCCAAATGAGGATCAAATCTTTGTGCATTCATATACACAAAACAAAAATGGCAAAATTATTGGAATAACTTCCAAAACAACAAACTACATGAAATAATGCCACAAATAGGAAAACTTCAAATAAATCAAACCAAAATATCCAGAAAAGAAGTAATATTATCCAGACTAAGAATAGGACACTCATACATTACCCATTCATACCTCCTCAAAAAGAAGCAGCCCCATATTGCATACCATGCCAAAAACCCTACACAATCAAACACATTTTAACAGAATGTAGCAACCTTAAACAAATATGAAAAAAAATACTACCAAAACAACAAATCTAAAACATATTCTACCAAATAAACACAGAAAACTACTTGGATACATAAAAGAAGCACACATCTACAACAAAATCTAAAAAATCTTCCAAAAAAAAAATGAAACACAAAAATATATGTTAAAAAAAATCATCTAAAAGTTTCATTCACAAAAAATGTCAAAAAAAAAAAAAAAACCCTTTAGAAAAATTAAACATTATCACCAATTCAATTTCAAAAACGTAGTCGGCATTAAATGACCCATTGAGGTTGATATGCCGTAAAACAAGAAACAAATCAAATCTTTGTGCATTCATACATAATTTGAGTCTTGATTTGAATCTGTTTATAGTAATTGACTCAACCAGATTGAGCCTGGCATAGGGCCCAAATGGGGATCAAATCTACTAGAGTAATAATAGGTTTTGAGATGAGCTTGCTAATGACCCTTTCATGGCAAAGTTCCAACTCTTTCTATTGATACCAAAAGATGGTAATGTACTTTATTTATATCGGCACAGTATAATACTAGTGTGAATCAAGTTTTTGCAATATTTTAGTATGGTCATATAGTACCTAAATAATGAGAATGGAATTGTGTATTTTTCCTATAAATAATGACTAATGAAACCTTGGAAGGGAGAAACAAAAAGGAAGGAAAAATTGTTTGAAAAGTTGTTATATTGCAAAAAGTACCTAGTACCTATTACCAAAGAATAGCATTTATTATCTAGACTAGTACAAAATAAAAAACGACCTCTGGGCGATGTAAAAATAGATTTTTGAAACATATTGCCTGAGGGGTGGGAGTAAAAAATTCAATCTCAGCGAGTTTGTACCCTAAGTAAGTAAAATCATCAAATTCATTAAAGGGTTAAAAAGAAAAACAATTTGAAATGTAAACTTTAAATATGTATTAAAATAAAACAAACTATATATAGATATATAATACCAGTCATGTATTTATTAAAACTTATTTTAAAAAACAATAAGGACTGTCTAATGTTGCATGTTCAAATTTTGAGTGTATTTATTCTATGTTATGACGATTTTGGGTAATGTGATGTAAGCAGTGACATAATTTTTGTTACAGACAAAAACCGGAAGTGAATCTCCATTATTAATAGATGTAGGTATATGAATAATCTATTCATATATCTAGATTGGTCCCCAACCTTTTTTGCGCCATGGACCGGTTTCATCTAAGACAATATTTTCACGGACCGGCCTTCATATGCTCCGGCCTACATTTGCTCGATAATCGTTAATGACGTAATCTAATAATAAATAATCCGCAGTCGTCTTATGTCAAATGCAAACATCAACAGACAATAAACAATCTTTTTGTTCATAAATTAATAATCAACAACATCTCTGTAAATAAAAATATTTATTTCAGAACGAAAATCCTTTCTAATAAGAAAAATTCAAACGTTCTGTGCGACCTGGTACCTAATGGCCCGCGCCCCGGTACCGGGCAGCAACCTGGTGGTTGGGGACTGCTGATCTAGATAATAAATTAAAATGATTTATAATATTACAATTTTTTTTTTTTTTTTTAAATGCATGTCGTCCTGGGAATAACGTTAAACTCTATCTGATGGTGAGGTTCCAGTTTTGGAGGTTTGGGGAATGTGGAGCACCCCTTCATCACCATTGCTCCCTGGTCCACTCTGACCCGGAGTGGTAGTACCTGTTAGGGTCCCATCTATGGGTTGAATAGAAAAACATGAATTTATAAACAATTGTATTATGCATTAAGAATAAATTTATTTCTCAACTTTGTCGGCATTAAATGACCCACCGAGGTTGATATGCCATAAAACAAAACAAACCAAACAAACCACTTAAATGCATGTCATTTTTTTTCTATTAACTTTTAACTTAAATAATCAAATAATTTTAGAATAGAATTATAGACAGCTCATTCAACTGTGGCATATGGAAATCTAATAGATTGCAATGGAGTTATCAGAATAATAATTAATTAGAATAATTTTATTTATTTGTTGTCTAAAAGAACTACAATGGCTAAATTACAAAAATATATTAATCGTACTGGGTACTCGCTTGATTTCCTTATTTTAGGAACCCCCCCCCTCCCCCGGCCTTTAGAGGTACCATGTACTTTTTACCATACCACGATTTTTCCACAAACTTTTCAGCATAC
This sequence comes from Doryteuthis pealeii, assembly GCA_023376005.1. Classification (NCBI taxonomy): domain Eukaryota; kingdom Metazoa; phylum Mollusca; class Cephalopoda; order Myopsida; family Loliginidae; genus Doryteuthis; species Doryteuthis pealeii. Next base: position 61,380,060 of record CM042162.1, read on the forward strand.
ATGTCTGGTACCTAAACTTTGAACCCACCCTGGTGGAGGTATACTTTTTTTTTTTTTTTTTTTTTTTAACAGTCTTTTCACCAAAAGGTGAGTCAAAAATCAGGTTACCTGGATAGCCTCCCCCAAAAAAAAAGAAAGATTGGGCTCCGAATAAATGAGTTAATAATATATCAAGCTGTAATTGATTATAATGCATAGAAAATTTTATATTACAAGCGCTGAGCAGTTATTATTGCTTAACCAATAGATTTGTATCTATGAAGTGGGGGAATGGGTGGGGGCTGCTTTTTATTCAATCTGTTCATTCATATATTGACATTGAAAAATCAATAATTCTATGAACATGTTTGTTTTGAAAATTGGGAAAGAAAGACTGTTATTGATCACTCTTTGATAGTCTTTCAATCAAATTCAGTGATGATACCATTTAATTTTTTTTAGACTTTGTGGTCTAAAAATGTTTAAATATTTAAAGCTATTTAGTATATAATATCAATTAATCTTAATTCAGCAAAGTTCCTGAATTAACCAATTGTGTCCTGAGTATGTCACTGAACTACATCTGATGGCGAGGCTCCAGTTCTGGGGGTTGTGGAGTACTCCTTCATTGGCATTACTCTCAGGTAGTACTTGTTAGGGTTCCATCTTACGGGTCAAATATATCTGTTTAGAAATTATTAGTATTATATCAGAATACTTGAAACTATAATATAACTGTGCAAATTATTTGTCTTAATAATGATCTTAGTTGGTTATTTTCCAGTTCAATCCCACTCAGTGCATTTCACAACCTGAAATCAATTTCTATTTTGCCCATTTGATTGTCGATACTCATTTGAACTACTGGATTTCTTTCACGTAGAAATCTAACATTGTTCATTGTGACCAACCGCACACACACATGCAATAATATGTGTAAGCAACACTTTTTACTCTGATACAAAAGCATTGACTATCACTATTAGAGATCCATGAAATGTTAATTCTTCTTGTTTTTTATCACCAATTCTGTTTGTGAATTAGAAATTTGAAATGGGTCAAAAACTAATTGTCATCTGTGACATAGACTTTGATTAATGGATCATATCAGTAAAATTCTATTGTGTGTGTGTGTGTGTGTGTGCGTGTATGTATGCATGCATGTGTGAAAATAATGAATAAATGTGAAAAATAAGTCATGGGGATGATTTATTAATATTTTTAAATTGTCAACATTTTAAAACATTTTGATTATTAAATATTTATCTATAATCTTCATCTGGACATTCAAATATTACCTGATAATGTTGGTGTGTATTTATTTTTCAAGCGACTCTTATTTTTCACATTTATTTACTACTTTTTCACATATTGTTGGATTCATTTCCATTTCTTCCTGACATACATACATATATGTGTATAGGCATGTGGTGGTGTAATGGTTACCATCATAGGAAATGGACACAATGCGTTCAAATCCTGGACTAGACTGTTTGCATTTCACATAATGCTAATACTCTTGGGAAAGGTATGAATCCAACTATTCTCCCTCTGGATATGGGTAAATAGTAGGGCAGGCTGAGCTCTTTAACCTTGGTTAGGCAATCAGTCTAGGAGAAGAAAAACTGAATTCAAATCTGTTAAACTCCTGCTTGTGTGGAAGGGTTGGTAAATACCTACCTATATATATATATATATATATATATATATATATATATATATATATATATATATATATATATATATATGGCAGCAAACTCGTGTTCAAGTATTGCCATTGCTTGATAAAAAAAAAAAAAAAAAAAAAAAATTATATGTATACACATATATATATATATATATATACACACACACACACACACACATATATATATATATGAAAGTAAGTAAACAAACAATGTGTTTATTTTTGATATGGCCTTTTTAGCCGACAATTTTTTGAGGATATGTGCTTAATTGAAGTCATACCTAATTTTGAAAATTAATTAGTTAATAATTAATGAATTTAGGCGGGCATATATGTTCAAATGTAAGGCTAAACAAATCGAGAAAATGTCAATCCCTGTATGTACATTCCGACCTATTAGGTCTCATCCTTGCTATAACCTTGCTGATGAGATCTAATAGGTCGAAATGTACATACAGGGATTGACATTTTCTCGATTTGTTTAGCCTTACATTTGAACATATATGCCCGCCTAAATTCATTAATTATTAACTAATTAATTTTCAAAATTAGATATGACTTCAATTTAGTACATATCCTCCAAAACATATATATATATGTATATAACACACACACAATTTCCTCAACTCTAACCAAATTCTGGAGACATGACTAAGTTTAGGATCTTTGTCCTCCAGATCATTTTAGTAAATTATGATCAATGCAGAGGAAAATAGATTTTAGTAACCACGATAGACTCTTTGTATTATGTTGATTACAAAAATAACGTCCGATTTTATTAGATGGTTTAAATATAAAATTGGCCATTATTTTCCAAACAATCCAGCAGCTGTTTTTTGCTGAGCAGTGTATTTGTTTTTTACACTTGGAGTTTATCCAGATGTTTTCTTTGTTAACTTAATCTTGGCTCATAATATTGGCTCAATTGGAAAAAAGTCCAGTTTTCTTATTTGTAATCGGGTTGTAGAGACCTGGGATTTTAATACTTACTTTAAAAAAAAAAAAAAAAAAAAAAAAAAAAAATTAAGTAGGTCTTAAGTCTTTAGCATTTAGATGTGTAGATCGATTGACTATACATTTTTAATGTGAAACATCTCAACTATCATATCACCAAGGAATACCAACAGCACTGATTCCCTTGACTCTCTTGTGCCATATGTCCCTATCAGCCATTGCTCTTAGTAATTTGCTAGATAGCACCAAGTGTGTCTGTGTATATATATATATATATACAATACAAACCATCCTTAAACAAAATTAATTTCCAATGCAGTACACACATTTTAAAATGCCTATAACACCTTTCTCATCAATCCTTCTCCTTCCAGCCTCCACATTGATATAATTAAAAAAAAAAAAACTGGAACACATCACCCCTGATGATGGCACTTCGAAGTGCCGAAAGTACTCGGGACCTGAACTTTGGTGGACTTATCCACGAATTTCACCCAAATATTAAAAAGTTGGCCAGAAAACTCGAAAAGATCAAAAATAAAATTGTTAAACAGGAGATGCGTCTTTTGTTTAATTCTACATACATATATATAATTTACATATTTACAAATTTACGATGTGACAAAAGGTCAATTTTTTAGTGGAGTTTAAAAGGTTTGAATTCAGTTTTCCTTCTCCTAGACTGGTTACCTAGCCATGGTTAAAGAGCCAAGTCTGCCCTACTATTTGCCCATAGCTGGAGGGAGAGTAGTTGGATGCATACCTTTCCCAAGGATATTAGCATTATGGGAAATTGACCATTTGTGTATAATTTGGTTTCATAGATCACTGAATTGTCATTACTCCCAGGTGGTATTTGTTAGGGTTCCATTTATGGATCAAATAGATCTGTTTAAGAATTAATAGTATTAGATCAGAATAGTTGAAACTATAATATATATATTTACCAACCCCTCCGCATGAGTAGGATGTGACACAAGGTCAATTTCTTAAGCGGAGTTTAACAGGTTTGAATTCAGAGTTTTCCTTCTCCTAGACCGGTTGCCTAACTAAGGTTAAAGGGCCCAGTCTGCCCTACTATTTATCCATAGCTGGAGGGAGAGTAGGATTCATACCTTTCCCAAGGGTATCAGCGCCATGTGTGTGGAGGTGCATGGTGTAATGGTTGGAGACGTAGGAAATGGACTTATCGACACAAATTCAATTCCTAGACGAGGCTGTTTGCATTTCACATAGCGCTAATACCCTTGGGAAAGGTATGCATGCAACTTCTCTCCCTGCAGCTATGGATGAATAGTAGGGCAGACTAGGTTCTTTAACCTTGGTTAGGCAACCAGTCTAGGAGAAGGAAATCTCTGCATTCAAACCTGTTAAACTCTGCTTAAAAATTGACTTTGTATCACATCCTGCTTGTGCGAAGGGGTTGGGAAATATATATATATATGTGTGCATTTATATATGTGTATGTATAAAAAGGAGGCATGTGGTCTAATGGTTAGAGTCGTAGGAAATGGGCTTGTCAACGCGAGTTCAATTCCTGGACGAAGCTGTTGGCATTTCACATAGCGCTAATACCTTTGGGAAAGGTATGAATCTTACTCTCCCTCCAGCTATGGATAAATATCAGGGCAGACTGGACTTTTTAACCATGGCTAGGTAACCAGTCCAGGAGAAGGAAAACTCTGAATTCAAACCTGTTAAACTCTGCTTAAGAAATTGACCTTGTGTCGCATCCTGCTCATGCGGAGGCGTTGGTAAATATATTCACTTTGCCGAAGAGCATAAGGCCTGGTTTGTTGTTATTATTCACTCAATGTCCCCTTACCTATTATGGTAGAGGCATGTAACTAACATTGACAAGGTTAATTTTGCAGGGATTGTTCGCTGTGTACTGTGGCCGAGGCAATATGGTCTTTGACTATGCCTGCTGAGGTCCCGGTTTCGATTTCTGTCGGAGTGAAGTCGATAGTATACATCGCTGATGAGACTTAATAAATTTGAAACAGTCTGTACGATGTTCTACACACCGAGCGATCCTTTGCCGGGATTACACTTGTCAAGTTAATTTTCTATAAAATAGTATCGAATTTTATGCGATACATGCATTGTAATTGCCTTCAAGCAAAAATATAATATATATATGTGTATGTATATATGTATTTTTTTTTTTTTTTTTCAGTTCTCCTAAATGAGAAAGATAGATGGTTAAACATTAGTTACCACGAACAGAATTTTACAATGATTTAAAAATTGCTTAGATAACTTCTATATTTTCAACAGATATAAACATATATATATATATATAATATATATATATATATTTTTTGTATTAACATTTTTTTCTTTTTCTCCTGTGATAGGTTAACAGTAATTGCAGTAGTGTTTCATCATCATAAAGAAGCTTTCAACTGTAACGGCGGTCATTTACTATGGACGTATTATGTTGGTGTCCTCACCCTGTTGTCGGTGAGCATCCTGCTCAGTGTCATGATCATCCATGTCAGTATGAAAGGAAGCATTACAAATACTTTCCCCAGGAGGAGAATGCCTTACCTTCTTTACATGAAGGTACTTCTTGGAATGCCCGAACTTACCTGGAATGTTCTTGGTGAGTATTCTGTTGGACGTGTTTTCATAAAAATGAGTGTTGCAGGTATTTGTGTCAAATAGACACTGCAAAATGTATATTTAAAGATTTAAATGTTTATGTATAAAAAATTTTAAAATAGAATTAGTATTATTTGTACTAGCAAATATATGCATCCTTCGGGTGCAAGTATTTAAGTTTTGATATAATAAAATATCATATTAAATTAGAAAGGCTAATGAAACTGACTAAGAATGCAGATAAAAAGATCAGAGGGGGTATAATCGAAAAATAGAACAACTTTGAAACTAACTATTCCATCATTTTCCATTACTCCCCTCATTCATTGGTAAATTTTCCTAATTTAACTATTTAGTTAAAATAGGAAGTAAAGGATAATATTACAGTTATTTCTTCTTGTAAATAAATTTCTTTTAAGATTTATCCACGAGATTTTTGTTTATATTTCTTAAGATAAAACCAAACAATTAGAAATCAATAATACCAAGCACATATTTATTAAAATCAAATTTTAAATATCAATATGCAAATTAGCCTTCTCGTTCAAACTGTAAACCGCTATTTTGTTGTATATATAAATACAATTGCATGTTATTAGTACGTAGATATGGTCAACAGTATTAATAATGTAAAACAATTTTTATTAATAACTGAAGGTTTAAAAGAATGAAATCATGGAGAATTTGACGTAAATAATTAAGGGAATTGTGACTTGAGTAGTAATATAGTTTCGGTTACAGCCAGAAAAACACACAATCTCCATTATAATAAGATTATTCGGAATATTGTCCTCATCTTTATTGTTATTTGTACAACGTTTTGGCCGATGTGCCCTCCGGCCTTCTTCAGTGAATATTTTTTCAGTGTAGCATGTCTTTTTTTTCTTTCTTTCTAATAAAAATGGAATGGTCCATTATTTAGCTGAGGTGACGACATTCATAAGAAAAAAAGAATTCGGCGGATAAGCAACAACAGATAATCAGTATTTACATTTTTGGATTTCATCTTGGATGATTTGGACAGTCATTTTTAACCAGTGGGTGTTGCAAGTTGATAACGGTTGTACAATTAAGGAACACGAGTATTAATATATAAAAGTAAGTAAAGTCGTCGGGGCAGACTAAAGTCGGTATCAACCAGACAGCGAGGGAGTCTATTCCCTTTTCACTAGCACTAGACCAAGGAGATTATTTTAGTGTCTGAGGTGGGGCGCCACACCTACCATCAGCTTCTCACTTTACCACACACATCCTTGTGCTAATCAATTGCTGAGTTGGCGAGGGATGGTATCGAACCAGGAACCTTGTGATTCCTAGCTGAACACTCTATCGACTGAGCTAAACCGGCCCTAATATATAGATAGGTATTTTTAGGTTGAAAACAAGAACAAGTTTAATGAATAAACCTGTATTATTTATAATGACTTTACAATGTTGTATCTAATACTTTAAAAAAAATTCTTTTTTTTTTTTTTTAAAACTTTTGGCACATTTCTAACATGGTAATTTTAATGTCACTTGAATAAAACAAGTAAATATTTATATTTATTTTAATGTCAATTGTGTGACGGTGACATTTCTTTGTTTTCTGTTTCAATAAAGGCAAAATATTACTTCAATAAAAATAATGTTTAAAAAAAAAAAACAACAAAAAACTAAACATTTTGTTGCACCAAATTTTCAAACTATTTGTCCGAAAAGAAATATAACAAAATCTATTAAAATTCACATGTATGGGGTGGGGTGGGGTGGGGTGAGGTCTTCAAAATATTTAGAAATTAGAGAAACGATTGTAATCCTAAAGGTGAGGTCTTCAAAATATTTAGAAATCAGAGAAACGATTGTAATCCAAAGGTGAGGTCTTCAAAATATTTAGAAATCAGAGAAACGATTGTAATCCCAAAGGTGAGGTCTTCAAAATATTTAGAAATCAGAGAAACGATTGTAATCCCAAAGGTGAGGTCTTCAAAATATTTAGAAATCAGAGAAACGATTGTAATCCCAAAGGTGAGGTCTTCAAAATATTTAGAAATCAGAGAAACGATTGTAATCCCAAAGGTGAGGTCTTCAAAATATTTAGAAATCAGAGAAACGATTGTAATCCTAAAGGTGAGGTCTTCAAAATATTTAGAAATCAGAGAAATGATTGTAATCCTAAAGGTGAGGTCTTCAAAATATTTAGAAATCAGAGAAACGTTGGTAATCCCAAAATTTGAGGTCTTCAAAATATTTAGAAATCAGAGAAACTAGGGTAATACCAAAATTTGAGGTCTTCGAAATATTTAGAAATCAGAGAAACGACGGTAATCCCAGAATGTGAGGTCTTCGAAATATTTAGAAATCAGAGAAATGACGGTAATCCCAAAAGTGAGGTCTTCGAAATATTTAGAAATCAGAGAAATGACGGTAATCCCTAAAGTGAGGTCTTCGAAATATTTAGAAATCACAGAAACGTTTATTGTCCATGATGTTTACATCATTTTAAAGTTTTAATATGTATCTATTTTTCTACATAATCGCCATTTCAGTTGATGCATTTTTGAAGGCACTGTGCTAATTATAAATAAGGGGAATCTTTTTTTAAATTTTTCATTTAGTTATTTTATTTATTTTTTAAAGCAATATAATTTTTTTTTTCCAAATTATTTTAATCTCACAAAAAAAAATGGTTTTTGAAGCTATTCAATTGCGGCAAATCAAACTGGGTGCTCCAGGCTTGAATAGAGGTTTGTCATTGACTTTTTTGGTGGCTGAGAAGTGCAAACCGAGTGAAATTTACAGAAGAATGTGTGATTTGTATGAAGAAGCATATTTTTAGACCAAAAAATGCTTATAAGTGGGCGAAACATGGGTTTGCCATTATAGGCTGGAGTCAAAAAGAATTCATGGAATGTAAACCTGATTTAAGAAAAAAAAAAAAATTGGGTGCAGTAGAAAGATGTTGCAAAGATAAATGAATAAAATATCTCCAGACACTGATCCCAAATGGTTTTAACCTCAAACTAAACACAGCTTTGAAATAGAATGGACAGACTGGTTGCTACATAAACATCTACATAAACTAATGCTTAAGTTAAATATCTGACTAAAATGGTACCATAATTTGAAACCCCTATTTTACTGGTTGGATAGATTTTACAACATGTTAACCATTGATTTTAAGACTTATGAGGAAGACTGCTACTCAAAAAAAGCCCCCCCCCCACACACACGACAAAAAAGCAACACACTGGAAAGTCAAAATGTCCATTTTATTCATATTAACCAACTAGACATAGAATCAAATTTCTGGATTATAACAAATCAATACTTATAGAACAACATTTCTACTCAAATGGTCATGACTTGAACAGATGCAAAATTCACCATGACAGAAAAAATTAAGAAAAAACCCCAAAAACATTGGACAATATCTATTAATAATGGAGATTCGCTTCCGGTTTTTGTCTGTAACAAAAACTACGTCACTGCTTACATCACTATACCCGTCATAACATAGAATAAACACACTCAAAATTTGAGCATGCAACATTAGACAGTTCTCATTGTTTTTTAAAACAAGTTTTAATAGATACATCCCCAGTATCATATATTTTTATATATAGTTTGTTTTATTCTAATAGATATTCAAAGTTAATAGAACTTAGTTTTGATTTCAAATTGTTTTATTTTTTTTGTTTTTGTTTTACTCCTTTAATAAATTTGATGATTTCATGATTTATGGTTCAAACTGTCCAACATTTAATTTTTAACTTCCACCTCCTCAAGCAATATATTTAAAAAAAATTATTTTTACATCGCCCGGAGGGTGTTTTTTTATTTTGCTAGTAGGATTAATAGAGACACAAAGATAAATGGATAAACTGACTCCAAATGGCTTTAACATCAAACTAAACTATCGTCAAAACACCAACTTTGAAATACATAAACATGTAAATAAATAAACAAACATCCAAGTTAAATATTGGATTTAACAGCTGCAGCTGATTTGAAGCCAAAACATTTTCAATAATTTTTTATTTTTCTGAAATAAATTCATTACTAACGGATTTAAAAACAAAACAAAACAAAAAATCTATTTGGTCATTTTATAAAAACTGTCCAAAAGAAGAAAGAGCTGAGCAGTTTTAATGGATTAATAGAAACACAAATCATTGATAATTTTTTGCTGCCACTAAACTTTTCTAACTCCAGCCCTGACCACTACTGTTCTACGAGGATGGCTTTGGCATTAAATAACCCATGATGGTTAATATGCAATTAACTCTTAACATCCTATACCGCCTCATTCCACCCGGGCGGAAGTCACATTTGTTTTCCTAATCCATCCCAAACGATAGCCTTTGTTTAAATGTAATATTAAACATATTTAGCAGTTTTTGATTTATTGGAAATAACAGGTAACTTTAAATGAAAAAGGCCATTTTTAGCCATTTTTTTTTTATAAATCCTTAGAGGAATGGGGCTCTTGACTTTGAAAATTCTCAACAGAATGTTAAGAGTTAAACATAGAAACAAAAAAGACAATTCACATGCACAGATTTTTAGGACCATATGACCTTTAGGCACCTTTTTGATCTCTATTCAGAAGGACATGTTTTTCATTTACACTGTCAATATCCGGTTGTTTGTTAACAGACTATTTTTAGAGTTTTTTTTTTAAATTATAAAACTAACCCTAACCCTAACCCTAACCCTAACCCCTAACAAACAACCAGATATTGACGGTGTAAATGAAAAACATGTCCTTCTGAATCAAGATCAAAAAGATGTGCCTAAAGGTCATATGGTCCATTTTTTTTTTTTTTGTTATTAAAGACCAAGAAGAAATACCTGAAGAAGGCTGGAGGGCACATCGGATGAAACGTACAGATAACAATGAAGATGACAATAGTCCAAATAATAACATAACTTAAGAAAAAAAAAATTCAAATTTATTTAATGTGATCTCTGTGGTTGATGCTACTCAGCAAGTTTTTTTTAATATTCGGCTCCATTGAGGTCAATGATAGTCGAACATCATTTCTTTTCACAATATCGAGTCTATTATGAGCTTTTGATAAGTGAAAAACACGACTGCAATAAAAAATTCATGTCTACATGAATATTTCTACATTTAGTATCTTAATATGGCATATGGAAACCAAGCGTGGAAGGTCTGGCCTCCAACAGACAGGGTTGGCAAGAGGCCTGCCACACAGGAGCTAAGCAGCTCAATAATGAGATAAACAGGACTGCAAAGTGGCGACGTCTTCGTCGTCATGAACAACCAAATGTAGATGAGAATTTCCCCTGCAATGTGTGTGACCACATCTGCAAGTCCAGAATTGGACTAATTGTTATACACGCTAAAAGGTGACAGTTGACAGCCAACGCTAACAACACAAACGCCAACAAATGTATTAAGGTTGTTTATTACAACATCCGTTCACTTCACTTGTCAACGTCTGAATTTCGTTGCCAAGAATGCTCTTTTCACAAAAACGCATTGGGAAAACGAAAAGGGTTTCTTAAAAGAGAAAAGTTCTCTTAAAGAAAGATAACTCAAGTTATCTTTCTTTGTTCTGTGACATTAGCACTAATGAGCCACCAATGGGTCTACAAATGAAGATATGGAGTGACGTCATCATCGCCTTCGGCAGACTTCCAAAAGAAAGAAGAATGGAAAGCAGGCCAGGACGGACCACCCAGCAAAGACTTACATTGATCAGCTCTGCACGGATACTGGATGCTGCACAGAGGACCTCCCAAGAGTGATGAATAATAGGGGTAGTTGGTGAGAGATTTTTATGGATATCCATGCTACGGGCGTGACATGATGATGATGATGGTGTAAATTACTGTAGAAATTTAATTCTCAATAATAACAATTGTTCTGAAGTAGAATTGCTCTATGGACCACTAATAAAATCACAGTGAACCCCTAATTCGGTATTTTTTTTTTTTGGTGGTCTCCCAATAATGTTACAGAGATGCTGATAGGTACATGTCCTGCATCACTGATGCATAAAAATCTAAAAGGATGCAGTAAAATTGTATCCATGTGTCCCAGTATTTTTTTTCTTCCCCCACCATTTCCAGCTTACTCATTATTATTTGTACACATTTCGGCCGATATACATTTCAATATTTTCTTGGAAATGAATTACATACTATGAGGTACTATGAGGTAAGTTATGTTATAATTAGTATTATTTCTCTGAATGTTTGAGATGAGGCTTGAAGATTAGTATTATCTGTGTTATTCGGACTATTGTCCCCATCTTCATTGTTATTTGCACAACGTTTCGTCTGATATGCATTTCAATATTTTCTTGGAAATGAATTACATATTATGAGGTACAAGGTAGGGGTTAGACGGCTTTAGTTGTGCACAGATAAAAACTCTACAATTTATTAAGAAACTTTAGTTGGGACCCATAAAATTTCCCAGGGACTCCATCAAATCAAATACATGCGTCCCAGGACGAACTAAATTAAAAAGCTATCAGCATCACTGATGTTACATAAATCTCTGGGATCCATGTGGACCCCAGTTGAGAATCACTGCCAGAGATGCTGGTAGGTAAGCGTCCTGCGTTCCTGACACATAAAAATCTTAAAGGGCGCAGTAAAATCAAATCTGTGTGTCCCAGTGTTTTACTTTTCTCTTCCCTCACCATTTCAAGTTAACTGTAAATACATTTAAGTAGTTTCTTAGAAATGGATTACACAGGATAGGTTACAAGGTAGGAGTTAGTTGTTTCCACAGATCATGAATAAAAACCCTACAATTTAAGAAATTTTATTTGGGACCCATCAAATTTACCGAATTTATCAAATTTCAAAGCAAATATGTGCATCTCAGGAGGCACTTCTGATCAATCAGCTGGTTATGTCAAGCCCTAGCACCTATATGATTGCCACAACCCTTATAGCAAGCTCCAACCCTTTTTATCATATAGGTGCTAGAAGGCAGTGGCTGAGGGTCTTCATGTCCTGGGAATGATCATTCCCAGGACATGAAGACCCTCAGCCACTGCCTTCTAGCATCCATATGATGGTGAGGTTTCAGTTCAGAGGTTTGGGGAATGTGTAGCACCCCTTCATCACCATTGCTGCATGGTCCACTCTACCTGGAGTGGTAGTACCTTTTAGGGTCCCATCTATGAGTTAAATACGAAAAAGTGTTTATAAAAAAAATTGAGTATCCATTAAGAATGACTTTATTTTAAAACTTTATCGGCATTAAATGACCCACTGAGGTTGATATGCCGTAAAACAAAACATACCTAACCAAACCCAGGACGTACTAAATCAAAAAGCTATCAGCATCACTGCACTGCTATAAATTCTAGTTTGTGAAAAACTGGATTATCTTGCTGTTTTGTGTGGTTGATGTTTTTGTAATTGAAATCAATGTATTAATAGATCTCTTTTGTTTGTTAGTCATGTTTTTAATATGACACAAAAGGAAATCAGTTTTGTGTTATTAAATAGGCCACAAAAAAATAATTCATCAATTCTATTTAGAGAGATAAAGATCATTTTTATATATTTAGATAAAAGCTGATTTATGAAAGGGTAAAAATTGAAAAGAAAGTAATAGATATTTATAATAATAAAGGTAATAAAAAAAAAAAGAACAAATTCTGTTTTTCTTTTTTTTTTTTTTGGCTGAGATTTTTATAAATTATAAATTAATAGTATTATTAGTAAAAGAGCAATAAAAATAAATTATAGTATTATTAATAAAATAGTTTTATCAATTTTTTTTTTATTGCTGACTATAATGAAAATATTAAGCAATAAAAATATTAAATGAACTATTACTAAAATAGCAATAATGAATTAATGGTAATATTAGTAAAATAGTAATAATAAATTAATATAAAATAGTCAGTGGCCGGTTTAGGTCAGTCGGTAGAGTGTCTGACTAGGAACCACAAGGTTCAGGGTTTGATACCGGCCCTCGCCAACTCAGTGTATAAGTAGTACAGGGATCTGTGTGGTAAAGTAAGGACCTGATGGTAGGTGTGGCGCTTCATCTCAGATGCCAAAACAATCTCCTTGGTCTAGCACTAGTGAAAAGGGGATAGACTCACTTGCTGTCTAGCTGATACCGACTTTAAGCCACCCGGACAACTTTACTTTTTTTATTACTAAAATAGCGATAATAAATTAATAGTACTATTAGTAAGTCCTCGGGGTGGCCTAAAATCGGTATCAGTCAATCAGAGAGGGAGTCTATCCCCTTTTTCACTAGCGCTAGACCAAGGAGATTGTTTTTGCATCTGAGGTGGAGCGCCACATCTACCATCAGCTCCTTACTTTACCGCACAGATCCCTGTGCTACTCATATGCTGAGTTGGCGAGGGATGGTTTTACTAATACATCTGTTCATTTTTTTTTTTTTTTTTTTTTTTTTTTTTTTTTTTTTTTTTTGCTTAATATATTACTTACAGTCAACAATAAAAAAAATTGATAAAACTATTTTATCAATAATACTATAATTTTTTTTTATTGCTCTTTTACTAATAATACTATTAATTTATAATTTTGAAGAATCCCAGCTTGGTTCTGTGCAGTAAAGTGGTGTGTAAACATGGTAATTGTGGTGCTCCACCTCAGATGCAAAAACAATCTCCCTAGTCATAAATAATAGATTAATAGAACTGTTAGTAAAATAGTCATAAATAATAGATTAATAGTACTGTTAGTAAAATAGTCATCAATAATAGATTAATAGTACTGTTAGTAAAATAGTCATCAATAATAGATTAATAGAACTGTTAGTAAAATAGTCATTAATAATAGATTAATAGTACATAGTCATAGATTAATAGAACTGTTAGTAAAATAGTCATAAATAATAGATTAATAGAACTGTTAGTAAAATAGTCATAAATAATAGATTAATAGAACTGTTAGTAAAATAGTCATAAATAATAGATTAATAGAACTGTTAGTAAAATAGTCATAAATAATAGATTAATAGAACTGTTAGTAAAATAGTCATAAATAATAGATTAATAGAACTGTTAGTAAAATAGTCATTAATAATAGATTAATAGTACTGTTAGTAAAATAGTCATCAATAATAGATTAATAGTACTGTTAGTAAAATAGTCATCAATAATAGATTAATAGAACTGTTAGTAAAATAGTCATTAATAATAGATTAATAGTACTGTTAGTAAAATAGTCATAAATAATAGATTAATAGAACTGTTAGTAAAATAGTCATTAATAATAGATTAATAGTACTGTTAGTAAAATAGTCATAAATAATAGATTCATAGAACTGTTAGTAAAATAGTCATAAATAATAGATTAATAGAACTGTTAGTAAAATAGTCATTAATAATAGATTAATAGTACTGTTAGTAAAATAGTCATCAATAATAGATTAATAGTACTGTTAGTAAAATAGTCATCAATAATAGATTAATAGAACTGTTAGTAAAATAGTCATTAATAATAGATAAATAATAGATTAATAGAACTGTTAGTAAAATAGTCATAAATAATAGATTAATAGAACTGTTAGTAATAGTAATAGATTAATAGAAAGTAAATAGTCATAAATAATAGATTAATAGAACTGTTAGTAAAATAGTCATAAATAATAGATTAATAGAACTGTTAGTAAAATAGTCATAATAATAGATTAATAGAACTGTTAGTAAAATAGTCATAAATAATAGATTAATAGAACTGTTAGTAAAATAGTCATAAATAATAGATTAATAGAACTGTTAGTAAAATAGTCATAAATAATAGATTAATAGAACTGTTAGTAAAATAGTCATAAATAATAGATAATAGAACTGTTAGTAAAATAGTCATAAATAATAGATTAATAGAACTGTTAGTAAAATAGTCATAAATAATAGATTAATAGAACTGTTAGTAAAATAGTCATAAATAATAGATTAATAGAACTGTTAGTAAAAATAGTCATAAATAATAGATTAATAGTAGTAAAATAGTCATAAATAATAGATTAATAGAACTGTTAGTAAAATAGTCATAAATAATAGATTAATAGAACTGTTAGTAAAATAGTCATAAATAATAGATTCATAGTACTGTTAGTAAAATAGTCATAAATAATAGATTCATAGTACTGTTAGTAAAATAGTCATTAATAGTAGATTCATAGTACTGTTAGTAAAATAGTCATCAATAATGAATAAATAGAACTATTAATAGTAAAGTAAGAAATCCTTAGAAATGTAAAACTTAATATTAATCTATAGACTCAGTACATAAAAACCTGCTGCGCTAACTCCTTTATTTCTATATCAATATAGGAAATAATATACTAATTGTTTCCTATATTGATTGAAAACACTCAACATAAAAGGCAATTTATCATTGCAACTGATATTGTAGCACATGCTTTTTTTTTTTTTTTTTTTTTCTTAACAATCTTCATTTTATAATATAGTGACACGCATAATAGTTTCCATCTGTTGTTTTTTGTAAAGTGTTAAAAAAACCCAGCTGAATTGGTTTGACACAAGATTTGCTATTGCAAATGTCTGTTTTTTTTAAGCAGTATGTTTTTACTAATATATGTATGATATGTAAATAATAAAAAATAATAATGAAATTTATTGTGTACAGTGCTCGGTGCTCCACAACTCATCAAAGTCTCATGTCAAGTACACAGAATAATGTAGTGTCAGGAACATGAACAGTTTACAGTAGTAATATGCATGTATGTGTGTGCGTATGTATGTGGAGAGGGGGATCAGGTATAGTGTCGGCGGACCACAGGAAGCATGGAGGCTTTGAAAGACTCAGTGCTTCGGCAGCCTACAACAGACGCAGGCAGTTTATTCCATGTCTCTGCAATTCTGAGCGTGAAAAAATGTTTCTGAAAGCCACGTGAGCAGTGCAATGTAAATGTAAAAATGTAAATTATCATACTATGAATTTGGCAAAGAACATGAATTAAAATATTTCCTTTTAGTTTATTTATTTATTTATTTATTTATATATATATATGTATATATATATATCTTTTTATTTCATTCATTCATTTTTCCATCAATTCTTTATATATATATATATATATATATATATATATATATAGACACGCAGAACGAAAAAGAGCAAGACATTGCCTTGCTTGCCGGGATCGAGCCCGCGTCCTCCCGCATGCGAAGGTAGACGCGATTTAGGCATTGGACGGACGCGAAGTGCCAGGATGTTTCGGTAAATGCGTACATAAATAACGTGTGAGTCAAACGCGGCGCAGTAAGAAGTTGCAGTAGCAGGTTGACTGACGCGATCGACCGAGTAAAGAAATGTGATTTTAGCAGCTGCTAAACGAAAACGAAGAGCGTGTTGACCAGGGGAAGGTTTGGCTTGCTGGAAGACTGTGGACTTGCTTGTTTTTGGCCCCCACTCTCGGCGGGAGCTTGTTGATACAACATCTATTTCCCCCCCTATATTTCCCCCCTTACGTAATATATATATATATATATATAATGTTTGTGTGTGAGTAAATCTTGAGGAACATCTGGATGAAAATAAACAATTTCAATAAATATTTCACCGCTATGAATTTACAAGGCTTCTTCATAAATTCACAGAAGTGAAATATTAATTGATTGCAATTGTTTGTGTTTTTATCCACTGTGTTCCTCAACATTTACTCATATTTTGTTGGATTTTTCCTAATCTGTTATTTCCTCACACACATATATATATATATATATATATCCATCAACTTCTTCACCCCAAGATACATCCTGATGAAAGTTTAAACATTGATCAATAAATTCATCCTATTTTCGGAACACTTGTTTTTTCAAATTTCTTAATATATATATATATATATATAAAAGGAAGTTTGGTATGTACGTGTCGACGCATAACTCCAAAACGGGAGGTTACTCAGATTCGAAATCTTGCATACACATTAATATTCGTCTAACTAAGAAACACGCCAAATTTGGTTATTGATTTTTACTGATTAAGGAATATTTAATTAATTAAACAAAAATCCAATGATTTGCGATAATCGTGGCATAGCTGCTGCTGATAATATAAAATTTTTTTCGCTGACTGCTGCCTGTATCAACAGTAAAATGGCGCCGCTGCTGGTAATTTGAAGTTGACAAATTTGTGCCCTAATCATTTCAGCTCGGAATTTCACACGTATCACCGGTCTAATCTTAGAGATATTTATTTGGTTAGAAAGAAAATAAAATAATCTTTCTAGATATGTAATTTGTATGTGGTTTTATTGATTGAATTATTTTTTTACAGCGAAGTAAATAACAATAATAAACAAAAACATTTAATTTAACGATTAATAATAATCCAACTTTGTTTTTATTATTAACTAGCAAAAGTACCCGGTATTTAATTATAATCAGTATTTAATTCTTTTTTGTATGTACAAAAGAGTTTTAGAAAAAAAAGAAGCCTTTTACAAAAATCTAGACATGAATTAAAAAATACGAGGTAGTTAAAATATTTCCTTTTAGTTATATATATATATATATATATATATATTTAAACTTAAAATTAACTTACATTTCATAAATAACAAACACTGTTTACTTATTTACAAAATTCTTTTACTGTTTGTCAAACAGTAAATGGTTTGATGTTAAACTGCATCTAGTGGTGAGGTTCCAATTCTGAGTACCCCTTCATTGCTATTACTCCCAGATCCACTCTGACCTGGAAAGGTAGTATCTATTAAAGTTCCATCTATGGGGAAAATGTGTTTTAAAAAAAGATATCAAATACCCAACAAGAATGAATTAAAAACATCTTCGACATAAAATAACCCAAGGGTTGACATGCTGTAAAATCTAACCAACCAATCTTGAACAAATGCTAAATTTAGGTTAAATTTAGATGCTACAAGTTCTAAATGGTCAATGTGTATTATACATGGGAATTTTTTTTTCCAGAATTTTGTAGTTCAAAGTTAAGGGTGCGTGTTATGCACAAATAATTACTATATGAAATGAAAAATTTCTGACATTTATATTACAATTTGAATTTATTAGTGTTACATAATTGTTAGTATCCTAACAATTATGTACAGTTAGTGTAGAAACCAAAATGGCTGTAAGAAGTTACGACCAGCAGCCTTTGAGTACAATGTCATGGAGGATTGAGTGACACGTGTTGAACTCCTCTTTAACTCTTTTCCGGTAGATATGTATTGACACAAAAATTACAATGGTAGTAGAGAATACTGGGTTATGTCCTGTAAAAGTCCTTTTTGAATGTTCAATGTAATAAGATAAGTAGAGTTGTCTTAACTGAGAAGGAAAGAGTAGTGTGTTTTAAAGTCAAATCATCAGTCAGGGTATTTAGAGAGAGAGAAAGATATAGTTTGTCGTACCTTCAGCATGTATGCGAAATGTTATTAAAACTGGAGACGTGGAGTTGTTTAGGCAGACTTGTTCTCCGAAAACCTTGTTCTCCGAAAAACCTTGTCTTATATAGAGTCTAAGTGGCTCCAGAAAGGGGTCTACTTGATAAGTTATTTTTAGGCGTGAATGTCTCTGATTGGTCAATAATTAATATTTTTAATATTTCAATTTTTCTTTATTTATGCTGTGCGATCCACCAGAGCAGGTCGTTATTTTTTGTCATTTTCTTTTTGTCCTTCGGAAGGATAACTTCCAGTCCACCACAATACTATTCATACTAAGGATGGCTACAGGTTAACTCTTAAGACTCACCCAATAACAACAACATGGTGGTAGTAATACTAATATTTATCATAACAATCATGCAATAGGTGGTGTTCACTTCCGCCAGTATCTTTGGGTAAATTTCTACTAGGAATATAATTCATAGATATTATAACAAGAAAAATAATCATAACAATTTTTTTTATTCTCTTGTGTTTTTTTTTCTTTTAAAATTCTGATTGGTTAGTTGTTTTGTTTTACAGCTAATCGACTCTTTTCAGGCCATTTAATGCTGAATCAAGTCAATTTGATAAACAAAGGACTCAGGTTGCTTACAGTACCTGCTATTGCTCAAGTGGCATATCAACCCTTTATGGGTCATTTAATGCTGAATCAAGTCAATTTGATAAACAAAGGACTCAGGTCGCTTACAGTACCTGCTGTTGCTTTAGTGGCATATCAACCCTTTACGGGTCATTTAATGCTGAATCAAGTCATTTTGATTAACAAAGGACTGAGGTTGCTTACAGTACCTGCTGTTGCTTTAGTGGCATATCAACCCTTTACAGGTCATTTAATACTGAATCAAGTCAATTTGATATACAAAGGACTCGGGTTGCTTACAGTACCTGCTGTTGCTTTAGTGGCATATCAACCCTTTACGGGTCATTTAATGCCAAATCAAGTCATTTTGATAAACAAAGGACTGAGGTTGCTTACAGTACCTGCTGTTGTTTGAGTGCAATAGCATTGGGACAATCATATAGGTGTTTGGGTTTGATGTGATCAGCTGATTGATTGGAGGGAGCCTCTCTGACTACCTGTCTAGCCTAAGTAAGGACCAAATTTGCCGGTCATGAAGGATTCCATCTTCAAGCATTATGGATCACCACCCACAACCTATAGGTGGCCTCATTGTGGAGGATCTTACTCCTTTGCAGGGGTGCTGTTGGTGTATTCTACTTCCCCTAGCCAATATTATTGGTTGGGGTAGTATATACCAACAATATACAATGCCCTGTATTTAAAAAAAAATGCAAATATTGAAAAATTCAAAAACAAAATCTAAAGCATAAAGAGCGTCCACAATAATCAACTGACGTAATTTGGGGTCCAAAAACATAACAGCAAGAAATGTCTTCACATAAACACCAGAAGAATTATTAGCAACCTGATGATAGCAAAATAGCTTGAAACCTGGGTAGTTGCCTATGGAAAACAATTATATTTAAAAGATTCAACAAATAAATAAATAAAGCTCCTACAAATTTGTGGCTGAGCACTGTGATTTCTTTGTTTCATCTCAAAAATTTTTAAAAATCTCTCTCTCTCTCTCTCTCTCTCTCTATCTATCTATCTATATATATATATATATATATATATATATATTAGAGAAAATCTCATTGTCATTGATTTGTATAAATATATAGTCACATAACCATCTCAACTCTCTATCTCTCTCTCTCAATCAATATCTGTAATTATGGATTAACTATGAAAGCAACATTTGGCACAAAAATCATCAAAATAAAATGATGGGTTCATGAAGCAGCTCAATAACATCTTGATTTAGCATAAAAAAAGCAAGGAAATGAGACAAATAGGATGGACACACCTGTCTTTTGATATTTGGGAACCTTTTTTGGTGCATAAAAATATGTACTGGCCTCCTGACCTAAAAAATGCTAAGCGGTACCATAATGAAAATCTGACCTGTGCTACTTTTGAACTCCCTAGGTGTGTTGAAGGCCTTTTTCCTGAAAAGTTAATGCAATATGAAAGTGATATGTTACCACACAAATGTTTTCTTGACAAGTAAATGTAATATTTTTCCCCTCCTCTTTAAGATATTTGTTTTTAGTGGTTTGAAGGCATTTTTATCTACAAATAACTTTTTTTTAGTGGTTCGAAGACGTTAAAAGTAATCCACCCCCACGTTTTTTTTATTGACAAGTAAATGTAAATATTTTACCCACTCCTCTTAAAATATCTTTTTTTTTTCCAGGTATTTTTATTTTAATTTAAAACAACTGTCACAGATTGTTAAATAAATATGACGGTTTCAAAAATAAAAATAATCAATACATAATTCATAAGTAGCATGGGCTGGATTTTTAACAGGCACCGCTTAGCGTTTTTTAGGGCAGGAGGCCAGGAAGCATTTATGTGATATGCACCCCCCCTTTTTTAATAGTGTTTCTCTGAATTTTTGAGATGAGGTTTGATCATTTGTATTATTTGTATTATTCAGATTCTTGTCTCATCTTCATAGTTATCTGTACAACGTTTTCGGCTGATGTGCCCTTCTTCAGATATTTCTTGTTGAACTCGGGAACCTTCTTTTTGAACTCTGGGAAACTTCTTGTCATAATCGGGAGCCTTAGTGTTACATAATCTATGCATAGATTATTGTCAACCCCCTGTATTTCTGAAGGGATGGCCCCTTTTCATATCACAGGCTGGACTTTCCATGGAATATTACAGAAAGCCCGCGAAATACGTGAAGTCACGTGGGACCTGGTTGGCTCTCAGTTTCAGCTTGGACGTCAGGCAGATAAGATGTATCTTCTTTAGCTGGAGTTCACCTTGCACACGTACGTTGTGTTTAGTTAGAGAAATATGTTTAGTTAAGTAAATAAAAGTTTAATAAATAATATAGTTTTGTGGTCTTGGCAACAAGACTGACCTAGAAGAAGAAATGAATCAAGGATGACCAACCAGCAAGAACAGAGATGTTAGAAGAGACGCTAGAAGAAGAACGTAAGATACCAAAGATGAGCAAAAGAATAATAGAAGTAAGGAAAGAAAGTATACAACATTAGGGGAGTTCGAAGAGAAAACCTTTTTTTTTTTTTTTTTTTTTTTTTTTAATGTTTTTTTAGGTTGGTTAGTTGGTTGGATTTTACAGCATGTCAACCCTTGTTGGGCTTATTTTATGCTGAAGACATTGTTTTATTCATTCTTGATGGTTACTGAAAATTTTAAAAAATTCAGTTTTTAAACATATTTTTTGTTAATTAACTTTCTTTTATTTAACCTATAGATAGGATCCTAACAGGTATTACCGCTTCAAGTCCAGAGGTGACCTAAAGTCAATATCGGCCACATAGGGAGGGAATCTATCCCCTTTTCACTAGCACTAGACCACGGAGATTGTTTTGGTGTCTGAGGTGGAGCACCACACCTATCATCAGCTCCTCATTTTACCACACATATCCCTGTGCTACTCATATGCTGAGTTGGCGATGGCTGGTAACCCTGAACCTTGTGGTTCCTAGTCAGATGCTCTATTGACTGAGCTAAAATTTAACTGGAGTCAGTGTTGGAATAATTTTACTGACTCCGACTCCTGTGACCTCTTAATTGATTCCGACTCCAACTCATGACTCCACAACCCTGCTATATAATTATAGACCATAGTTTTAAAACTGACTTCGGCAAACAAAAAGATAGTTTTCCTTCTCCTAGACTGGTTGCCTAACAAGGGTTAAAAAGCACAGTCTGCCCTACTATTTACTCATAGCTGGATTCATATCTGCTTCATAATGCATTGATTTCAATTACAAAACCATAAATAGCACATCCGGATAATCCAGTTTCAGACAAACTATAATCTATATAGGATAACAGATTTATTATTTTAAAATTCAGTTCATCAGAAAACTAAAAACGGGCAACGAATTATATGCTGTAAAGCCAACCAATCAATCAATCAATCAATCAATACAAGTTCTTCATACAATTTCTTATTGAACAGTTAAAATGTGGAACAAACTCCCCTGTCAGTGTTTTTTCTAAAAACAAACTTTAAAAACATATATTTAGCAACCCCTCCACACAAACAGGAATTGACACCAGGTCAATTGGGCCATATGACCGTAAGGCACCCCTTCCGCGATCTTGACTCGTGGGGACACTTTTCTCATTTACACTGTAAAAATCCGGTTGTTGTTAGGGTTAGGGGTTAGTTTTATAATTAAAAAAAAACTCCAAAATCATCTGTAAACAATTAACCGGATTTTGACGGTGTAATTGGAAAAAATGTCCCCACAAATTGAAATCGCAAAAGGGGTACCTTAAGGTCATATGGTCTGATCAATTTCTTAACCACACTGACTCCTCTATTTTTGGCACCCCTGACTCTGACTAATCTTTATGTAATTAAATGAGTATGGTCTACAAATAAATATAAAAATCATGATTTTTTAAAATCTATTCATAAGGAGTGTGCACTGTATAATTTTTTACTGACCAAACTACGACCATATAAAGTGTAAATTCAACTGGAGTCAGTGTTGGTATAGTTTTACCAATTTGACTCCAGTGACCTTTAATTGCTTCCAATTCTGAAAAAAAATAATGTTCCATTCATTAATATTTTTCAGAATACAAGGTGTGTCAAAAAAGTACTAAGTTTTAAGCTGTATTTACCAAGATAGAAATGAAGAATGAATGGAACTTTTTTTTCTTTTTTTCAGAATACAAGGTGTGTCAAAAAATACAAAAAATTTTGATACTTTTTTGACACACCTTGTATTCTGAAAAAAAAAAGTTCCATTCATTAATATTTTTCTGAATACAAGGTGTGTCAAAAAAGTACCAAGTTTTAAGCTGTATTTACCAAGATAAAATGAAGAATGAATGGAACATTTTTTTTTTGTTTTCAGAATACAAGGTGTGTCAAAAAGTACAAAATTTCGATACTTTGTTGACACACCTTGTATTCTGTAAAACCAATCAACCAAACAACCAACCAATCAATCAATCAATACAACTCTCCATACAATTTCTTCTTGAACAGCTGAAATGTGGAACAAACCCTCCTGTTATTTTTTATTCTAATGGCACATGACCTTGAACTCTGTAAAGTAACTCATTAGTCCTTTTATTGTCTGAGTCATTCCATATTTCCATCTACCCCTCCCCATCCCACTTTTTCCTGTAGATTATTTCTATTCATTTACCACATCACATTTTTATATCATTATAAATCTTGGCAGAGGAGTGGCCAATTTGACCTTGTCTAGTGTGAATCTTGGTTAAAAAAAAAAAAAAAAAAAAAAAAGAGAAGAAAAAGCCTTAAAGGCATATATACCATACATAGTAGGAAGCGCGTAGTGTAATGGTTAAAGTCATGGGAAATAGACTCGTCGCGCCGAGTTCAAATCCTGGACATGGTAATTGCATTTCACTTAGCGCTAATACCCTTGGGAAAGGTATGAATCCTACTCTCCCTCCAGCTATGGGTAAATAGCAGGACAGACTGGGATCTTTAACCATGGCTAGAAGGAAAACTCTGAATTGAAACCTGTTGAACTCCGCTTAAGAAATTGACCTTGTGTTGTATCCTGCTCATGTGGAGGAGTTGATAAATATATATATACCATACATAGACATATATACACTCCCCTTTGGCCCTTACTTCGGCTAGCCAAACGGTCGGATAGACCCCTGCCACTCAATCAGCTGGTCACGTCAAATCCTAGCACTTATATGTATTTACCAACCCCTCCACACGAGCAGGATTCGACACTTTCTTAAGCAGAGTTTAACAGGTTTGAATTCAGAGTTTTCCTTCTCCTAGACTGGTTACCTAACCATAGTTAAAGTGCCCAGTCTGCCCTGCTATTTACCCAGAGCTGGAAGGAGAATTGTATTCATACCTTTCCCAAGGGTATTAGCGCAATGTGAAATGCAAACAGCTTCGTCCAGGAAATGAACTCTGGTCGACGAGTCCATTTCCTATGACTTTAACCATTAGCGCCCTAGCACTTATATGATTGTCTTGACCCTATTGCTTTTATGACAAACCTCCAACCCTTTTTTATCATATATATGCTAGAAAGCAGTGGCTGAGGGTTTTATTGTGTTGGGTATGACGTTAAACTCTAACTAGTGGTGAAGTTCCAATTCTGGAACAGTGCCTAGCACTTGCTTTCACATCTTCCATCATGTGGTGTTAACCGGTGCTGCAATGTGGGTGAATGGAGGGGAATTTGTGTGATAGAGGTGGAGAGTTTGCATGGGCCATTTTATAGGTCAGTGGGATCTCATCCTCAGCTACCAGATGTGCTGCACCTTCACGACCACGTGCGTCAAAATAAAGGAAACCATTTCTGATAATGTTTTTATTTTCTATTTTTAATCCATTTAGTGTACTGAAATAATTTTGAAAAACATCGCTGAAATTAATATGTATCCTAAGAAAATTTGCAAGCAGAAAATTTATCTCCAAATTCCATCCTGTCAGCTGGGGCTGTAGAATACGCTGACTGCACCTCTGCAGAAGGGTAAGAATGCTCATTTGTCTGAGACAGAAGAATACACCAACTGCCCCCTGCAGAGGGGTAAGACTGCCATGTCAGCTGGGGCTGTAGAATACGCTGACTGCACCTCTGCAGAAGGGTAAGAATGCTCATTTGTCTGAGACAGAAGAATACACCAACTGCCCCCTGCAGAGGAGTAAGACTGCCATGTCAGCTGGGGCTGTAGAATACGCTGACTGCACCTCTGCAGAAGGGTAAGAATGCTCATTTGTCTGAGACAGAAGAATACACCAACTGCCCCCTGCAGAGGGGTAAGACTGCCATGTCAGCTGAGGCTGTAGAATACGCTGACTGCACCTCTGCAGAAGGGTAAGAATGCTCATTTGTCTGAGACAGAAGAATACACCAACTGCCCCCTGCAGAGGGGTAAGACTGCCCTGTCAGCTGAGGCTGTAGAATACGCTGACTGCACCTCTGCAGAAGGGTAAGAATGCTCATTTGTCTGAGACAGAAGAATACACCAACTGCCCCCTGCAGAGGGGTAAGACTGCCATGTCAGCTGAGGCTGTAGAATACGCTGACTGCACCTCTGCAGAAGGGTAAGAATGCTCATTTGTCTGAGACAGAAGAATACACCAACTGCCCCCTGCAGAGGGGTAAGACTGCCATGTCAGCTGGGGCTGTAGAATACGCTGACTGCACCTCTGCAGAAGGGTAAGAATGCTCATTTGTCTGAGACAGAAGAATACACCAACTGCCCCCTGCAGAGGGGTAAGACTGTCCTGTCAGCTGAGGCTGTAGAATACGCTGACTGCACCTCTGTTGAAGGGTAAAACCTTCCCTAATGGGGCCACCTAATGGCCATGAATGGTGACCAGTGATGCTTAACGACAGATTCCTGACGTGCAACACTCCATTTTGGCCCTTACTTGGGCTTGACAGAGAGTCAGAGAGACCTCATCCAATCAATCAACGAGTCACATCAAACCTTAGCACCTATATGATTGTCCCAACCATGTTGTTCTTGGCAAACCCCCAACCCTTTTGCTAGAAGGCTGTGGCTGAGAGTTTTAGTGTCCTGAGTATTACGTTAAACTGCATGTAGTGGTGAGGTTACAATTCTGGAACTCTGGGGAGTGGGGAGTACGCCTTCATTGCCATTACTCCCAGATCAACTCAGACTTGGAGTGGTAGTACCTGTTAGTGTTCTATCTATGAATATATAATAGATCAAAAATGAGTTTTAGAAAATGTCTTTAAAAAAATGAGTTTAAAAAAAATTGAATACCTAACAAGAATGAACAAAACAAAAAATGTCTTCAGCATAAAATAACGCAAGGGTTGACATGCTGTAAAATTCAACCAACAATTCCAAATTATTGAAGTACTTGGTGTATTTGTTTATTCATATTGTTACATAATCTATGCGGTTGTATAAGATTATTGTCAATCCCCTGTATTTCTAAATGGATGGCCCTTTTCATATCACGGGCGGGACTTTCCATGGAATATTACAGAAAGCCCGCGAAATACGTGAAGTCACGTGGGACCTGGTTGGGTCTTCAGTTTCAGTTTGGACGTCGGGCAGAGAAGATGTCCTGCCTTAACTGGAACTCACTGCACGCTATGTTTAGTTACATGAAATGTTTAGTTAAGTAAATAAAAGCTTAAGAAAATAACACGGTTTTGTGATTAATGAATGTCTTGGTAACAAGACTGAACATGAAGAAGAAATGAGTTAAGTGCGACCGACCACCAAGACTAAGTCCAGATGTTAGAAGAAGACGTAAGATAGAAAAGAAGTGACAAGGAATAGAAGTAAGAAAGAACGTAAGGAAAGGGTATACAACAATATCCAATAAATCCCCACTTATTATCTTTAACTTGAGCCCACTCTCTCTTACCCGTGGGTGCCCAACTCTGATCTCCAAACTAAAAAATAGGTAAAAATGTAAATAAAATAACCCAAGATTTGACATACCGTAAAATCCAACCAACCAACCAACAAACGAAGCAACCTCTCCAAATTATTGAAGTACTTGGTGTTTTTCTTTATTCATCTATCTATCTATACATATATAAAAGGTAGTTGGTGTGTGTGTATGTATGTATGTATGTCTGGATGAAACTATGAAAATAAAACAACAAACTAAATATATATATATACACATTAAATATCATCAACTAAATATATATATATACACATTAAATATCATCAATTCTTGATTATAAAGACTAGCAAATATATGCACCCTCCGGGTGCAAGTATTAATGTCATAAAATATTATATCAAATTAGAAATTCTAAAGAAACTAAATAAGAATGCAGATAAAATGATTTGAAACAGAGAGGGGTATAATCGAAAAATATAACAGCTGAAGCTTCCTCTTCCATCACCCCCATCTTTCCTTGCTAAACTTTTCTTATTTAACTATTTAGTTAAATTAGGAAGTAAAGAATAAAATTACAGTTATTTCTTTTTGTTAATTGATTTCTTTTAAGATTTATCTCCGAGATTTTTGCTCATATTCATTAAGATAAAATCAAATAATTAGAAATCAATAATACTAAGCACATATTTATTAAAATCAAATTTTAAATATCAATATGCAAATTAGGCTTGTCGTTCACACTGTAAACCGCTATTTTGTTGTATATATAAATACAATTGCATGTTATTAGTACGTAGATATGACCAGTAATATTAATAATGAAAAACAATTTTATTAATAATTGAGGCTTAAATAAAAATGATTCATAGAGAATGTGATGTATAATAACTAAATGGGTAGTGACTTGAGTAGTAATATAGTTTCGGTTACAGACAAACAAACACATAATCTCCATTATAATAAGATTTCATTTATATCCAAAGAAATTAAAAAATTAAAATATACATAGAAATAGCATTGAAATTCTACTTAAAAATGCCCAGCATTTGTAAATTCCAAAAGTAAACAAATCAATACATCAGGATTTTCCCTCTTCTACCCAGGCAATGCAGGGTAGCCACTTCTAGTATCCACTGAATCATCAATTATTATCTTTAACCTTGAGCCTACTCCCCCATGCCTGTGGGTGTCTGACCCTGGGCTCCAAACTGAAAAATAACTAAAAATGTAATTTGTTATTTAACTTCCTGATTTGCTATCTTGTTGCTAGGCAACAGCAATGAAGATTGTTTTTGTTTTTTTGAATTCAAATAAGTTTTAAACAGATCTAAAGAGTGGCTAGCGAGGGAGTCTATCTCCTTTTCGCTAGCACTAGAGTAGGGAGATTATTTTTGCTGAGATATATTTGACCCATCGATGAGACTCTAAAAAGTGAAGTAAAAGTAAATTTGGTGGAGTGGTCTATTGTCGGTATCAGCGAGGGAGTCTATCCCCTTTTCACTAGCAGAGGAGATTGTTTCTGCGTCTAAGATGGAGCGCCACACCTAGCATCAGCTCCCCACTTTACCGCACAGATCTGATTATCCAACCTGTGCTACTCATGCGCTGAGTTGACGGGGACTGGTATCGAACCAGGAACCTAGCTATTCCTAAATGGGTGCTCTACCAACTGAACTAAGCCGACCCCCCCCACCCCCACCAGTAGGTACAAATTCAGGTCACCCAGATATATGTACTTTATGGTAGTGGCACAAATCCTAAGCTTGATTGATCACTTTCGCAAAGATATTCTAAAAAAAAAAAAGTTATTTGTCAAAGTTTGAACAGATCCCCTGAAGGGGAGTTCCCATGGCGTAGTGGTTAACATGCTGTATTGCAACATTGTAATAAGCAAGTTTGAAATTCACTTTCACTACTACGTTCATATTCTAGCAAATACACTTGGGAAGGGTATAAATCCCCTCATTCCCCTACCTAGGTATGGTTTAAATAGTACCACTACTCACCATAAAAAAAACATGGAATACACTTGTAAGATTCAAAGGTTATGACAAAGTCATAACTCGTTGGAACGCGAACAAACTCCAACACCGGTTGAGGGACAAAACATTTTTATATAACAGTACAAGAATAAGCAGGGTACATAATACATAGAGGTGTACATAAACATACATACATAAGTAATATAAAGTTACATATAAAAAGGATAAACCTAAAAGCAACAGACATGAGACTAGGAATAGTCCATGCTGTAAAATCACTTACAGTAATGTAAGTGGGGGGGCCAAAGTCCCAACAAGAAAGGGGTAGTCTTAAGACTACCTCATTGTCTCGTAGGTCGAGCAGCAGGCAAAGAGAGGAAGAGAAGTTCAAATCAGCCGCTTAAATACACAAGGCCCCTAGCGGGAACCAGTGACCTTAAACGGGCAGACAACTCCCCAAGCAAATACGAAAATAACTCCTACACACTGTATGTCTTTTATAAACTAAATTCTGTTGTGTGTTCATGGAACATATTGTACCATATTGCACATATCGCTTTCAAACTATCATCTCTTTGGCCCCATGAAAGAGGGTTTGAGAGGCAAACATTATTTCAGTGATGCGGAAGTGAAAGCTGTAGTGAAGAAGTGGCTCAAAGAACAGTCAGCAGAATTTTATGGGCCAGGGATACATGCTCTCATTTGAAGGTGGAACATTTTGAGAGAATCGGTGAAGTAGGGATGTGATCCACAGAGGACCAGCTTCATTTTGATGTATGATACATGTTCCTGTGTTTGTAATTATACCTGCCCTAAACAAAATGCCATTACTTTTTGACTCAGTTATGTGGTGAAGTAGGGATGTGATCCACCGAGGACCAGCTTCATTTTGATGTATGATACATGTTTCTGTGTTGGTAATTATACCTGTCCTAAACAAAATGGCATTACTTTTTGACACGTCTATTTGGTGAAGTAGGGATGTGATCCACCGAGGACCAGCTTCATTTTGATGTATGATACATGTTTCTGTGTTGGTAATTATACCTGTCCTAAATAAAATGGCATTACTTTTTGACTCACCCTAGTATTTCTCAGCTCTGTTCATAGAGCAGAATAGAGACAATTGGTCTCCAACTTTCTTAATATTTATTACAACTCACCATAAAAACGATGGAATACACTGTATGTCTTTTATAACTAATTTCTGTTGTTTGTTCATGGAACATATTATACATATTGCAACATATTTTGGACATATGTATTGTCATTTGTTATGTTTATTAAACATTCATATATACATTGTTCGTCTTGTAGAATAGCTAACACCCCTTCAGCACTCTACCAGATGGACTGGCTCATAGCCATAAAATAACCTACGATTAAAGTAAATTAAAAAAAAGTAAAGTCGTCGGGGCGGCCTAAAGTCGGTATCAGCCAGTCAGCGAAGGAGTCTATCCCCTTTTCAATAACGATAGACCAAGGAGATTGTTTTGGCGTCTGAGGTAGAGCGCCACATCTACCATCAGTTCCTTACTTTACCGCGCAGATCCCTGTGCTACTGAGTTAGCGAGGACCGGTATCGAACTAGGAACCTTGTGGTTTCTAGCTGAACGCTCTACCGACTGAGCTAACCCGGCCCCTTATTCAGACTGACTTTCCTGCGTTGGCTATTCTGAACTGACCCTCCTCTTTTAGTGTGAGTTTGTCTTGTTAATTGTTTGTGCTTATTTGTTCTGTGTTTGTATGTATCCATTTAGCATCCTGGTGCCTAGTAAATGTGTTAAGCACAACATTCATCTGTGTATCTTTCCACCTCGTGATACAACATGAGAGTTGTCTGTTTTTTCTTACTAAATGTTCAGTGTTAGTGTATCTATGGATGCACTAATGCATCATAAAAACTTAGTGTTGGCTATAAACTAATACCCACTAATCTATTAATAATGGAGATTCGCTTCCGGTTTTTGTCTGTAACAAAAATTACGTCACTGCTTACGTCACATTACCCAAAATCGTCATAACATAGAATAAATACACTCAAAATTTGAACATGCAACATTAGACAGTCCTCATTGTTTTTTAAAACAAGTTTTAATAAATACATGACTGGTATTATATATCTATATATAGTTTGTTTTATTTTAATACATATTTAAAGTTTACATTTCAAATTGTTTTATTTTTTAATCCTTTAATGAATTTGATGATTTTACTTACTTAGGGTACAAACTCGCTGACATTGAATTTTTTACTCCCATCCCTCAGGCAATATGTTTCAAAAATCTATTTTTACATCGCCTGGAGGGTGTTTTTTATTTTGTACTAGTTTTGTACTATATCTTGTGTTGATTTTATCTTTATTCTATTTAATAGGTTCTTTTTGGGCATTTGGTAAATCTTCTGGCTGTGAAACTCTTGCAGTATGGACGGTGAAAGGAGCGGTTATATGTGGATGGTGCCTGTGTGTTGTCATCAGCATTGGAATTGTGGTTCTCTTTGACCCCATGGGACATACTCGTTCCCGTGGTCACCTTTCTGTGAAAGTTTGGGAGAAAAGGTAAGTCTTCAGTTTCATCATCTGGATAATGCTATTTTAGCTTTGCTCTGTAGACTGGAACTATAGAATATGCTGACTGCACCTCTACAGATGGGATAAAAAGTAAGTAATCGATGGGTGGCCTAATGTCGATATCAGCCAGACAGCAAGGAAGTCTATCCCCTTATCTCAGATTACCCTGTGCTACTCATATGCTGAGTTGGCGAGGGCTGGTATCGAACCCCGAAACCTTGTGGTTCCTAGTTCAACACTCTACCGACTGAGAGGGATAAGACCCTATAACTATTCCTATTAGCGCTAATACCCTTGGGAAAGGTATGAATCCTACTCTCCCTCCAGCTATGGATAAATAGGGCAGACTGGGCTCTTTAACCTTGGTTAGGCAACCGGTCTAGGAGAAGGAAAACTCTGAATTCAAACCTGTTGAACTCCGCTTAAGTAAATGACCTTGTGTCACATCCTGCTCGTGCGGAGGGGTTGGTAAATATATATAACTATTCCAATGGGGTCAACTGTTGGCCATGGGTGGCGACCCATAATGGCTGAGGACAGGATTGTGGTGGCTGAGTGGTCTGTAACTGGGTATTAATTGGTTCTGTGACCTGCAATGTTCTACTTTGGCTCTTGTGAAATTAAGATCTCACCTCTTTAAAACCAACCACCAAACTAAAAATATTGAATACAAGTATACTTCCCATCAAAAATAAAGCATCCCATCATGGTCTAAGTAAAGTTGTCAGAGTGGCATCAGCTAGACCAGGGGTCTCCAAACTACAACCGGCAGTACTTGTGTTGTATACTCTCTTTCCTTACTTTCTTACTTCTATTATTCTTCTTCCAGCGTCTGGACTTCGTCTTGGGGACTTCGTGTCTGGTCTTCCATTGGGGATTTCTCTTTATCAGAAGCCCTGTGTCATTGGTAGTTTTTAGATAATAACACAAGACTTCGATTTACTTAGATCATGTTTTATTCTGAAATCCCCACCAGACTACCTGCGCAGATTGAGTCGGCCATGCGCTTAACACGACTTACCACCGTCGTGGTTTGGCCGGTACTGAACTAAAAACTCTTTCTAATCTAAACCGGAAGAGGTTCTTCTCCACTGATTCTCACGGTCCCCCAGAGGGAGGGTCAGACTGAGGTCAAGCCGAGTCACTCAATCCTTCAAGGCCGCCGGCTGCAAATTATAACAGCCATTTTAGTTTCTACACTACACTGTAAATAAGTGTTAACAATTATGTAACACTTTGTACTGTGTATTAGACTTGTTCTCTTTTGAAAGTTATTTTCAAGCCAGAGATTAATTCACTATTTTACATCAATTAACTTTGGTTTGTTTTGTTTTACGGCATATCAACCTCAGTGGGTTATTTAATGCTGATAAAGTTTTGAAATAAATTCATTTTTAATGGATACTCAATTTTTTTTTATAAACACATTTTCTATTTAACCCATAAATGGGACCCTAACAGGTACTACCACTCCAGGTCAGAGTGGGCCAGAGAGCAATGGTGATAAAGGGGTGCTCCACATTCCCCAAACCTCCATAACTGGAACCTAACCATCAGATAGAGTTTAACGTCATTCCCAGGACATGTCGACCCTCAGCCACCGCCTTCTAGCACACATATGATAAAAAGGGCTGGGGCTTGCCATAAGGGCAGTAGGATTGGGAAAATCATATAGGTGCTAGGGCTTGACGTGACCAGTCCATTGATCGGAAGGGGCTAAATTATCTTTCTTGCTTTATCTAAAACCAGAATTCATTTTTATTTCCTCCTTTTTACATTTGTAAGTTTACAAGTAAATAATTTATTTTTAAATGACCAGAAAACCATTGATTAATATACATGTAGCGTTAGTTTCGTATTTGCCTGAGAGTTGTCTGCCCGTTTAGTTCGCTGGTTCCCGCTAGGGGCCGTTTTATATTTAAGCGGCTGGTTTGAATGTCTCTTCCTCTTTTCCGGTTGCTCGACCCACGAGGCACGACTATGGGTTAGACTCTGGTCTACCCCCCTCTTGTTGGGGCTTTTGGCCCCCCTTACATTACTGTAAGGGATTTATACAGCATGGACTATTCTTAGTCTATGTCTGTACCTTTATGTTTTTCCCTTCTACTTTTGTATGTATGTTTATGTACACCTTTGTATTATGTATCTCGTCATATCCATGTTCTGTACCATATTAAATGTTTTATCCTTCAACCTTTGTCGGAGTCTCATCTGCAAGTATATCACCTTAAACCTTACATACAGGTTATCCATAAAATCCCGCAGAAGGTTAAAAATGTATCAACAAAGATGGTGGTCATGTTGAAGTACACTAATATAAAATCCTACAGAAGGTTAAAAATGTATCAACAAAGATGGTGGTCATGTTGAAGTACACTAATATAAAATCCTACAGAAGGTTAAAAATGTATCAACAAAGATGGTGGTCATGTTGAAGTACACTAATATAAAATCCTACAGAAGGTTAAAAATGTATCAACAAAGATGGTGGTCATGTTGAAGTACGCTAATCAAAATTTACATCATTTATAAAACTTCGAAAAAATTTTTTTTCGATTTTACTTACATTTGAAACATCTTCACCTGATGATTGCATCGCATGAAACCAATATGGTTGTGATTGTTCCTTTGTCACCTAATAAATAGATATGTAAAACCTTTATATATTTATCTTATTATATTATATAACAGCTCTATTCTATATTGAGCACTCTACCAATAATACTGCCTTTGGTACACCATTCCAGCAAAAGCTGAAACAGTGACCATCTCACACTATAGTATATATATATATATATATATATATATATATAAGTAAAGAAATAACAAAAGACTTAGAGATTGAGCATTATAGTCTATTTCAGGGAGCTTAGACAAAGTGTCTAACTCTCCCGACTCATCAGATGTTAAGCATCTGATGAGTTGGGAGAGTTAGACATTTTGTCTAAGCTCCCTGAAATAGACTATAATGCTAAATCTCTAAGTCTTTTGTTATTTCTATACTTATATATTTGCTCTGTGACTCTAACATTAAGAGCACACATTGAGCTCTCAAACTGCAACAGTTTTTTAAATAAAACTATTGTGTCGTAAGGAAGATTTCTTCTCTGGACTTTTAGATTATATATATATATATATATATATATATATATATATTAATATTTATATTTTTGCTTGAAGGCAATTACAATGTGCATATCACATAAAATTCAATAATTATAGAAGATAAATAATATTGACAAGTGAATCTCGCAAAGAATTACTCGGCGTGTAGAACATCGTACAGCAGCTGTTTCGACTTTATTAAGTCTCATCAGCGATGTATACTGTACGATGTTCTACACGCCGAGTAATTCTTTGCGAGATTCACTTGTCAATATCATTTATCTTCTATAATTATCGATTTTTTTATGCGATATGCGCATTGTAATTGCCTTCAAGCAAAAATATAAATATTAATATATACTTTATTCACCAATGCTTCTAAAAATAAACAAACATCCCAA
The DNA here is from genome assembly GCA_023376005.1 of Doryteuthis pealeii. Lineage (NCBI taxonomy): Eukaryota > Metazoa > Mollusca > Cephalopoda > Myopsida > Loliginidae > Doryteuthis > Doryteuthis pealeii. The sequence continues at coordinate 61,415,160 of CM042162.1, forward strand.
AATATATATATATATATATATTTTTTTTTTAAATCCTCAGGTGTAATACATTGTGTTGCTGTTCACCTATCTTTTTTTTAAATCCTCAGGTGTAATACATGTGTTGCTGTTCACCTATCTTTTTTTTTAAATCCTCAGGTGTAATACATTGTGTTGCTGTTCACCTATCTTTTTTTTTTAAATCCTCAGGTGTAATACATTGTGTTGCTGTTCACTATCTTTTTTTTAAATCCTCAGGTGTAATACATTGTGTTGCTGTTCACCTATCTTTTTTTTTTAAATCCTCAGGTGTAATACATTGTGTTGCTGTTCACCTATCTTTTTTTAAATCCTCAGGTGTAATACATTGTGTTGCTGTTCACCTAACAATGCAGAGAGCAGACGAGCTTTGAGTGATGTAGCCAAACTATTTGCATCAATTTTCCAGGTATGCTTTTTATTTTATTTTTTTTTTATGAGGGTAATCACAAAGGTATGTCCGCCCTGTCGGCTGAGGCGTTAGAATGCACCGACTGCACCTCTGCAGAGGGGTAAGACTCCCCCAATTGGGCCACCTGTTGGCCGTGGGTGGCGACCCGTGATGCTTAAGGATAGAGCCCAGGTGGATGAGCAGTTCATGACTTGCAATACTCCACTTTGGCTCTCTTGGTCTAGACGGGCGGTCGGAGAGGCCCCCTCCGATCAATCGGCTGGTCATGTCAAGCCCTAGCACCTATATGATTTTCCCAACCCTATTGCCCTTATGGCAAGCCCCAACCCCTTTTTATCATATGGGTGCTAGAAGGCGGTGGCTCCGGGTCTACATGTCCTGGGAATGACGTTAAACTCTATCTGATGGTGAGGTTCCAGTTTTGGAAGTTTGGGGAATGTGGAGCACCCCATTCATCACCATTGCTCCCTGGTCCACTCTGACCCGGAGTGGTAGTACCTGTTAGGGTCCCATCTATGGGTTAAATAGAAAAATGTATTTATAAAAAAATTGTATTATCCATTAAGAATTGATTTATTTCAAAACTTTATCGGCATTAAATGACCCACTGAGGTTGATATGCCGTAAAACAAAACAAACCAAACCAAACAAAGGTATGTTCTCCAAGATATTCAAAAATCACAGAAATGTTTATTGTCTGTTGTCAATATATAAATTCCAAATTTTGGTGATTTAAAGTCCTATAACTTTTGAACTACTGGGTGTTGAAGTGAGTTAGCGTATTGTTGGTTTGAGCAACAAGCTAAGCACAACTGAACTGAACCAGTGTCAAGACAATTGGTACTTATGGGAATCCAGAATAGTCCACTCATGCATTTGGGTGATTCCATTCCTTGAGTCCTGATTGGCTGCTTGGTTTCTATGATGTTATGAGGCTTCATAAATAACCTGGCATTTTGCAGTAGTAATTTGCAGCAAGACAGATTCGTATTGAGTTACGATTACTTGCTGCCTTGTCTTACCAATTCGACGGTAATTGGAACTAGTATGATTATTCTACACTGGGGATATTTGTATAATTCAAGGGCGCTCTAAGCAGCATAAATGTCACCAGACTTATTGACAAAATTGTGATTAGATATAGAAAAATTAAATGGAAGAATTTACTCATTCTAAAAACTGAAGTTTCAAAATGTTGTAAAGAACATTATTACTTACCTAACCATTTTAACTCTTAACATCCTGTTGTGAATTTTCCAAGTCCAGAGCCCCATTCCTATAAGGATTTATCAAAAAATGGCTAAAAATGGCTCTTGAAGAAGACAGCTTTATTAAAAGGTTGAAACAGATTTCTGTCAGCGAACTATAACATCATTTGTTTTTTCTAAAAATGTTTAATTCATACTGTCGGATTCACTTCCATTTACTTCATATTTGTATGTATATTTATCAGATGAAGCTTGATATGAATAATTATGATATTTCAGACTGTTGTCCTCATGTTTATTGTGTATAAACACAATGTCCAGGCTACTATAACCCCCGGCTCTGTTTTAGGTCTATTTTATTTATTATTTTAATTACCTTAAAATAATTCATGAATTCAAATGCAGTTAATCGTTACTGCTCACTCAAGGGCGCTCTAAGCAGCATGAATGTCACCAGACTTATTGACAAAATTGTGATTAGATATAGAAAAATTAAATGGAAGTTGCTTATTCTAAAAACTGAAGTTTCAAAATGTCATAAAGAACATTATCACCATCTTAATCTGACTAAGAACATGAACTGAGAAAAATATTGGAGTGCCCTTGATTGAGCAGTAATGATTAAGCTCTGAAACTACATTTGAATTCATGGGTAATTGTCTGAAGATGACTTATTTTAAGGTAATTAAAATAATAAATAAAAAAAAACCTAAAACAGCCCAAGGTTACAGTGGCCTGAACGTTGTGTTTGTACACAATAAAGATGAGGACAACAGTCCAAAATATCATAATTATTCATATCTAGCCTCATCTCATAAATACATATATAAATATTAATATTCTTATGTATTTAAAAAAAGATCTATGACCTTCAAATGATTTAAACATTTTAAAAATTTCAGTTTCAGAATTTCAAGCTAGACTGACGCTTATTTGTATTTTTTTTATGTGATATGTGATTATTTTCAAATTACTTTTTTTTTTTTTGGATTTGCACAAATTTCTATGGCAGATTGAAGAAAATATGAATTTTCTTTTCTTTTTCTAAAATCAATTTTGAACAATAAAACCTCATTTAGTAATGAATTGTTTTATTTAACCTAAAATGAAACTTGAACAAAAGATATTTTAAATAACTTTTCAGAAGACTTAAAATAGATTAAGAATAATCTTTGGTTCTCGTAAATTTATTTTATTTTACTACTAGCAGCGGCTACCCGGCATCGCCAGGGTAGAGGGGGGATTTTTTTAAAAGTTAGTCCCGCGGATCTATTATTACTGAATCGTGAATTGAATCCTCATAGGATGCCCAATTTAAATCCCTATGTAAAAAAAAAAAAAAAAAAAAAAAATAGACCTTGCATTGATCCAGCTACTCTGAAATGAAATGTCTACTATCTAAAATATTAAATGAAAAAATAAATCCATGCTTTTATCATTTAGATTCTATTTTTTAATTATCAAATCGAATATAAATCAAATCTCTATTATTTTTGCTCAAAAACCAAGCCCTGGTGATATCTAATGTGTATATATATTTACTTTGTTGTTAATTGTTTTATTTTTGAAGTTTCCTCCGGATATACATATACACACAACTGTCCTTTATATATGTATAGATGGTGAGTCAAAAGTTTTGATCCTAGTTATGAGTTAAATAGTACCACTAAAGAATTTGGTTAGTGTTCTGGATATGGCATCAAAATGCATCTAATGGTGAAGTTCCAATTTTGGAGCTTTGGGGAGTGTGGAGTACCTCTTCATTGCCATTACTCCCAGATCCACCTTGATCTACAGATGGTACCTTGGTTTCTATGATTTTATGAGGCTTCATAAAATAACCTGGCATTTTGCAGTAGTATTTGCAGCAAGACAGATTCGTATTGAGTTACGATTACTTGCTGCCTTGTCTTACCAATTCAACGGTAATTGGAAATAGTATGATCTACAGTGGTACCTTTTAGGGTCCTGTGTAGGGGTTAAATATATCAAAAAATGAGTTTAAAGAATATTGAGTTTGAAAAAAAATGGAATACCCAACAAGAATGAATAAAACAAAATGTCTTCGGCATTTTACAGCATGTCAACAAGGGTTGACATGCTGTAAAATCCAACTAACCAACCAAGGGGTTTAATGTTTTAATATTAAAATGCAATTGTATTTATATATATACAACAAAATAGCGGTTTACAGTATTAACGGAAGGCTAATTTGCATATTGATATTAAAAATTTGATTTTAATAAATATATGCTTAGTATCATTGATTTCTAATTGTTTGGTTTTATCTTAATGAATATGAGCAAAAATCTTGGGGATGAATCTTCAAAGAAATCCATTAACGAGAATAAATAACTGTATCTTTCTTCTTTACTTCCTACTTTAACTAAATAGTTAAATTAGGAAAATTTAGCAATGAAAGATTGGAGTGATGGAAGAGTAAGTTTCAGTGATTCTATTTTTTATGATTATACCCCCACCCCCAGGTGTTTCAAATCTTTATCTGCATTCTTATTTAGTTTCATTAGCCTTTCTAATTTAATATTGAAGAATAATTAAAGTCCAATTACCGTCGAACTGAGAAGACAAGGCTCAAACGGTTGTAACTCAATACAATCCCAAAAGCTACAAGGTCCACTGCAAAATGACAGAGTATATATAAGACTCCACAATGTCATTCAAATCAAGCAGTCAAGCAGCCAATCAGAACTCAAGGAATGGAATCACCCAAATCACCCAGATTCATGGATGGATCATTCTTGATTCCTATTTATACCAGCTGTCTTGGACACTGCTTGAGTTGTACTTAGCTGCTGTTATTCAAACCAACAGTAGGCTAACTGACTTCAATAAATATAATATTTTATTACATTAAAACTTAAATATTTACACTCAGAAGGTGCATATATTTGTTAGTAATAATAATAAATATTACTAATAATATATTACTATATTATTATTACTAACTTTCGTTAGTAATAATAATATGGAATGCATTTTCATGTAGAAATGCACTTTTTAGCAATTTTTGTTTACCAGCCCTCTGTCTTTCTTTTTTTTTTTTATAGAATCTCGACTTAGTCCCTACAGACATTGCAGCAGGTTTGTTGCTGGTTCAACGACGCCAAATGATGAGGAGAATGACCAGCTCTAGCATTGTAAGTCAGCCTTCCCGAGGCCGAAAATCCAGAGAAGCTGTCAACCGAGAGACGGGCCGGATCCTAGTCCCCGGGGATGGCAGTGACAGCAACGAGAGTAGTCCTTCGCACGTCGGGTCCTTGAATGACCAGAGCCACTTGTCGGATACCATGACTTCGTCGGTTGTAATGCCAAGAGCATGGATGCACTTGGGTGCCATAAAATATTACATGAAATTCGCCATGGCCATGTATGGGTGGCCTTTGTATATGTTTATGAATACCTGTTCTGGTTCGTGTCGACTATGTGCGTCTTATAGGTGAGTATTAAAAAAAAAATGTTAACATTATGTGACGGGGAACGAGTACTACCGTACTCATTTAGAAAAAGAGCAAGACATTGTCTTGCCTGCCAGAGTTGAACCTGTGCACTCTCGAATGCAAAGAAATGCGATTTAGGCGCTGGATGGACGTGAGGTGCAATTCAGGTGCCCGGATGTTGGGGGCCTACACGCGTCCATCCGAATGCACGAGAATTGTGTGTTGCACAGGCGTGAAGTTTGACTGATGTGCCTGGATGTTTGGGGAATATGCCCATAAATAACTGAAGTGAGTGGAACGCGGAGAGACGTAGTTGGCCTACACAAGCCTGCAATCAGTAAAGAAACGCTTTGTAGACGACCCTGCATAAGATTTAAAAAAAATTTAACACATTATGTTCAGTAATATCAAACTCATTACTATGGGGCTTTAGAATATACTGACTGCACCTCTGCAGAGGTGTAAGACGCCCTCCCCCCTCCCAATGGGGCCACCTGTTGGCTGTGGGTGGCTATCCGTGATGCTTAAGAACGGAATCCTAGTGGATAAGCAGTCCATGACATGCAACACTCTACTCAGGCCCTTACTTAGGCTAGACGGTTGGTCAGAGAGACCTCCTCTGATCAATTGGCTGCACATCAAGCCCTAGCACTTATATGATTGTCCCAACTGTATTACCCATTTTATTTTTTTACCACAACACTTTTTATCATATATGTGCCATGGAGGCACGTTGTGTAAGGGTTAGAGTCGTAGGAAATGGACTTGTCAACATGAGTTCAATTCCTGGACAAAGCTGTTTGCATTTCACATTGCGCTAGTACCCTTGGGAAAGGAGTGAATTCAATTCTCCCTCCAGTTATGGGTAAATAGCAGGACAGACTGGGCTATTTAGCCATGGCTAGGTAACCAGTCTAGGAGAAGGAAAATTCTGAACTTAAACCTGTTAAAATCCCCTTAAGAAATTGACTTTGTGTCGCATCCTGCTTGTGCGGAGGGGTTGGTAAATATATATCCTCTGCAAAGGGGTAAGATCACCTCAATGGGGCCACCTGTTGGCTGTGGGTGGTGACCTGTGATGCTTAAGTACGGAATCCTGGAGGATGAGCAGTCCATGATATGCAACACTCTACTTAGGCCCTTACTTAAGCTAGACGGTTGGTCTGAGAGGCCCCCTCCGATCAATGGGCTGATCACATCAGGCCCTAGCACCTATATGATTGTCCCAACCCTATTACCCATATGGTAAGCCCCAACCTTTTTTATCATATATGTGCTAGAAGGTGGTAGTTGAGGGTCTTCATGTCCTGAATATGACATTAAATTGAATCTGATAGTGAGATTCCAGTTCTGGAGAATTGGAGAATGTGGAGCACTCCTTCATCACCATTCCTCCCTGGTCCACTCTGACCCTGGATTAAATAGAAAAATATGTTTATAAAAAATAAAAATTGAGTATCCATTAAGAATGAATTTATTTAAAACTTTATCGGCATTAAATGACCCACTGAGGTTGATATGCCGTAAAACAAAACAAACTGCTTGTGAGATCTTCCTTTCTGAGTGACTGGGTGTGACACTAAACTGCATCTAGTAGTGAGGTTTCATTTCTTGAGCACTGGGAAGTGTGAAGTACCCCTTCTTTGATATTACTCCCAGGTCCACTCTGATCCGGAGTGGTAATACATGTTAGGGTCCCATCTATGGGTTAAATAGAAAATAAGGAGTTTAAAAAAATTGAGTTAAATTTGAATACCCATCAAGAACGAATAAACAAAATGTATTCGGCATAAAATAACCTATCAAGGGTTGACATGCCGTAAAATCCAACCAAACAACCAAACAACAGCCTCGTCCAGGATTTGAACTTGAGTCAACAAGTCCATTTCCTCCAACTCTATCCATTACATCATGCGCCTCCAACTCCATTATATATAGATATATTTTTTTAGAATTTTGTGCAACATACAATTTTTGGGTATTTCCTATAAATCTAACATAAACAAAGGGGAACCACTCTTGACTGATAAATTATTTATTTTCCCATTAAACTTACTCTAAACTCTAACCCTAACCCGGTCTTCTTTTTTCCTAGTAGATCAATAAATAAATAAATAATTTATCAATCAAGAGTGGTTCCCCTTTGTTTATGTTAGACTTATAGGAAATAACCCTTTTTATTGTTTGTGTACCATTCTTCTTAGAAATATGCACCACTAATTTTTTTCGTGCTGAAGGCCAGGTTTAAGCATCAGTCTGTGTACTCTTCTACCTGCCTTGTTTTAGTTTTTCTTGAGGTTGATGCTGCAATTGTGTGGTGGGCACTAGGGGTGGGGTCTATGAAGGGCTCTGCATCCATTTTGAGTAAGAGTTTTGCTGTTCCACTAAAGTTTCCAATTCTGTCAAATTGTTTTGGGTTGGCTTCCATTCATTGTTTGACATTCAGGATGGGTGTCAATGGCTGTCTCAGCTTTGGGTAATTTTCACCTTTAGTTGGCTAAATTCCTAGCATAAAATTGTGCGTGCGCATTATATAAAATGAACTTAATTGCTATCAAGAACACATTTTATGATATTTTTGTTTTAAAGCATGCAGTTGTATTGTTTTCGAAAAAGTTTCTAAGATTTGCTTATTTTGCATGGAGACTTTCAAAATAGCTACCGGCTTGTTTCAAAGTGAAAGTCAAGGGAGGTTACTTTAATTGCCTTATTTGCTAGGAATTTACCCAGCTAAAGGTGAAAATTACCCAGCTTTGTGTCTCTAATAGTGTCAGTGTTTATTGTTATGAGATTGAGCTGTTAACTTGTAAACAGACCTATAACAGCGGGTCCAGGAACAGATTATTTCCTATAACTCAAACCTAAAAAAGGGGAACCACTCTGAATGAATTTTATCTACTAATTAATCTGCCCATTTGTTGTATCCTTGAGGTGGAAAAAAGATACACAGAGAACACGGTGCGTGAATATGTATTTTATTCAGCACTTTTAACATAGAACAAAGAAGTAGTACAATCACGAGACAAACATACAAAATGAGGAGGTTCAAATGTCTGGAATTGATGCAGTAATTTTGTCCGAATATTTTTCCCGACCTTTGTCACTGCTGCGTCGACCCTTATATGGCTCTGGACCAATCCATCTTGTAGGGATGTTAACTCCTCTACAACACCATTATTTTCCAATTAAACTAACCCTAAACCCTAACCCTAACCCCGTCTTCTTTTTTCCTAGTAGATCAATAAATAAATAAATAATTTATAAAATTTATTCAGAGTGGTTCCCCTTTTTTAGGTTGGAGTTATGAGAAAGGTAATCTTCAACTTTTTACTCGTAAATTCCTACCATAAAATTAGTTGACCTCAAGGGAGGTTACTCTGAATGCCTTTTTTTCTTTTTATTATTAAATAAAGATAATCTTCAACCATTTACACGTAAATAAGTAAGTAAAATAAAACACTATGATTTATTTAATAATAAAAAGAAAAAAGGCAATAAGTCTCCTCAGGTGTCCAGGACTGTTCTGAGTATTCTGGCACAATGTGCCTAATTTATTATTAAAAAAAAAAATATTCATTTAATAAAAAGAAAAAAAGGCATTCAGAATAACCTTCCTTGAGTTTAAGTAAACTTTTTGGTAGGAATTTACAAGTAAAAATTTGAAGATTACCATAAGAAATAACCCAGGGACATCTACAACATAAAATGTGGTGTCTATCCACTTTGATTTCTTGTATTAGCATTGGATATTGATAGTTCTCATGCAAGGTGATTGTGTTGCTGCTGTACAACATAAGCTTTACATGTGAACCTGGTCGTAGGATATTTCAAACAACAAAGTGCGGAAGACAGTCGGCGGGCCTACACAATAGCTGAGGGAAAGGGGAAAACCAAAATGACCCACAATTTTTGTTTTGTTTACATGTGTTTTTCAGTTTCTTGGGGTTTTTATTTTCAATTTTTTCCCACCCCTTCCATCGCCAATCATCAATATTGGGAAATTTTTTAAGTAGGATACATGCATAGAGCGAATGAGGTATTTTGGTGAAAGGGAGCTGCGCAAGGAGAGAATGCAAGAATTTTATTTTTATTCTTAAATGAATCGGTCTGTGAGTGAGCCTAGCTAGATAGATCTGTGTAGTGATATGACCAGTTTTATCACCTCTCCCCCAAAACCAAACTTCCGGCTACATGCCGAGTTGTGTGCACATGCGCTGTACCTCATTTCCGAATAAATAAAAAGTTTGTTTGGAGTGAGTGCACGTATGTGCTCACTTCAAATAATCTGGTCGTAAGATATTGAAGGCTTTTTCAGCTGCTCTGTACATTTGCTGAAATGTCCTTAATGGAATGTATTGCCTGTAAATATATATATATATATATATATATATATTCCTTGTTTGAATTTTCAGGTGCTGTGCTTGTTGTACAAAGGCTGCTGAAGAAGAAGGAGTCATGGGAGATAACTGTTGTCTATGCAATATGGCTGCTTTAAGAAAATTTACAGAATTCACAGATACAGAAATATTGTACGCTTCTTTTCAAGATGAGGTAAGTAATATTCAGTGCTTGTTTATTAAACACGCAAGTGTATGTTGGATTTTGTGTAAAGTATTCAACTCTATTACAAGATGAATGCAAGACTAAAACTAGAGTTTGGTAGGTGGCTTATATGGAGCTTTGGATTGTTCCATTATGAACTCAGGCAAGTTCATTTCCTGAGTTCTGATTGGCTGGTGGATTTCAGGGTGAGTAAGAACATGGATAAGTACCCACTCTTCAGCCATCACTTTGCATTATACCAGCAGCATGCAAGGACTGTATTTAAGTTACAGCTTGCCTGTTCTCGTCTGCTAACTTGACGGTAGTTAGAACCCCATTGCGATGGTGAGTATCATATTGTTTCTATATCTGGAGGATAACTTCTACAGTGTAGAGGTAGCCTGACAGTAAACGTCCACTTTCAGACTAATACCTTTGAGAAAGAAATGAACCCTCTCATCCCCCAGATATGGGTTAAATAGTATCACTACTGTTCTTCTACAAGGATGGCTTTGGCATTAAATAACCCACAAAGGTTGATATGCCATCAGAAATACTGATAGGCACACATCTTGTGTCACTGACGCAGAAAAATCTAAAAGGACGCAGAAAAATTGTATTCATGTGTCCCAGTGTTTTTTTTAAAATTTCCCCACCATTTCCAGCTAAGTGTAAATACATTTCAATATTTTCTTGGAAACGAATTATGCTGTATGGGGTACAAGGTAGAGGTTAGACAGTTTTACTTGTTCATAAATAAAACGCTATAATTTATTAAGAAACTTTAGTTGGGACCCATCAAATTTCCCGGGTGTTGAAGTAAATTAGTGTACTGTTGGTTTGAACTACAGCAACTAGCTAAGCACAACTGAACAGTGCCAAGACAGTTGGTATTTATGGAAATCAAGAATAGTCCATTCATCTATTTGGGTTATTCCATTCCCTGAGTCCTGATTGGCTGCTTGGTTTTTATGATGTTATGAGTCTTCATAAATACTCTGGGATTTTGCAGTAGTATTAGCAGCAAGATAGATTCGTATTCAGTTACGATTACTTGTTGCCTTATCTTACCAATTCGACAGTAATTGGAACTGATATGATTATTCTACACCGGGGACTCAAATACATGCGTCCCAGGATAAAATTTGCCATTAAAAAAAAATCAGGTCAATGTGCATTAAAAAAAAATGCTGTCAGCAATGTGCCAATCAGTGCCATTAAAAAAAATGCTGTCAGCATCAATGTGCCAAAAAAAAAATGCTGTCAGCAAAAAAAAAAATGCTGTCAGCATCAACATAAAAAAAAAATGCTGTCAGCATCAATGTGCCATTAAAAAAAAATGCTGCATCAATGTGCCATTAAAAAAAAAATGCTGTTAGCATCAATGTGCCATTATAAAAATGCTGTTAGCATCAATGTGCCATTAAAAAAAAAATGCTGTTAGCATCAATGTGCCATTAAAAAAAATGCTGTTAGCATCAATGTGCCATTAAAAAAAATGCTGTTAGCATCAATGCCATTATAAAAATGCTGTTAGCATCAATGTGCCATTTAAAAAAAATGCTGTTAGCATCAATGTGCCATTTAAAAAAATGCTGTTAGCATCAATGTGCCATTATAAAAATGCCGTCAGCTTGACCTGGTGATGATGATGCATTTGATCATTTTCAATTTTTGAGCAATTAGTTTTATCAACATAATTTTTGTTGCTTCTTGTATATTATTACTGTTGTATTGTTGAGGTGGTAAAAGATACACAGAGAAATAGTGTGCTTGATATATATTTTTATTCAGCACTTATATCTGGTGCTAACAGATACTTACACATAAAACAAGAAGTAGCACAAGAATGAGGAGGGTCAAATGTCTGTAGTCAAACGCAGTGATTTCATCCGAATATATTTTTCCTGACTTTATCATTGCTACGTCAACTCTTATAAGGCTATGAACCAGTCCATCTCGTAGGGGTGTTAACAATTTGATTCTTTATTTTTAAATTTTTTTTATTTTCATTTCTTCTTTTCAGATCTTCAAAACTCCATTCTTTGTATCTGTCGACCCAAGAAATGCTGCAGTGGTGATATCCATCAGGGGCACATTATCATTTCAGGTGAGAACAACTTTGATATCTAAATGTGATTTAAAAAAAAAAAAAAATATATATTTTGAGGCAGTAAGATATAATGACTAACAAGAGATCAGCAGGATTTCCTGAAACAAAACCTTTATCAGCCGACAGAGACCTGCTCTAGCAATTACTTCAGTGACACACAGAAATGTTCACCTGATACAATGGAAAAATGTCAGGGGTTCTGAAAATTCCAACCTAGATGTCCAGAAAACCAGCCATCATCACAAAGAAGAAGACGAAATCAATAACGTGTCAAAAGTTTAATGGAGGAATTTCTATTGGTTGGTTTAAAAGATAGAGAAGTAATCAAATACTAAAAAAACAAAAAGAGACCCAGTCTCTACTGTATATTTAAAATTAATAACCTTTGTTCTTTTTTAAAGAATTACTTGTATCTGTTAAAATATTTGAAACCTATTTAAACTTGAAAACCTATGAAATAGCAGAGTTGGTCACTACTAGAATAGGCTGAGTCCTAATTAGTGGTCATCCTCCACACATTAATCATTTGTTGTGTTTTTTGTAAAAAATTTGTGAAAATAAACATCTTCCTTACTTATTGCTTACCCTAAAATTAGGGACACTCTTGCCAAATTAGATCCCTTTTTTTAATATTTTTTTTTTATTTAAAAAAAAAAATATTTGGACTTTTGGCTTGCTAATTCCTTAAGTCACTTATTTAAAAAAAAGTATCCCTTAGTGTGTAACTAAGGGATACTTTTGAAGAGAATAATTTTGTTTATGCTGATTTTTCAATGCTAACATTATTATTTAAAATCAGTTGAAAAAAAAGAGAAAAAGGAATCAAGGAAGAGTTATCCCCCTTGGATCAATTTTATTTTTGAACGTCATTAAACCTATAAAGTAAAAGTAAAGTCGACGTGGGTGGCATAAAGTCGATATCAGCCAATCAGCGAAGGAGTCTATCCCCTTTTCACTAGTGCTAGACCAAGGAGATTATTTTTGCGTCTGAGGTGGAGCGCCACACCTACCATCAGTCCCTTACTTTACCGCACAGATGCCTGTGCGGTAACATATGCTGAGTTGGTGAGGACTGGTAGGTGACCTTACCAATTAAGCCGAACACTCTCCCGACTGGATCCCTTATTGCTTCTATATTTCTCTAATCTAGAAATAAATATATGGCTATGGGCTGGGAGGGAATTGAACCCGATCAAAGTGAAACTTTTCAAATCATACACATCAATTTACAATGTATCAGCACACCAACTACCATGACGCTAACAACCACAATGAATATCTTCCCTTACTTAGTCTAGATCAGTGATTCCCAACGTGGGGCCAATTCCATAATAATAGGGGAGCAATATGAAAAATATAGTAATATCAACATTTTTATTTTATTTTATCCTATATGGGTAAAAATTATAAATTTATAGGGTAAACTTGTAATTACAACCTAGCTGAGTACAACAGCTTGCACAATCTAGTCAAATGTTCACCCACTAATGTTATCATGCATCTGGCACCAGCTATATGAGGGAATTGCACCCGATCAAAGTGAAACTTTCATGGAATTTGGGAAAAGGAGAAACAATAAAGCCAATAAATTTTCTTTGGATTTTCCTATTTCAATAAATTTGATATCGTTTTGTAGGTTTATGATTATTCTATTCCGAAATCCCATTATAATTTTAAAAATCTTGTTAATAATTTCCCTTTAAGAAGGAAAAATAAAATCTTTGTGATAATCTTGATTTTAAATACAAGAGTCACATAGAGAATCATTTACCTTCCTCCCGACTAAACTTGATTGATGTTATTTCCTATAACTTCAACCTAAAAAAAGGGGAACCACTCTGAATGAATTTTATCTGTTAATCTACCCATTATTTTCCCATTAAACTAAACCTAAACCTAAACTTAACCCTTAACCCTAACCCTGTTTTCTTTTTTCCTAGTAGATCAATAAATAATTTATAAAATTAATTCAGAGTGGTTCCCCTTTTTTAGGTTGGAGTTATAGCAAATAACCAGAGTTTGTATCTTAAAAATTTGATCTGATTAGAAAAATAGAGTATGATTATTTTATGCTGAATTCAAAAATACCATTCATTGTGTTTGGTCAGGTCTAGTTTTTAAGATGTGCTTGAATACTTCACAACAAGTTGTACATAATAATAACACTTATTCAAAAGCTTGTAGACTCTACTTGTTAAAAATAAATAGAGTTATAATGCTGTTCTATACATTTCAAGTAAGGGCTTGTATCTTAAAAAATTGACCTGATTAGAAACAAATGAAATAACAAAAGTATTAGAGGTGTCTACACCCCGTTTTCTTTTTTCCTAGTAGACCAATAAATAATTTATAAAATTCATTCAGAGTGGTTCCCCTTTTTTAGGTTAGAGTTATAGCAAATAACCAGAGTTTGTATTTTAAAAATTTGATCTGATTAGAAAAATAGAGTATGATTTTTGGATTCAGCATAAAAAATCTGCCTTAAAATCAGTTATTATATATTCAACCTTAAAAACATTGCAGACCAGTGTAATTTTTTATATATTTTTTATTTCTCTTAAGAAAGATATAATGTCATCCATGTTAGTATTCTCAAATAGGTCCTGTTGTATACCTCTTTACTTACTTTTTACTTCTATTCTTCTTCTTCTGTTCTTCTTCTATCTTATGTCTCTTCTAGTGTCTGGACTTCTCTTGGGGACTTCGTGTCTGGTCTTCCATTGGGGATTTCTCTTTATCAGGAGCCCTGTGTCATTGGTAGTTTTTAGATAATAACACAAGACTTCGATTTACTTTGATCATATTTTATAATCGAAATCCCCACCAGACTACCTGCGCAGATCGAATCGGAGCATGTATAACACAACTCACCACCGTCGTTGGTTTTGGCCGGCTGCCTAAAATCTATTTCTAATCTAAACCGGAAGAAGGTCTTCTCCACTGATTCTCATGGTATCCACCGGAAGGTTAGGACTGAGGTCAAGCCTTGTCACTCAAATCCTTCAAGGCCGTGGGCTGCAACTTATAGCAGCCATTTTGATTTCTACACTACTGTACATAAATATTAAGAATGTAATAATTATGTAACAGTCCTTCATATTATCTGTGAGGAATTATCTGATAATGTATCTTTATGGCTAATGTTTTCTTTGTTTTTTTTCTTCTTTTTTCTTTGAGCAGGATGCTCTCACTGACCTGACAGCAGCCACTGAAAAAATGTATGAATCTGGAAGTTCAGACTTCACTTGTCACAAAGGCATCCTGCAAGCTGCTCGCTACATCCGATACGAACTTGAAGTTCAATCACTTCTAGAAAAAGGCTTTGAAAAAACCAGGGTAAGATCTTTTTACTTTGCAAGAAAATGTTTGCATTAAAATCTCTATTTACCCAACCCTTCCACTATAGGCAGGATGTGACAAAAGGTCAATTTTTAAGCAGACTAAAGCTGGTTTGAATTCAGAGTTTTCATTTTCCAAGATTGGTTGCTAACCCAGAGATGCTGATAGGTATGCATCCTGCGTCCCTGATGCACAAAAATCTAAAATGACGCAGTAAAATCATGTCCATGCATCCCAGTGTTTTTCTTTTTTCTTCTCCCACCATTTCAAGCTAACTGTAAATACATTTCAATAGTTTCTTAGAAATGAATTACATAAGATAGGTTACAAGGTAGGGGTTAGATAGCTTTAGTTGTTTCCCCAGATCTTAAATAAAAACCCTACAATCTATTAAGAAACTTTAGTTGGGACCATAAATTTTTCAATCAAAGCAAATATGTGCATCCCAGGATGCACTAAATTAAAAATCAGTTATTTCCTATGACTCCAACATAAACAAAGGGGAACCACTCTTGACTGATAAATTATTTATTTATTTATTGATCTACTAGGAAAAAAGAAGACGGGGTTAGGGTTAGTTTAATGGGAAAATAAATAAATAATTTTTCAGTCAAGAGTGGTTCCCCTTTGTTTATGTTGGAGTTATAGGAAATAACCTAAAAAGCTATCAGCATCATTGCTAACCATCATTGAAATTAAATGGATTCCCTCTTAGTGTGATACCTGGTCATGACAGAAAGGGTTTAAGTGCGTAATAGAAGGGAAAGAATCATCTGCCTCTTGTAATAATTACCAAGAGAGTGGGTAAACCCTGTGAGATGGACACCAGTTTACAGTAGATGGTGTGAGACAGATCCCACCTAAAAACCAGTTTGAGCCAGATTTCCTAATATAGTTTAAAACTTTACCGAGGATTTATTTACCTAACCCTTCCACTATGAGCAGGATGTGATACAAGGACAGTTTTTAAGTCATATCTGAACTAAACTAAAACTTATTCTCATGGCACCCAATAGCGCGCTTTCAAGGGGTAAAGGTTATTACCCATCAACAACTGTCGGGTAACCCTGTCATTCTAAATCTAATGGACCATAATTCAAAATATTCTAACTACAGGTATGCTCATAATTTATAAGCTGCTTATAAATTATGTAACATGGGTAACTCATTTTTTCTATTTAACTCATTGATGGGACCCTAACAGGTACTACCACTCTGGGTCAGAGTCGACCCAGGCATAATGGCAATGAAGGGGTACTCCACACTCTCCCAGAGCTCGACTATATATTCATCCCATTCTTTCATATTCAAATTACATACATACAACCTCTGTCCAGTATCACTACACAGATTAAACATGAAAATAAAATGCTTAAGATCATATTGTACCCCCTGTTGGTGGGGCCTAGAATATGCTGACTGCACCCCTTTAAAAATAAAAAGGGGGGTGCTGTAAACTGTTTGGGATCTCTGAGCAGTGTGGAGTCCCCCTTTGTTGCCATTACTACTAAGTCCTTGTCCTGGGTAAAATGTTGAACTGATGTTCCAATTTTGGAATCCTGGAGAGTGTGGGGTACTCCTTTATCACAATTACTCTCAGGTCCACCCTGACCCGGAGGCGGTGACTGAGGGTCTACATGTCCTGGGAATGACGTTAAACTCTATCTGATGGTGAGGTTCCAGGTTTGGGGAATGTGGACCACCCCTTCATCAACACTGGTCCACTATAACCCGGAGTGGTAGTATCTTTTAGGGTCCCGTCTATGGGTTAAATAGAAAAACATGAGTTGATAAACAAAATTTAAACAGAATTAATTTATTTCAAAACTTTGTCGGCATTAAATTGACCCACTGAGGTTGATGTGCCGTAAAACAAAGCAAACCAAACCAAACTGACCCGGAGTGGTAGTACCTGTTAGTATCCAATCTATAGGTTAAATAGATTAAAAAAATGAGTTTAAAAAAATTGAGTTTGAAAAAAAAAATTGAATACCCAACAAGAATTATTAAAACATCTTCAGCATAAAATAGCCTGATAAGTGTTGACATGCCATAAAACCAACTAACCACTAAGTCCTCTCTGACCTCTATGGGTCAAACCCATCTGTTTGAGAGAATGTTTAAAATGATTTTGAACTACATTAATACATTAATGTTCTTAAAACATTTAAGTTGACAAGTAAAACTAACCAACATTGTACTCAAAGATGATATCAAATCCTTGTGAAACAAGATATTGTATATCTGTGACAGTATTGACCCGTGGCCTGAGAGATATCACTGGCTAAATGATATCTCTCCTTCCTCCTCATATTGTGTTTGTTTTTTAAAAGAATATCTATTGGCTGCTGGGTTTTGTTGAAACTGTATAAGTCAGGGGGTATCTGCACAAGGTAAAAAAAAAAAGAAAAAAAAAACTAGAAAGAAAAAATGAGTTTTAATAATAATGAATTTATTGTGTACAGTGCTCAGGTGCACTACAACTCATCAAAGTCTCATGTCTAGTACACAGAATAATGTATTAGTGTCAGGAACATGAACAGTGTACAGTAATAATATACATGTATGTATGCATGTACTTGCATATGTGTGTGGAGAGGGGTATCAAGTATACTGTTGGCGAACTACAGGAAGCATGGAGGCTTTGAAAGATGCAGTGTTTCGACAACAGACGCAGACAGCTTATTCCATGCCTCGGCGACTCTGAGCGTGAAAAAAATGTTTCCGAAAGTCATGTGATCTATGCTGTTTTCTGACTTTGTAGGCATGCCCACATTTGTTAGAAACATGGAGATCAAGAAGGTGCTCAAGGTTGCTGTTGTTAAGATGATTAATGACTTTATGAGCGTTTACCAGGTCAGTTGCCAGACACCTGAGTTTCTACGAATCCATTCCCAGGGCAGCAAGACATTCAGAATATGGCAGTTATAATGTGTTATAAAAAAAATTGAATATCCATCAAGAATGAATAAAACAATATCTTTGACATAAGATAACCCAACAAGGGTTGACATGCTGTAAAATCCAAACAACCAAATAACGACCTTGGCTGAACTCTGTTGAAAGTTGTTGTCGACAAAATCTTGACTCTCTTAAAAGGAAAAGTAGAAAGGGAAGTAACTCCTGGGAATAATGCAGAGTTTAAAGAGTACAACAGCTTGTGCAATCTAGTCAAGTGTTCACCCACTAATGTTATCGTGCATCTGGCGCCAGCTATATGCGTGGCTTCTGACTTGTTTAACTTTGCAAGTTCTTCATCTGTTGCCCTCCCCCGCAATTATACACATTATAAAATGGATTTTATTTGATTAAATTTGAAACCCTTTATTTTTATTTGAAAGATAGAATTTTTTTATGTTATACTTCTTCATAACTGATATTGTTGTATCATACTGAATAATTAACGGGTGGGGGACATGAAGAAATTTGTGATAAAAAAGTGGGGCATGGTACTAAAATGGTTGGGAACCACTGGTCTATATGCATGATTGGAGAATCCCCCCTCCAATCAATCAGCTAGTCACATCAAGCCCTAGCACTTATAAGATTGACCCAACCATATTCCCCTTATGGCTAACTCCCAACCCCTTCTATCATATATGTGCTCGAGGGAAGCGCGTGGTGTAATGGTTAAAGTCATGGGAAATGAACTCGTCAACCCGAGTTCAAATCCTGGATGTGGTAATTGCATTTCACTTAGCGCTAATACCCTTGGGAAAGGTATGAATCCTACTCTCCCTCCAGCTATGGGTAAATAGCAGGGCAGACTGGGTTCTTTAACCTTGGCTAGGTAACCAGTCTAGGAGAAGGAAAACTCTGAATTCAAACCTGTTAAACTCCGCTTAAGAAATTGACCTTGTGTCGTATCCTGCTCGTGCGGAGGAGTTATTAAATATATATATGTGCTCGAGGGTCTTAGTGTTCTAGGTATGATGTTAAACTGCATTTAATGATGAAGTTCCAATTTTGGAGCCTTGGGGAGTGTGGAGTACACCTTCATTGCCATTACTCCCAGGTCCACCCAACTCTGAGTGGTAGTACCTGTTAGGGTCCCATCTATGGGTTAAATAGATAAAAAATGAGTTTACAAAAATGTGTGTAAAAAAAATTGAGTTTGAAAAAAATTGAATACTTAACAAGTATGAATAAATCAAAACGTCTTCAGCATAACATTTCACCTCAAGCCCTAGCACCTATAGGATTGTCCTGACCCTCTTGCCCTTTTTATGTGCTAGAAGGTGGTGGCTGAGGGTCTCTGTGTCCTGGGTTTGATGTTAAGCTGCAGCTAATGGTGAAGTTCCAGTTCTGGACCTCTAATAAGTGTGGAGCACCCCTTCATCGCCATTACTCCCAGGTCCACTCTGACCCGGAGGGTAGTACCTGTTAGGGTCACATCTATGGGGTAAATAGAAAAAATAAGTTTGAAAAAATTGAGTTTGAAAAAAAAAAGAAGAATCTTCAATACCCATCAAGAATGAGTAGAACAAAATGTCTTCAGCATAAAATAACCCAACAAGGGTTAACATGCCATAAAATCTAACCAACCAATCTAACCATAAACTCTAACTAACCAATCAGCTCTGTGCAGATTCTGGATGCCATGTGGAAGACCTGTCAGATAGAGACGGTTGGCGAGAGAGTTATGAGAATCCACGCTGTTAATGCAACATGATGATGATGAATACTATTAGGGAAGGAATTTTTAAAAACTTTTCCAAAATTAGACCCCCCCCAATCCCCAGTGTGTAAAGCTTGATGAATGGAGGCAGACACTTATGTGCATATGTATTTATAATTTGTTTATTTTTTTCAGGGTACCAGAATTGTCGTAACTGGACACAGCCTTGGTGCCGGAACAGCAGCAATATTGTCCATTCTATTAAAGGAGAAATACAATGATGTTCATTGTTTTGCTTATGCGCCTCCTGGTGGTCTACTCTGGTAAGTAAAATATTCTGTTTTTTTTTCCTAGTGTTAATTTGTTTTTGCTACACAATTATTTAAAACTGCAGAGTCTGCCACGCACGAACCAAAACTCATACAGTAGCCAGTGCAAAAAGTGTGTGAATCCCTTTGACATTCCCCCTTACTGGGCAATAATCCTAGTCCTGCCCCTTTTAGATGAGGGGGTAGCTGCTGCCCTGGTGGAAGACCCCCTGAATCACATTATTTATTTTGAAGCTACTGGACACAGGAACAAATGTCAGTAGTATGATATAAAAAAACCGGTGAGATTGTCTGAGTAAAAGCAAAAGGATAGTTATGAAAAGATATATGCATACATATACGCATGAAAAGGCATGTATATATACATATATATGTATATGTATGTATATATGTTGTGTATGTATGTATGTATATATGTATGTGTGTGTATATAAAGGAAAGAAAGTGTTGAATGGATAAAATAGGATTTATTTTATTTTATTATACTGACATGTGTTTCAGCCAGGAGTTTATCCATCTACACATGTATTCTATCTATTATTATTTTAAATACAAAATAAAATAAAATAACAATAATAGAAAAACTACAGAAAATTTTTTTAGTATACAAATTTGCAACTTATATACACAGGAAAAGACATATATATATAGCTACATCTCTGGAACGACCACATGGGTTAGACCATTGTCACACCCTTCTTGGTGGGGGCTTCTGCCTCCCAGTGCTATGAAACTCTATCTGATAGTGAGGTTCCAGTTCTGGAGGTTTGGGGGAATGTGGAGCACCCCTTCATCACCATTGCTCCCTGGTCCACTCTGACTAGAGTGGTAGTACCTGTTAAGGTCCTATCTATGGGTTAAATAGATAAATGTATTTATTAAAAAACAATGACTTTATTTCAAAACTTTGTCGGCATTAAATGACCCATATGATATGCCGTAAAACAAAATGAACCAAACCTATCCTGCCTACTTACATACATTCATACATTGACTCCTCTCCAAATCCATTCCTTCCTTCCCACCCCTGTGTCCGACCACACCATGAACTCTGTGGATTACGTGACAATCAACATGTACCTTCACCCTACCCCACCCTGATGCGTACGTAACATGTACCCCATAAGAACCCTTTCCCGTGTATTTGGACAATTTGCTAGTTCTTCCCAAAACACCAAAGTGACAATACACATCTCACCGTTCTGCAACCAACTTGATAGATTTAATACTTTTTACTGTCATATCTGTTAAAGACTTTTTAACTTTTCATCCCTTTTGTCATCCTGTTAAATTGTTTATTTGTACTAGCAAATATATGCACCCTCCGGGTGCAAGTATTTAAGTTTTAATGTAATGAAATATCGTATTAAATTAGAAACGCTAATGAAACTAAATAAGAATGCAGATAAAAAGATTTGAAACAGAGGAGGGTATAATCGAAAAATAGAACAACTGAAACTTACTCTTCCATCACTCTCGTCTTTCATTGTTCTTTTTTCTAATTTAAGTATTTAGTTAAAATATGAAGTAAAGAATAAAATGACACTTATCTTTTCTTGTTAATGGATTTCATTTAAGATTAATTGAAGAGATTTTTGCTTATATTCATTAAAATAAAATCAAACAGTTAGAAACCAATAATACTAAGCATATATTTATTAAAATCACATTTTTAATATCAATATGCAAATTAGCCTTCCCGTTCACACTGTAAACCGCTATTTTGTTGTATATATAAATACAATTGCATGTTATTAGTATGTAGATATGGTTAACAGTATAAATAATGTAAAACAATTTTATTAATAATTGAAGTTAAAATAAGGATAAATTCATGGTGAATGTGACGTCAATTACTAAGGAAATTGTGACTTGAGTAGTGATTTAGTTTCGGTTACAGACAGAAAAACACACAATCTCCATTATAATAAGATTTATGTTCAATATATAACATTCATGTTAAATCTATTGTCTTCAGTTTTCGCTTTTTTGTTGTTTCATCCAATTGTTTGATGTTCTTAAAGACTGCTTGGTTAATCTATCTGTCTGATCTTTGCAGACAAGAGAAAGCAGAATACCAACTCTCTGACTCCAACTCCACAGCCCTAAAATGAATGTCTACTTCTTTTTTGTTTTTACTTCAGTCGCTCAGCCAGTGATTACAGCCAGGAGTTTACTTGTTCGGTGGTTTTGGGAGATGATCTTGTTCCTAGATTGGGTCTATGCAATGTGGAAAAATTAAAAATGGAAGTTGCATCAGCTGTAAATTCCTGTGACCTACCCAAAGTAAGTTATTATTTTTCTTGTTTCTTTTTCTTCTTCTTAAGTTGTACGATATATTTTATGGATGTGTACAGGGTGGTCGTCAGTGATGCACTATCTTCGTCGCCGATTACGGGTTCTTGTGCATCATATCGGCTCTGGTAGCAACCCTAACTTGAATCCGGTATCTTCAAGTTGCCACCCTGAAAGCTACGTGCTGCTAGTATTGACATTTTTTTTTTACTACAAATGAATTACACAAGAAAAAATCGACCTCTTAATTGAGAAACCACAGTCAGTGTGAGCCAATGAAAATGTCCACCACCCCTACCACTAATATATAATGGAATAATCTGTTCATCCTGGTTTCAGCCTAATTTATCTTCCACGGATTCTGCTTGCAGTAAGGTCACCCCCTTCTATGAACTTAATTTTATCTATTCTAACTTCTATTCTTTTTCTTCTTCTTAATGCATAATAGTGTATACTATAGCAGGCATGTCAAAATGAGTAGCTTCCTGGAGCCACATGGATTATATATGTCTGTCATGAGGGCCGCATGGATTACATATGTATGTCATGAGGGCCGCATGGATTACATATGTATGTCATGAGGGCCGCATGGATTACATATGTATATCATGAGGACCGCATGGATTACATATGTCTGTCATGAGGGCCACACATAACAACTAATTTGTTTTGTTTTACGGCATATCAACCTCGATGGGTCATTTAATGCCAACAAAGTTGTGAAATAAGTTCATTCTTAATGCATAATGCAATTTGTTTATCAACTCATGTTTTTCTATTTAACCCATAGATGGGACCCTAACAGGTACTACCACACCGGTTCAGAGTGGACCAGGGAGCAATGGTGATGAAGGGGTGCTCCACATTCCCCAAACCTCCAAAACTGGAACTTCACCATCAGATAGAGTTTAACGTCATTCCCAGGACATGTAGACCCTCAGTCACCGCCTTCTAGCACCCATATGATAAAAAGGGGTTGGGGCTTGCCATAAGAGACATAACAACTAAGTATTTGAATCATTCTTCTATATTAACATAATTAATTTCTTTATTATCAACTAAAAGCCAATGAATATTTATCTAAAAAAAAAAATTTTTGTTAAAAAGAAAGGAAAAAGTCTGAGTTCAAATAATATGACATAAAACTGTCACTTTCAATTATAGCCATGTGTTGATTGAAAGCAGGAGAAGGCAACAGGAAAGATTCACCCCTTTCATTGACTGAGTTAGCCCCCTCATTCCGCAATTCAAAGGAAGGGGTGAGAGACATTGCATTCATAATCAACTGTTTCTTAAAAATACATTGCTCTAATGAAAATAAATGACCAAAGAACGTGGTTTGTTTATATTTTGTTATGAAAAAAAAAAAAAAAACGGTTTTGGATGTCGATAAAATCAAGATAAAACGGTTTTCCTAATCCACCCCAAACGATAGCCTTTGTTTGAATGTAATATTAAACATATCTAGCAGTCTTTGATTTACGGGAAATAACAGGTAACTTTAAATGAAAAGGCCATTTTTAGCCATTTATGATAAATCTTATAGGAAACTTAAAGCATTCGTTAAATTTTAATAAAATTTGTTTTTAATAAAATTTATTGAATTATGTAAAAATTGATGTATTTATTAAAAAAAAAAAATTGTTGTCTGTGAGACATTGGCACCTCCAATTTGATGTGTAAAATTATCCCCCCCACACTATATTTAACATAATGAAACTTGAATAAAAGTTTATATTATAGTCAAAGTTTTTGGACCATTCAAAAGAAGAAACATTTTTAAAAAACCCTGATGGTTTTTAAAAATGTTTTTCAGCCTCCGAAAATAATGAACAAAAACAATGTTTACATATTTGCACCATTCAATTTTAACGTGGCTACTACTACTACTACTACAGACTTAAAAAAAAATCAATTAAGAGTCAAATTTTCATGAAAATTCTGATAGTTATTCACCTTTTAGATAATGAAACTAATAAGAATGCAGATAAAAAGATTGAAACAGAGGGGGTCATAATCAAAAAATAGGACAATTGAAACTTACTCATCCATCTTTTATTGCTAAATTCTTGTAATTCAATTATTTAGTTAAAATAGGAGATAAAGAATAGAATTAGAATTATTTCTTCTTGTTAATGGATTTCTTTTAAGATTTATCCCGAGATTTTTGCTCATATTCATTAAGATAAAACCAAACAATTAGAAATTAATAATACTAAGTACATATTTATTAAAATCAAATTTTTAATATTGATATGCAAATTAGCGGGAAGTTCACACTGTAAACCGCTATTTTGTTGTATATATAAATACAATAGCATATTATTAGTATGTAGTGTTAATAATTTCATTAATAAATGAGGTTTGAATAAAAATAAAAACATGGAGAATGTGACGTAAATAACAAAGGGAATTGTGACTTGAATAGTAATGTAGTTTTGGTTACAGACAGACAAACACAATCCTATTATAATAAGAGATGTATTAATCTAATTTGTTTAAGGAATATTTCATGAGTTCAGCTATCAAATAAAAAAAATTCTGTCTTATATAGGGTATCCATAAAATCCACGTGAAGTTTAAAGAATTTAAAATTTTTAAGTCCTCACCAACTTTATGGACATGCTGGATATTATTGAGCTTTTTAAGAGCATTTTTAAAGGTTTTTTTTAAAAAACTTTCAAAGCTTTTTAAAATTATTTTTTCCTTTTGCTTTTTAGTTGTTTTGTTTTTATTCTTAAAGATTTTTAAAAAACTTTCTTTAGTTATTTTTTATTTTTAACTTTTAAGTTGTTTTTTATTTTATTTTAAAAAAATCTTATTTAGCTTTGTTGTTTTTAGCAGTTTTTCATTTTAACCTTTATTTAACAAAAGCGTTTTGATAGATTTTTTTTGTTGCTTTTTTAAAAGAGTTCTTTTAATGTTTTTTTTTTTTTAGTTTTTAGCTTTAATTTTTTTTTTTTTTTTTTTACTTTCAAAGCTTTTAAAATTATTTTTGTTTAGCTTTTTTTAATTTTTTTTGTCTCAGTTTTTTTGGTCTCTCCAATTTTGACAACCCTTTCCAGTTTGTCAAAGTTTTTTTTTTTTCTTTTTTTGTAAAGGAGGATAATTTTTCAACTAGATGACTTAAAAGTCAATTGGATTGATTGTACTTGTACAGTGTAAACAAGTTTGTAAATTGGGGTCACCTTGTACAAGTGGTTTAATTTTACATGTATTATTTGTCAAACTCTTAGGCGGGCTAGTCTACGAAAAAACAATACCAAGACGATTTTGTGCAAAATAGCTTTTATTTAACCACAAGTTGCAATGTTTAATTTAATCTCAATTCATTTGTCTGAATTTTTGACATGAGGCTTGATAATTTGTATTATTTGGATTATTGGGCACATCAGCTGAAATGTTATGTATATAACAATAAAGATGAGGACAATAGTCTGAAAAATCCAAATAATACACAATCTCATTGTATTTCTCTTAAGTGGCTAAAGATGTCCATATCCGTGGTTTATTAGTTTTTAGAATATATTAAAAAGAAAAAAGAAGAAATATATTATTTAAAACTAAATAATAAAATAATTGAAAAAAAAGGAAATATATTTTTTTATTATATAAAATATAATATAAAAGTAAAAAGTAAAGTCAAGTTTGTGGCTTATTGTCAGTATCAACTGGACAGTGAAGGAGTCTGTCCCCTTTTTACTAGTGCTAAATCAGGGAGATTCTTTTTGCATTTGAGGTGGAGTGCCATACCTAGCATTAGCTCCCCACTTTATCATACAGATAAAAGCTGTGCTACTCATTCCATGTTAATGAAAAGAAATATATTATCTAAAATGAGATGATAATAAGAAATATAGTATTTATGTCTAGATAATAAAAAGAAATATATTATTTAAAATTAAATATTAAAAAGAAATATATTATTTAAACTTAGATAATAAAAAGAAATATATTATTTAAACTTAGATAATAAAAAGAAATATATATTTAAACTTAGATAATAAAAGAAATATATTATTTAAATTTAGATAATAAAAAGAAATATATTATTTAATTTAGATAATAAAAAGAAATATATTATTTAAAAAGATAAAAAAAAATATATTATTTAAAACTAGATAATAAAAGATGTTTTTTTAAAATAGATAATAAAAAGAATATATTATTTAAGTCTAGATAATAAAAAAGAAATGTGTTGGCATCCTTCCTAAAGCTAAAGTGTCCAAGTTTTTTTTTTTTTTTAACTGCATCAGTGCGAGTGGCTGAACAGGCCAATTTTTGAATGGCGATCTCTGGTGCAGTGACTGCATACAAACAGTGATGCTTACTGGGGTTGTTGTTGTCTTTCCTTCCTTTTGGCTCTCTTTGCTGTGGCAGCTTCTTTCCTCTCTTTTTTTACTCCTTTTTGCAATCTGTCCGACAAGAAGGCACAAGGCCACTCGGTTTTCTGCACCAACCTCCCATGTGTAGGTGTTGATATGGCATAGGTAGATAAATTGCCCTTATTTATGGAATGACCCTTGTTTTGGTTAAGTTTTAGACCTTATTATATGAGTGGTTTTTGCTTCATTTTTTTTTGTTCTATGTATCTTTTAGTATCACACACATAATGTTATGGTACACCACAGGAACATACATGAAGAGAATTTTGATTTAATTAACACATCTTTGATAAAAAGGAACAAAATCTGAAAAGAAAAAAAAAAGAATTTTGCTCTTTTCAAAAAAAAAAAAAAAAATTTGGTTATTTCCTATAAGTCTAACATAATCAAAGGGGAACCACTCTTGACTGATAAATTATTTATTTATTTATTGATCTACTAGGAAAAAAGAAGACAGGTTTAGGATTAGGGTTTAGGATTAGTTTAATCGGAAAATAAATGATTTATCAGTCAAGAGTTGTTCCCCTTTGATTATGTTAGACTTATAGGAAATAACCAAAAATTCCCCTTATTCACTGAATGACCCTTGTATATCTGTAATCAACTTTTCCTTTCTTTTTTTTTTGTTTAAACAGAACTTGATATGTAGGAATTCAGATACAGGATTCATTGTTTGTGTTCGTACACAAAAATTAAGGTGTGGACAGTTTAGATAATATCTGAGGGAATAAAAGTCAATACTAATAATACTAAAAGTCAATTTGACTAATACACATTTTTGACCCTCACACAACTTTCTATTATGCTACTGAAAAGTTTTGAATTAGTCAGTCTCAGTCTTTTTTTTTCTGCTGCCACTTATTTATATATATATATATATATATATATATATATACTAGAAGTGGCTAACCGGCGATGCCTGGATAGAAGGGAGGGGGCAAAAAAAGTCTAGCAGATCCATTATTACTGAATTACGAATTGGATCCTCTCACCATGCCCCATTAAGATCCCTATGTAAAAGACCTTGTGTTGATCCAGGCTGTTTGGGCCTAAAAAAAAAAAAAAAGAAAAAATTAATGTCTTCTATTTAAAATATTAAATGGAAAAAAAAAAAAAAAAGAAAAATTAATGTCTTCTATTTAAAATATTAAATGGAAAAAAAAAAAAAAAAGAAAAATTAATGTCTTCTATTTAAAATATTAAATGGAAAAAAAAAAAAAAAAAAGAATTCCATGCTGTTACTAATTAATTTTTATAGTTTAATTATCTTCACGAATATAAATCAAATCTTCATTAGTTTTACTCAAAAAGCAAGATCTGGTGATAGTGAATGTGTATATATAATGAAATTTATTGTGTACAGTGCTCAGTGCACCACAACTCATCAAAATCTCATGTCAAGTACACAGAATAATGTAGTGTCAGGAACATGAACAGTTTACAGTAGTAATATGCATGTATGTGTGCACGTGTGTGCATATGTATGTGGAGAATGGCATCAGATATAGTGTCGGCGGACCACAGGAAGCATGGATATATTTACTTTGTCATTGTTTTATTTTCATAGTTTCCTCTGGACATACATACCAACTGCCCTTTATATATGTATAGATAGATAGATAGATAGATTTTTGGTAATGGGGATCATTTAATGTGTAGTTTAACCGTAGTGATACAGGTTAACTTTAATGAGAGCTCAGAGTACCCAGTACCAGTAATTTGACGGACAGAGTAATATAGTGAATAAATGAAGGAAAAAACTTTAAATTTGCTTCATCGTAATAAATTTATTTCAACTACATTTGAACAGGATCATCAGACATGAGCAAAGACATGGTTATTACTCAAGAAATTTCCGACAATATAGGGGTTTAAATCTCTAAACTTGGGGGGGGAGGGTATCTCAGTTTGGGAGGGTAGGAAGGGCAGGGCTAGAAATTTGGATGAGACAAGGGAAAGTGGGTGAGGGACAGGGTATATGTTAGCTATATAAAAAAGTCGTCAGGGCGGCCTAATGTCGGTATCAGCCATGCAGCGAGGGAGTCTATCCCCTTTTCACTAGTGCTAGGACAAGGAGATTATTTTAGCGTCTGAGGTGGAGCGCCACACCTACCATCAGCTCCTTACTTTACCGCACAGATACCTGTGCTACTCATACGCTGAGTTGGCGGGGCCGGGTATCGAACTAGGAACCTTGTGGTTTCTATCCGAACGCTCTACCGACTGAGCAAATCCTTGATATAAGTTAAAAGAAAGGAAATGAATCCGACGGTATGAGTATATATAAAAAATATATGAAAACACCATAAAATGCTGTTAAAGTGAAAACATTTTATAACTTCGTTTGATAAACAAGCTCTGATGACGATTTTCATAAAATCGAAATATTGTTCAATATCAGCAAAGTTATAAAATGTTTTCACTTTAACAGCACTTTGTGGTGTTTTCATATCTTTTTTATATATACTCATAAATCCTTGAGTATAGTCCGCCCTTGAGTATAATATGCCGGTAATTTTTAGGGGGCTGTACCTCTGAAAAATCTAAACCTTGTGTATAATACGCACCCCTTCTTTAATTTGAGTCAAGTAGGTCTATATAATGTCCTTGGTTTGTATACAGTAACGTCCTTTATTATTATTGTATATATAATGTTTTATTGGAGATTAATGTACAGGTTTATTAACTATCAAGCTCCCATCTATGGGTTAAATAGAAAAATGTATTTATAAAAAAAATTGTATTATCCATTAAGAATTGATTTATTTCAAAACTTTATCGGCATTAAATGACCCACTGAGGTTGATATGCCGTAAAACAAAACAAACCAAACTAATTATCAAGCACAATTTGTGCGTAATTAAGCCAGCAGCACCTAGTTGAACAAACACTTCCATGCATGCGTAATACAATAATAGTGATGTTCTTAACTGTTTTATGGGAATGTAAATATGTTTGCAAATTGTTTTTGTTACATGTTATTCTGTGTTCTGAATAATTTTATTTTAATAAATGTTGCTTACTGAAAGTTATGGATGATTCTTTTATGACTTCATTGCTTTCTGGCTTAGTTTAAGATATTTTCACGCCCGACACCACAAAATAATAATTGTCTGAATAAACATTGCCGGACAGCAAATAGAGACTCGGACATTGTTTAGAAAATATTTTTCATTTTTAACCTCGTATATAGTACAGCAGTGCAGTGTTCTGAATGGTTTCAATTCTTCCTCTGATTTCCAAACTTTCCAAAACCTTTCTAATCCTTTTGGGACTGTTTCAAGTGCACCAACTACAATTGGTATCACTTTCACTTTCATATTCCATAATTTTTAATTCAAAATTTAAAAAAAATTTTTTTTTTTTTTCTAAATTCTTCTTTTTTTTTTTTTTTTTTTTTTTTCTCCAGTTCTCTGGCAAGGTCCAGATATTTGTCCATTTTTTCATTTTCCTTTAGCTTCACCCTGTGATCTGCTGGCACTGCAAAATTATTATTATTATTATTATTATTGTCCAAAATTAATGTATATTTTTCCTTTTGTTTTTCAGTATAAAATCTTTTTAAGTGGCTTTTGGCAAATGTTGTGTGGTCGTCAATTTAATCCCAACTTGGGTGAGAGTCCAATAGCAGAACAGATGCAAGGCCTTGTAGATGGCAGCACCAGTAGCTCTTCAGGAGGTCATTATGGCAGCATTGGCGAACCCATCTTCCAGCAGGAACAACTCTATCCACCTGGCCTTATTTTGCATATCACTGAAGATAGGGATGATTATCTAAGGTAAGGACCAGGAGGGGTGGTAGTAGGGAAGACCAAGGATGGGGGGTAGGGAAGATACCCTATTAGGCATCTTTTATTTTGACAATATTTTTTCAGAAAAAATAAAAAATGGTTGCTATCCTTATGTCTGAGAAAGACGATGGTGTAGTGTCCAATTTTTTTTATTTAAAAATTTTTTTTTTTAACCATGTAGCCTGGGCGGGGAGATATGAAGGATGTGCTGTTGCCCAAGCAGCAGATCTCCCCTCTCCACACTGTCGCAGTGGTCCAAAGGAAAGGTAAGAAACCAATGCAGTTTGGCGATGGCAGTGTCGCAGGAGTTGCTGTCTAGCACTGAAATTCAGTGTAACCCATACCCCCCCCCTCCAGGAACTCTGGCTCTGGATTTGTTTTCGGGATTTACAACCCTAGCCTTTCCTATATAAAACATTAAAAATGTGTTTTTAAAAGTTGAGTTTGGAAAAAAATGTCATGTGATATATATATATATATATATATATATATATATATATATATATATAATATGATGAGGAAATTAATCCGACAATATGAGAAGAAAATATTTTAAAAATATAACAAACACAGGATGTTATGACACAAAAAAATTGTTTCCTGATCATAACATCCTGTGTTTGTTATATTTTTAAAATATTTTCTTCTCATATATATATATATATATATATATATATATATACATACATACCAGCAACTCCACATGAGCAGGATGTGACACAGTCAATTTCTTAAGCAGAGTTTAACAGGTTTGAATTCAGAGTTTTCCTTTTCCTAGACTGGTTACCTAGCTATGGTTAAAAAGTCCAATCCACCCTACTGGGATTCATACCTTTCCCAAGGGTATTAGCGTTATGTGAAATTCAAACAGGATTTGAACTCGGGTTGACAAGTCCATTTCCTACGACTCTAACCATTACACCACGTGCCTCCAACTAGCACGTACTAAATATTGCAAAACTTTTTACTCCCAAACCCCAGTAATTTTTTGTTTTTTAATTTTGTACTTACTCTTTTTAAGACACTTTTTTTTTTTTTTTTTTTTTTTTTGTAGTTTTTTCAAGAAATCCACCTATCACATGGAATGGACCCGCCCTGACCAGTATACACAAATCCTGGTGAGCCCTAGTATGCTGACTGATCACCTTCCGAACTGTCTGGACGACGCCCTGGAAAGTCTGGATGTGCCTTATGATGAATCATTGGTTCATGTGTGAAAAATTTCAAACTCCAAACTTCATTTCTTGTCTTCCTGAGGAAATGGCTGAGACTCCCTCCTATCTGCACCCTCCCCCCCTCCCCCTGCATAAGTCAACTATTATATTTTTTTTCCTGACCCTCCCCCCCCCCCCGTCTTTCTTGTTACACCAAGAATCAAGCTAAGTTGAAATGTCCGTGTCTCTATAGTCATTGCTCATCGTACAGAAGACTCTTCTTGTCCATCCATTATCAAGTAATGTCTTTTGTTATTTCTTAACTGGAGCTTTCTTTTTAGATCGAAGATTCCTAAATGATTATCCTTCCACAACCTCTCTCTCTCTTTCTCTCTCTCTCTCTCTCTCTCTCTTTCTCTCTCTCTCTCTCTCTCTCTCATTAAGTAATGTCTTTTGTTATTGTTTAACTTGAGCTTTTCTTTTAGATCGAAGATTTCCAATGATTATCCTTCCACAACCTCTCTCTCTCTCTCTCTGTTTCTCTGTCTCTCTGTCTCTGTCTCTCTTTGGGTCTCTGTTTCACTGTGTGAGTCTCTCTCTCTCTCTCTTTGTTTCTTGCTGTCTCTGTCTCTGTTTCTGTGTGTTCTCTCTCTCTCTCTCTGTCTTTCTATGTCTCTCTCTTTTTCTGTTTCTGTGTGTATCTCTCTCTCTCTCTCTCTCATTAAGTAATGTCTTTTGTTATTTCTTAACTGGAGCTTTTCTTTTAGATCGAAGATTCCAACTGATTATCCTTCCACAACTCTCTCTCTCTCTCTCTCTCTCTCTCTTCTCTCTCTTTGGGTCTCTGTTTCACTGTGTGAGTCTCTCTCTCTCTTTTTCTTGCTGTCTTTGTCTCTGTGTCTCTGTCCCTCTCTGTCTGTCTCTGTTTCTCTCTCTCTCTGTCTTTCTATGTCTCTCTCTTTTTCTGTTTCTGTGTGTATCTCTCTCTCTCTCTCTCTCTCTCTCTCATTAAGTAATGTCTTTTGTTATTGCTTAACTTGAGCTTTTCTTTTAGATTGAAGATTCCTGATTATCCTTCCACATGTCTCTCTCTCTCTCTCTCTGTCTTTGTCTTTGTTTCTCTCTTTGTGTCTCTCTCTGTTTTTCTGTCTCTCTATTTCTTTGTGTGTGTGTCTCTCTCTCTCTTTCTCTCTCTCTTCCTCTCTCATTTTGTCTTTGTCTCTCTTCCTCTTTTTTCCCTCTCTTTGTGTTTTTGTTTCTCTCTCTCTCTCTTTCTCACTTAAATAGTATCACTACTGTTCTTCTATAAGGATGGCTTTGGCATTAAATAACCCATGAAGATTAATACGCCATTAAGCAAAGAAACCAAACCAAACTATTTTTGTCTCTGTTTCTGTGTGTGTGTGTGTCTGTGTGTATCTCCTTTTCTTTTTATTTCTCCTTTTCTTTTATTTCTCCTTTTCTCTTTATTTCTCCTTTCTCTTTATTTCACTCTTTCTCTTTATTTCACTCTTTTTATTTCACTCTTTCTCTTTATTTTCTCTCTTTCTTTTATTTCTCTCTTTCTTTTTATTTCTCCTTTTTTTTTATTTCTCTCTTTCTTTTATTTCTCTTTATCTTTGTGTGTCCTCTCTCTCTCTCTCTCTCTCTCTCTCTCTCTCTCAGAAAGACTTCTCTGTTCAGTTTCCAGTTTTGAACAAAAAGCAGAGAGTCCTATTTTTCCTATTTGAACTCAATAAGATTTTCGACATTTTTAAAACCCCTTTTTTCTTTTCCATCAGTCTATGCATAAAGTCATTGTCAGTCATTATCTAAAACACACACTTGTAAATATCGCAGAAATCTTTTTGGGGAAAAATGTACAGCACCCAGTGAACTTTGTGTGCGTGATCCTTTTTTTAATATATTCACAATATTTTTCATTGGAGGAAAAGCAAAAAATAAAATTAAAAAAAAAACTAACAAAAAAACAAAGCAAGGAAATTTTAGCATTAGGTAGAGTTCCTGTCTTTCTGTCAGCTGTGAACTTTATATGGAACTAGCACCACCCCAAAAAAAAAACCCTCCGAGCAGTGTAAAAATTGATTTTTAAAAGATATTGCCTGAGGGAGATTGGAAGTTAAAAATTCAATGTCAGGGTTTGTATCATAAGTAAGTAAAATCATCAAATTTATAAAAGAGTAAAAAAAAAAAATGATTTGAAATGGAAACTTAGCTCTGTCCCCCTCAAATAAAATGTTGCATGCATCTATTAATTATTAATTAAAAATTAATTTTTAAAAGATATTGTGTGAGGGAGTTAAACATTCAATGTCAGGGTTTGTATCATAAGTAAGTAAAATCATCAAATTTTTTAAAAGGTGTAAAAAAAAAAATGATTTGAAATGGAAACTTAGCTTGTCCCCCTCAAATAAAATGTTGCATGCATCTATTAATTATTAATTGAATAATAATTTTGAATATTTTACACCAAACCGTTTGTATTTATTTGTAATATTTTTAGTTAACTCCTTGTTCCTGAAAAAGTGCAAGAGTAAAAAAAAAAAAAAATTTAAATTGAATACAAATTTTGCAAATAATTTTTTCTATTTAAAGTAATGATACAGATTTTTAATTGATTTTATAGTTTATTTATTTGAATTATCATTATTACAATGGAAAGGATTCAAATGTTGAATTATAAGGAACAGCTTTTATTTATTTTATTGATATCAATATTGAATATTTAAAAAAGATAAATAAAATATATATAATAGAGGTTTGTTCTTTATTCTATGTATTAATAATTTTGGGTATTGTGATGTAAGCAGTAACATAGTTTCAGTTCCAGACAGATAGACACGGAATCTCTATTATTAATAGATATTGCCACAACAAAAACCTAAACCATTGTCCCTTTTTTTTTTTGTGCGTGTGTGTGTGTGAATATGTGCGTCTTTTATCATCTGCCTTTGTTTGTTTTGTAGTTGTAATTTTGCTGAAGTGTTTTTTTTATTTTTGTTTGATTGTTTTTTTATTTTTAATTTTAAATTGAATTTTGAGAAAAATTCCGCTCAAATCTCTGAACTCTAAAAAAAAAAAAAAAACAAAGAAAATCGCATGTGCTTTTTACATCTTTTGTAGTTATTATTATTATTATTATTATTTTTAAAATTTTTTTTCAAATTCAAACTTATTGCGTTGTTATTCCAAAAACAAACAAAAAAAAATACATTTATTTTTATACTTGTGATAATTTCTTGTCCCCAACTTTCAACCTGTCCAAAAACTCAAACGAAAAAAAAAAAAAAAAAAAAAAAGAAAAGACAAGACATTTTGTAAGATCTAATATTTTGAGATCTAAGACATTTGGTTCATGGTGAATCTTGTAATGGCTTTTTAAATATTACATTTTTATTCTTATCTTTTTACAAATTGTGATATATTTATTGGAAAACAAACACTGTATTGAAAAAATGAAAGAATTGGAGAATTTAAATATGAATTTTTCTTTTGTTTTTTTTTTTTTTTCCTTTTTTCCTTTTTTCTTTCTTTTTTCTTTTTCTTTTCTTTTCTTTTTTTTTCTTTTTTTCTTTTTTTCTTTTTTTCTTTTTCTTTTTTTCTTTCTTTCTTTTTTCTTTTTTTTTTTTTTCTTCTTTTTCTTTTCTTTTTCTTCTTTTTCCATTTTTCTTTTTCTTCTTCTTTTCCATTTTCTTTTTCTTCTTCTTTTCCATTTTCTTTTTCTTTTTTTCTCCTATTTTTTCTTTTTTCTAACTTTTTCCTTTTTCTTTTATTTTTCTTTTTTCTTTTTTTTTTCTTTACGTCTAAAAGAAATTGAACTTTTTTCTTTTTTTCTTCTTCTTCTTTTCTTGTTTTTCTTTTTTTCTTCCCCTTTTTTCTTTTTTTTCTTCCTA
Organism: Doryteuthis pealeii; assembly: GCA_023376005.1. Taxonomy (NCBI): domain Eukaryota; kingdom Metazoa; phylum Mollusca; class Cephalopoda; order Myopsida; family Loliginidae; genus Doryteuthis; species Doryteuthis pealeii. The sequence continues at coordinate 61,450,715 of CM042162.1, forward strand.
CATCAAAAAGAAATTGACCTTTTTTTCATTTTTGCTTTAAACTTTGCCAAAACCACTTAACATGTCAAGTGTTTCTTTTTAATGACAAAATCTTTTATTATGGCTTTAAATTTTGACTTAAAATATAAAATCATGACAAAACCATAAAATCACTAAAGAAATCAATAAAATTCAAATTTATATTTTATTAAGAAACATTAGTTTTAGGCAAGTACTACTCCTTAGTAGGGACGGTTTAGCTCAGTCTGTAGAGCATCCAACTAGGAACCACAAGGTTCCGGGTTCAATACCGGTCCTCGCCAACTCAGCGTATGAGTAGCACAGGGATCTGTGTGGTAAAGTAAGGAGCTGATGGTAGGTGTGGCGCTCCACCTCAGACATTAAAACAATCTCCTTGGTCTAGTGCTAGTGAAAAAGGGATAGACTCCCTCGCTGATTGGCTGATACCAACTTTAGGCCGCCCTGACGACTTTACTTTACTTACTCCTTAGTAGGGCCGGTTTAGCTCAGTCTGTAGAGCATCCAACTAGGAATCACAAGGTTCCGGTTCAATACTGGTCCTCGCCAACTCAGCCTATGAGTAGCACAGGGGTCTGTGCAGTAAAGTGTGGCGCCCTGCCTCAGACGCTAAAAACAATCTCCTTGGTCTAGTGCTAGTGAAAAGGGGATAGACTCCCCTGTCTGATGACTTACTACTCTATAATATACACATGGCCAAAGCATTCATCTATTTATTATTTTTAAATGACACATTTGAGCTTACTGAAAATTATTCTTTTTTTTAGGTTAAATTGTTTTTAAGGTGGAGTTCTGCCACAGTCACATTGCAAATGAAGTAGACTTACATAGACCAGTTTACCTAAATAGTCATATTATAAGAATTATGTAGGGTGTTAACTCCTGTTCTCATAATGCATTAGGTTACCTACAAGAGAGTAACCAAACACAGAATATTCGGTAGGAAAATAAAGACAAGTCAATTAATACTATATAACATTTATATTCAGCTATTTCATCTAAATACTGTACTGGACCTACCTATAAGCTATAGCTGGGGTCACACACCCACAGGTTTCATTTTTAAAAATATATTTTTATTTTATCATTATTTTTCATTCGTTAATACTAAGTCATAAAAAATTACTCATGTATGTGTGTGTATATATATATATATATATATCTCAACCATTTGACTACTGGTTTTTAAGATCTCAACCATTTGACTCATCTGATGATTGCATAACTATGAAACTTTAAGTTATGAGTCCAAATCCATAATATTACAATTGATATATATATATATATATATATATATATATATATATATGATGTTGGCTGTTAACTCGTGCACAAGTAAGACCATTTCCTGTTCTTTTTTTTCTTTTTTCCTTTCTAAGCATTTATTTGTCAGTTGAAAAAAGGTACGATAGAATTCAGAAAATTCTCCTAAAGTAAATATGTCTCAGCTGTAATAACACCCCCTACGTTAGAAATTTGACCCAGTACCACATCAAGGATAGAAGAAATGGTACAGGTGTCAACTGAAAACATGGCTCAAGACAGTCAAGCAAGATACTGAGCTGATCCTGGGCTCAGGCCTTTATGGAGTTTGACGATGGAACCGTGAATGGCTGACACTCATGACCTCAATTGTGTTGGATCGCTGTGCATGGTCTGCATTCATTTTGGGATAAAGTGAATTCGTTGGGTGGAGTCGGCTCAACCGATCCAGGGTGAATGCTGCGGCAGTAGATCAGTAGTAGATGCTAAAAATAATAATCATGTTACTGTTTACTTGTTTGCTAGGATAAAGGTTGAGACATTTTAAATGCGTTATGTCTGGTTCACATCAAAAACATGTTACATCATCACTTTTGCAATTAATTAATGACATTGGGTGTGGGTATGATCTTTACTGTTGGTTGCTGTTGCATCCTTCCATCTGTGAATGACGATGGAGTAGTGTCCCAATTTTTTTTTTTTTTTTAAATTTTTTTTTTAACTACGTAGCCTGGGCGGATGGAGTAGTGTCCAATTTTTTTTTTTTTTAAATTTTAAAAAAAAAAAAAAATTTTTTTTTAACTACGTAGCCTGGGGGTTGATATAGAGGATGGCTGTTGGCCAAGCAGCAGATCCCCCCTCTCCACACTGCCGCTGTGGTCTAAAGGAAAGGTAAGAGACCAATGCAGTTTGGCTATGGCAGTGTCGCAGGAGTTGCTGTCTAGCACAGAAATTCAGCGCTACCCCCACTTCCTTAGAGACTCCGACTCCAGATTTGTTTTTCGGGATTTACAAACCTAGCCTTTCCTATTTGATTGTCCTGACATTAGTTTTCATTCGTTAACACTAAGTCATAAATATATATATATATGAACGTAAACAAATATGGCTATTTTCAGCCAACAATATTTGGGAGAATATGTGCTTAATTGAAGTCAAACCTAATTTTTTTTAAAGTTAATTCATTAATGAAAGTTAATTCATTAAATCCCACCTAATTAATCATTAATGAATTAACTTTCCAAAAAAATTAGGTTTGACTTCAATTAAGCACATATATATATATATATATATATATATATATATAAATGTTGGCTGTTACCTTGTGCACAAGTAAGACCATTTCCTGTTCTTTTTTTTCCTTTCATACTTAAGTGCCAGTAGCATTTGACACTGTATCATTGTGTTTTCTCAGATGACTCACCAGGCCAGCCTTGGAGAGACATACTATTTCACATAAGCTTCATGTTGAAACTTCTCCACTTTGAATGTTGCTGGGCTGAAAATGACCCTTTCTAATAGCTCGCTTCAATTTTTGGTGTTTAATTCGGTTGGACTCAAATTCTTTCACTTCTTCAATTGCTCTTATGGCAAACCCCCCAACAATTTGGCAATGGCAGTGTCGCAGGAGTTGCTGTGTAGTGCTGAAGTTCAGCGCCCCCCCCCTCCTTAGAGACTCCGGCTCCAGATTTGTTTTTCGGGATTTACAACCCTAGCCTTTCCTATTTGATTGTCCTGACCATAGTCTTCAATTGCTCTTATGGCAAACCCCCAACAGTTTGACAATGGCAGTGTCGCAGGAGTTGCTGTGTAGTGCTGAAGTTCAGCATTGCGCCATCTTAGGGATTCCGACTCCGGATTTTTTTCGGGGTTTACTCCCCTAGATTTCCTGAAGATCATATAATGCCGCTCGGTAGTGGTGGTTTACACATTAATGAACATATAAAAAAGAGAGAAAAAATTACTTAAAATATTTGTTGACTGATCTTAATAAAGTTATATGTAATTTTTATTCTTTATTCTTTATGTGCCAAAAATGAAAATCTATAGGAATGCATCCTTCCTTAGGACTGTCTCATATTGCATATATATGTGTGCATTATATGATTATGGGTAAATTGTATTGCGAATCTGGCTGATTAAACCTTGGTATCACAACCAGTCTAGCAAAAATATAATTCTGAATTCAAACGCAATAAGAAATTAAGAAATGAATTTGAGTTTTTGTCATATGTACAAAACAATTTTTAGAAAAATAGATTTATGTTCCAAAACATGCAAAAGTTAAGGATTACATTTTTAAATAATATTTTAAATGAAAAAAAAAGAAAAATAATTCCAAAAATTGTAATGTACGAATTCTTGGTGATGTTTTTAATTCTATAAATTAGTCACCCAAATACACCGTGTTTCAATTCATATGCTAATATAACAGTTAAAATTGTAACAATTTGGACGGTCTCATTTTTAACCAGAGGGTGTTGCAAGATGATAACGGTTGTACTTTTATGGAAAACAAATATTAGTATATATATTGTGTTTAGTATAGCATTCAATTCTAAGACTAACAACAAGAAGAAAGGAATTAATACTTCCTTTAGTTCAACCAATTTATTGGCTAGCACATGAAATAAAAAACAACAATATAAAGTCCATCCTGTATATAAAGTTGAGTTTAAGGGACTTACCGGCATGTTGGAGAAGATATCTTAGGGTGATTTTTTGGAGCCCTTCAAATCGCTGCCTCGTGGTACCGCTGGTGGAATCTATCTGCCTTGGCTTTTTTGGATATTGCGCCTAAACTCTGGGCTATCACATGATTGGTATATCCAATCACAGAGCCTCTCCCTCACTCACTCTATATACAGAAATCACCATTTTACTGACCCAACAGATACCCCCCCCCCCCCCCCCCAAGATGTGGAGCATGTTAGAGGAAAAATACATGAAATATACATTGAAACTGACAGTGGCAAAGGGAATTTAGATTTTTAAAAAAATTTTTTAACAATATAAATGTCTGGGCTATCACATGATTGGTATATCCAATCACAGAGACTCCTCTATGGAATCACCATTTTACTGACCCAACATATAGATATTATTCCTGTTTGTCTTATTTTTTATTCGTCTTATATTGGGTTCAAATGAAACTAAAATCACCCAACTAAATTGGGAGATGTACTCCAGTTTTAGCTATAGGTATGATGTAGTAACAACTTTAGTCTTTAGCATTTTACTATCGATATTGATGTGGTTTTTTTCTGGAGAAAAATGAATTTTTTGCCAATGATCAGAAGGTAACTTCTTTGGCACATCCCCGGCAGTGTAGTACCCCCAAACCCACCAACTGGGGTGCTCCCAAACCTGCTTGTGGGGTCAAAAAAAGACAAGTTTCATATATTTTCTATGAATAATATTTCATGAAAATTGGCATGTAGGTTAACTTCTTTCAAACATTCAAAGCCGGTGTGTACTACCCCCAAGCTCCCCGGCTGGGAGTCTCAAGCCTGCTTGTGGGCTCCAGAAGGACAGGTTTTGTATATTTTATATGAATAATACTTTATCATGTAGGTTAACTTCATTGGTAGATCCAGAGCCGGTCCGTAACTAACCCTCCCCCCTCCCATGACAGTAGGGGGTCCCAAGCCTGCTTGTGGGGCCCAGAAGGGCAGATTTCATATATTTTATATGAATAATACGTTATAAAAATTAGCATGTAGTAGATTGGGGGCCCCATATCATAGATTCAGTTTGGACCCATGAGACCCTAGCACCGGCCCTGGGCACATCTATAACAAACTAGTAATAAAGTATTAAGATGGTTCTAAAATCCTTAACACTGACTTTTCAACAGTTCAGTTTATGGTATTGTTGTCATGAAATATAATTTGCATTATAATTGTAATTAAAAAAAAATATAAAAATTTTTTTTTTTATTTTTACATTTTTTTGTTTAAAGTATATTTTGATAAATTTTTTTTTCTCCACATGGTTTTATAAAAATTCTGGTTTTTAGCAACTTCCATAATTAAAGACCATTATTTTTTTTTTCATTTTTCTCTGTTCATTTGAGCTGGAATTAAGTTGATTTTTTTTCTCTCTTCTTTCCAACTGGGCATTTAATTTGTCGTACACAACTGACAATGTCTATATGGGATGAGGTTCATTAAAAATCATGAAATGGAAGCTGAAAATAAGCTTGAATGTTTTCTTTTTTCAGACCATTTTTTTTCTTCTTTTTTTTCTTCTTTTTTTTTTTCTTTCTTTTGTTCTTTCTATTTTTTCCCTATTTCTCTATCTTTCTCCCTCACTTTCTCTTTCTTCTTCTCTTTCTCTTTTTTCCTCAATTTCTTTTTTCTGTTCACTCTATATATATTTCAATCTTTTCTACTCTCTCTCTCAGCTTTCTTTCTCTTTTTCTCTCTGTTTTCTATTCTCTGTTCCATTCTTTCTCTCTCTTTTCTGCTTTCTTTTCTACTCTTTTTCACTCTCTTTTCTACACTTTCTCTGTCTCTTTTCTACTCTCTTTTCCACTCTTTCCCTTTTCTACTCTTTCTCTCTCTTCCACTCTCTCTCTCTTCTCTCTCTCTCTCTCTCTCTTCCACTTCTCTCTCTCCCTCTCTTCCACCCTCTTTTCCATTCTCTCCCTCTCTTCCACTCTCTTCCATTCTCTCTCTCTTTTCCACCCTCTTTCCACTCTCTCTTCCACTTTTCCACTCTCTCTTCCACTCTTTCTCTCTCTCTTCAACTCTCTTTTCCATTCTTCTCTTTCTCTCTCTCTCTCTCTCTCTCTCTTTCTATTCTTTTTCCTATGATCTTTTCTCTTTTCTACTCTCTATTCTGCTCTTTTTTTCTCTTTTTCTTAATAACATTTTTATTTCAAATGCCAATTTAACAAGAGTTCACCTTATGGCTTCATTTTTTGGTTTTTGCATTTGTACAGTTAAGCTTGATCAAGCAGAAAATGTGAGTGTCTCAAATAATGGCTCAAATTTGAAGGAAATAACAAAAAAAAACAAACCCCAAAAAACCACACAAACCTAGCTCAAGGTTGATCTGTGCTGCTGAATAATAATTATCTGACTGTATAATTTGCAATTTTAAATAAAAAAAAATTTAAAGATATATCCAACACAACAACACCACATGGTTTTTAAACACCAGCTAATTGATCAAATGAACATTTTATCTTAAAAAAAAAGAAAAAAAAAAAGAAAAAAAATAAATAAATAAAATTCCTCTACACTAATTCAATATTTGTCTTTATTTTTTTTTTCAGGAATTGCCATTTAAAAAAAAAAAAAAAAAGTGTTATCTTCAAGATATGCACTCCTGAATTTTTCACTTTTTAAATTTTTTTATTTTTTTATTTTGTGGCGAGAGAAACCACGAACGTAGGAGTTTGAAGCGTGCACGACTGTGTTTGGCATGCAGAACGAAGATCAGAGGCGAGTGGGGAGATTGAACTCGCATTCTCCTAATCGTGAGTCGTGGCCCGACGCATGGGAATGACTAAAACTATCCAGAGTGGCCAGGATGTGAAGGATTGACGCGTGCTGATTAGTGTCGCACGTGCTGGTCAGAAGAAGGAGCCCGGATGAACACTGTAATTGTGTATATATTTGACCAGCTCTGAGAAACCGGGAGACGGCTTGCAGTAGCATTGTGGCTGTGGTGACGAGTGGACGAGAGACAAGACCTTGTGATATTATTGGTGAGAAGAGTGCAGCATTGTTGGGAGAGTAAAATCGTCGGACTTAACTGTGCCCCCCAGAGAACATTCAAATTACATATTTTAAGGAATGCTCCTCTCAAATTAGCAACAGGATACAGCCTCATACAATCTTTTGATCTGCTTTGTGCAGAAAAATAAACTTGTTTTTCATCTGAATTATATAAAATAATTTTCTTTTTCTCTGAATTTTTGAGATGTGTCTTGATTCTTCTTCTTTCGTCGGGATGGCCAAAAGTCGGTATCAGCCAATCAGCGAGGGAGTCTGTCCCCTTTTCACTAGCGCTAGACGGAGGAGATTATTTTAGCGTCTGAGGTGGAGTGCCACACCTACCATCAGCTCCTTACTTTACCGCACAGATCCCTGTGCTACTCATACACTGAGTTGACGAGGGCTGGTATCGAATTAGGAACCTTGTGGTTTCTAGCTGAACATTCTACCAACTCAGCTAACCTGGTTTGTATTATTTGTATGGCTAACCATATATGGACTGAAAAGGGAAACCATCTGCCCTTATGGGATGAAGTTAAGATAATAGGGGAAGAACATTGGAAGAGAAGACACCTTAAAGAATCAGCTTATATGATAGGCTGTTGTGGTCTCTTATGTAGACCATCTCTTATGTAGAATAAAATAATTGTGTACAATGCTCAGGTGCACTACAATTCATCAAAGGTGCATGTAGAGTACTTATAATAAAATACTAATGTCAGGAAAATGAACAGTGTAAGGTTTAGTATTATTTAGATTATTCGGACTATTGTCCTCATCTTCAACGTAAAGCGGTGGCTCGAGGAGAAATAGAAAAGTCGGTATGGCTGACTATATATGGAATGAAAAGGAACCATCTGTGCTTAGTGAAGTAAGAAATAGATAGGAAGAACATTGCCGAAGAGAAACACCTTAAAGAATCTGCTCATATGAGCTATAGTAACCTCTTAACTAGACCAAGTATAGAGATGACTCTCTCATTNAATAAGAAGAAATAACTGTAATTTTATCTTTACTTCCTATTTCAACTAAATAGTTAAATTAGGAAAATTTAGCAATGAAAACGGGAGTGATGGTAGAGTAAGTTTCAGTTCTATTTTTCAATATACCCCCCCCCGTTTCAAATCTTTTTATCTTCATTCTTATTCAGTTTCATTAGCCTTGTAATTTAATATAATACTTTATTACATTGATAATACTTGCACCCGAAGGTTGCATATATGGGCTAGATACTTATAAATAATTTTGATATTTCAGACTGTTGTCCTCATCTTTATTGTTTATAAACAACGTTTAGGCCACAGTAACCTTGGGTCTCTGTTCAGATGTTTTTTTAAAATTATCTTAAAATAAGTCATCTTTGAATGATTTCTTAGAATTAAAACATGTTTCCGAGCTCAAATCATTACCCACTGTGGGGATTAAAAAATACAAAAATAAATTAAAATAAAAAGAACTCCCATGGGACCTTTCACCGGAAATTCAATCTGTGCATATCGACAAAAAAGGACTGACTCCTTTCTCCAAAATAATACCTCGGCCATTCTAACTTAGGCTGCAACTGAGTGTAGGTCGTTTCCTGGCCAGGGGTTATCCCCTCCCCGGCCACTATGATCCTGTTCAATAAAGCCTAAGTCATAAAGTCACCTTCTGCCTTTATCTCTTTCCTTTCTTGTTCTTTGAATGCCTTCCATTTCAGCTTGTAGCGTTAGTTTGTATTCGCCTGGGGGAGTTGTCTGCCCCTTTTAGTTTGCTGGTGCCCGCTAGGGCACCAGTATTTAAGCGCCGGGTTCAAACCCTTTCTCTCTTTTCCGTTTTAGCAACTACGAGCCACATGGGGTAGGATTTTATCTAACCCTCTCTTGGGGCTCCGCCCCTTACATTACTGTAAGTTCCGTACAGCATGGACTATTCCTAGTCTTATGTCTGTACTTTTATATGTATAATGTACCATTCATGAATGTGTCTTTATCTTATTTGTGTACCCCTTTATACATGTAACTCTTTTACTATGTACGTTGTATCTACTGTTATCCATGTGCTGTGTATATTAAATGTTTTGTCCGTTAACCTTCGTCGGAGTTTTGTGTATCCAAAATATGTATAACTTTGCACTTACGTTATAAGCTCATCAGCCCAGAAGAACTAAGAACCCAGCTTTTATTGGGGTTAAGACACCAGCACCAAACAAACCTTTAATTAGCCCCATACCACTTACTCAAGGCGCTCCAAGCAGAGCAGACATAAATGCTACCAGTCTTATTAAACAGAAATGCGATTAGATATAGAGAAATAAAATGGAAGAAGTTGGAATGAAAAAGTATTAAAAAGAAGGAAAATTTTTGGAAAAAGCAAGACAAAGAATTCAAAAGTCGTTGTGTCAAGTAACTTGAATTTTGTGCTGACAAAAACGGAAAGAAAACAAAAGAAATCTCTTTTTCTTCTCCCTTTTGAGTTTTTGAAAAACAAAAAAAACAAAAGAAAAAAAAAAAAAGTACCGTTCCCACTAAATTCTAAAATTGTTGTTTTCTCCATCTTGCTAATGGTCAGAATTTTTGAATGTGTAAGCAGTTTCTTCAGGGAAAAGATTTCTGTGTATTTTTTACACGGGATGCTCTGAAAATAACGCCTCCCATTTATTTAAAAAAAAACAGAAATTTCAAAATGTCATAAAGAATGCTATCAGTTACCTAACTTACCATATATATATATATATATATATATATATATATATATATATATATATATATATTAATAATGGAGATTCGCTTCGGTTTTTGTCAGTAACAAAAATTACGTCACTGCTTACATCACATTACCCCAAATCGTCATAACATAGAATAAATACACTCAAAATTTGAACATGCAACCTTAGACAGTCCTCATTGTTTTTTTAAAACAAGTTTTAATAAATACATGACTGGTATTATATATATATATATAGTTTGTTTTATTTTAATACATATTTAAAGTTTACATTTCAAATTGTTTTATTTCTTAATCCTTTAATGAATTTGATGATTTTACTTACTTAGGGTACAAAGTCGCTGACATTGAATTTTTTACTCCCACTCCTCAGGCAATATGTTTCAAAAATCTATTTTAACATCGCCTGGAGGGTGTTTTTTATTTTGTACTAGTATCTTATAATAGAGATTGTGTGTTTGTCTGTGTGTAACCGAAACTATATCACTACTCAAGTCACAATTCCCTTAGTTATTTACTTCACATTCTTCATGATTTTATTTTTTTTAAATTCAATCATTAATAAAATTGTTTTCCATTATTAATACTGTTGGCCTTATCTACATGGTATTTATCTCGTACCCCATGTGTACGAGTTAGGCACAAGGCCCTATTAACCTATGAACCAAAGCTCATGGGTGGCGGGTGCAAAAATTGTGTTGATCGTCGGCATTCCCCTTAAGGGGGGTGCCCAGGCACTGTGAAATAAACCCAGCCCTGCCCCTTTAAATCAAGGGAGAAGGTATTGCCTGGGGGGATAGCCCCCCTGGGATCAATGCTATTAATTGTAACCACGGTTCAGGTCCGAAGCCACTGGACCCCCACCCCGAGGGACGGATCTACATACTAATAACATGCAATTATATTTATATATACAACCAAAATAGCAGTTTATAGTGTGAACAGGAAGGCTAATTTACATATTGATTTTAATAAATATGTATTTAGTATTATTGATTTCTAATTGTTTGGTTTTATCTTAATGAATATGAGCAAAAGTCTCGGGGATGAATCTTAAAAGAAGTCCATTAACAAGAGAAAAATAACTGTAATTTTATTCTTTACTTCCTATTTTAATTCAATAGTTAAATTAGGAAAATTTAGCAATGAAAGACAGGAGTGATGGAAGAGTAAGTTACAGTTGTTCTATTTTTCAATTATACCCCCCTCTGTTTCAAATCTTTTTATCTGCATTCTTATTTAGTTTCATTAGCCTTTCTAATTTAATATAATATTCTATATTATAGAAGAGTGATGGAAGAGTAAGTTTCAGTTGTTCTATTTTTCAATTATACCCCCCTCTGTTTCAAATCTTTTTATCTGCATTCTTATTTAGTTTCATTAGCCTTTCTAGTTTAATATAATATTTTATTACATTAAAATTTAAATACTTGCACCCTATGGAAAGATATATTTGCTAGTAAGTATAAGTATGGTAAGTTAAGTAAATGATAGGATTCTTTACAAGATTTATTCGGTTGTATTGTATATATATGCAAATAAGATGGAGGTGCATGGTCAAAGTCATAGGAAATGGACTCGTCGACCCGAGTTCAATTCCTGGACGAAGCTGTTTGAATTTCACATAGCGCTAATACCCTTGGGAAAGGTATGAATCCAATTCTCCCTCCAGCTATGGGTAAATAGCAGGGTAGACTGGGCTCTTTAACCCTGGCTAGGTAACCGGTCTAGGAGAAGGAAAACTCTGAATTCAAACCTGTAAAACTCCGCTTAAGAAATTGACCTTGTGTCACATCCTGCTCATGCGGAGGGGTTGGTAAATATATATATATATATATATGCAAATAAGTATCATATCTACTTATTTGCATATATGCAATGTTTTGGCTGATGTGCTCTATGGCCTTCTTCTGGTATTTCTTATCAGACTTGGGAAACTTCTCGAACTTGGGAACCTTCTTGTCATAATCGGGAGCCTTCACGGAACTTTGAACCCAACTCTTTATTCAATGCAAAGGATTATACTGTTCTTATTCCGCTAACCATTACTGGGTACAAGTGTTAAGCTGTGTTAATTATTATTCTAGGTTACTGTCAAAAAAAAAATGTTAAAGTCGCCCTCAACCAAGATTGAACCTGAAGCCTAGAGATAACTGTCACTTAGAACTGTATTAACTCAACGCCTTAGCTTCTCATAGTCCAGTGTGGTTTGTCACCTTTATGACCTCAACTGTTAAATTGTGCATCAAATTACTAAAATATTGCAAAACTTTTGACTCACTCTAGTAGGTATTTATCCAATCTGTTCACTACAAATAGGATGTGACACAAGGTCACAAGTATGAGGTGTCCAGCGAGGATTGATCTTGGTAGTGTGGCGTTATTTTCGGATTTGCCTGGGGAGTTGTCTGCCTGTTTAGTTTCGCTGGTTCCCGCTAGGGGCCTGTGATATTTAAGCGGCTGGTTTGAACGTCTCTCTCTCTCTTTGCCTGCCGACCTACGAGACACCACTATGGGTTAGACTCTGTCTACCCCCTTCTCGTTGGGGCTTCGGCTCTTAACACTGGCCACTCACTGCTGGTAGGTCTTGTATACGATATATGACTGTCCTTTAGTCATGTATCCGTAGCTATATTTTTATGTACATTTAGGTATCTCTTTGATACCTAAATATCTTGTATTTTACCATTCATGAATGTGTCATTATCTCTACTTTTATATGTATGTTTATGTACACCTCTATGTATTATGTACACTGTTTATTCTGTGCTGTATATAAAATGTTTTGTCTATCAACCGTTGTCAGAGTTTTATCTTCAAGTATTATCACCTTGAATTTTACAGTAGTAATGGATCTGTAAGGCTAGCTTGTTAACCATTACACCACAATGGAACATCTTTGTTGGTATTTCCCCAACTTGATCGCTACGAGTAGGATGGAAGTTGCAAGTATGGGGCATCCAGTGAGGATCATCTTGGTATTCACTAGTAATGGATCTGCGAGACTAGCTTGCTAACCATTACACCATCATGGGATGCCCTAGTATATAACAAATCTCAAAAAGTCTTTTGCTGCACAAAAATAATCCACCATTTAAAAAGTTGTGTTTTTTTTACTTTTCTCTTTGGTTTTTACTTGTTTATTATAAAATGTGACGATAAAATGACCGATGTACCACAATAATGTCTTTATCACAAAATTGGATAATTTATTTGGTATCTGTTTACAATATTAAGCATAGGATTTTTCTTTTACAGGGTGAAGCGGTCACAAAATGATTACAGTATAAGGAAATAATTATATATTTACAGACTCTGACATTTACGTGTCACAGAAATTCTTATCATTCTTTTTTTTTCTTTTTTTCTATTTACTCTTTTAAATTTTTTTTTACTATATTTTTTACTATTTTTTCACTCTCTTTTTCTCTCTTTTTTTTCTCTCTTTTTTTTCCTCTCTTTTATTTAAAACTTTTAAAAAACTTTTTCTACTTTTTTTACCCCCTTTTTTCT
>CM042162.1:61468940-61531440 GCA_023376005.1 Doryteuthis pealeii
ACCTGTAATAGTTAACAAGCTAAGCTAACAGACTATTGTAAGTGAGTTAAACTACTTTACAGTGAACTCACAGATGGTATATGTTGAGGACGGGAGCCCCCCAAAAGCAATTTAAAGAACACATTAAGACAACATTGAAAAAATGTAACATCACACCTTCAAGCATGGAAGATCTGGCTTCCAACAGACAGGGTTGGCGAGACGCCTGCCGCACAGGAGCTAAGCAGCTCAATAATGAGATAAAGAGGACTGCAGAGCGGGAACATCTTTTTCGTCATGAACAACCAAATGTAGATGGGAATTTCCCCTGCAATGTGTGTGACTGTATCTGCAAGTCCAGAATTGGACTAATGAGCCACCATAGGGTCCACAAATGAAGATATGGAGTGACTTCATCGTTGTCTGCAACGGACTTCCAAAAGAAGAAAGGGTATCCCATACTTTTGGCAAAGCTTTGTAAATGACTACATCTATTAATAATGGAGATTCGTTTCCGGTTTTTGTCTGTAACAAAAACAACGTCACTGATTATGTCACACTACATAAAACGTCATAACGTAGAATAAATACACTCAAAATTTGAACATACTATGTTAGACAGTCCTCATTGGTTTTTTAAACAAGTTTTAATAAATACATACCTGGTATTATCTATCTATATATAGTTTGTTTTATTTCAATACATATTTAAAGTTATCAGAACTAAGTTTCCATTTCAATTCTTTTATATTTTTAACTCCTTTAATAAATTTATTTTATTTTTTACTCCTTTAATAAATTTGATGATTTTACTTTACTTATGATACAAACTCTCTGATATTAAATTTTCAACTCCCATCCCCTCAGGCAATATTTATTTTACATCGACCAGAGGGCGTTTTTTTAATTTGCTAGTGTTTAAAATGGTTGTACAGAATTTAGTTTGTTATTAATGTTGTTCTTGAGAGTTGTTGGTACTTGTCCAGATTATCCCTTAGAGAAAATATCTGTGGTAATGTACAAACAAAAAAAATGATATAGTAATGTAATACATATATTCAACTACCATTAGATGACATGCCTCCATATTTCTCTATATGCCATGTCTGTTGGGGCTAAGAGTAAGTTTCAGTCTTTTTTTTCATTAAGAAAAAGATTTGAGTTCCATGTCATGGCTGTTTTTTTGTTTTTTGGTTGGTTGGTTGGGTTTATTTTATTCATTCTTGTTGTGTATTCAAATTTTTGGACCATATTACCTTTAGGCACCCCTTTTTGATCTCGATTAAGAAAGGACATGTTTTTCATTTACATCGTCAATATCCGGTTGTTTGATAGGGGTTAGGGTTAGGGATTAGGTTCATAATTTTTTTTATAATTAAAAATAAAAAATCTAAAAATCGTCTGTTAAAACAACTGGATATTGACAGTGTAAATGAAAAACATGTCCTTTCTTAATCGAGATCAAAAACGGGTGCTAAAGGTCATATGGTCCAGATTTTTTTGTTGAACTTATTTGGGGTTATATATATTTACCAACCCCTCCACCCGAGCAGGATGTGACACAAGGTAAATTTGTTAAGCAGAGTTCAACCGGTTTGAATTCAGAGTTTTCCTTCTCCTAGACCAGTTGCCTAACCAAGGTTAAAGAGCCCAGTCTGCTCTACTATCTATCCATAGCTGGAGGGAGAGTAGGATTCATACCTTTCCCAAGGGTATTAGCGCTAAGTAAAATGTAATTACCACATCCAGGATTTGAACTCGGGGCGACGAGTCCATTTCCCATGATTTTAACCATTACACCACGCGCTTCCATATTTGGGGTTATAAGATATACAAACTTTCCCAACATCAGCAGGTACTTCCGGTAAAAATTGGCCAATGAGAGACAAGGACAGAAAGCATTTAAGATCGTTTGCAACTGTCCTCAAATTAGACACATTTTCTTTTTTTGTCAGTTGGATTTTATGGCATGTCAACACTTGGGTTATTTTATGCTGAAGTCATTTTTGTTTTATTCATTCTTGTTGGGTATTCAAATTTCATTAAACTCATTTTTTTAAAACACATTTTTCTAAAACTCATCATCATTAAGTAGCACAGATATCCATGACAATCTCTTGCTAACCATCCCTATCATTCATTGTCCTCGGGAGGTCCTCTGAACAGCATCCAGTATCTGCGCAGACTTGATCAATGTAGGTCCTTGCTGATTAGCCCGCACTGGTATGTCCATGTTCTGGTTTCCACAGGAGGATGTCGTTTACGAGTTTATCTCTACTTCTCCAGCAGTGTCCAGCATATCTCGTTCGTCACACTTAGATGGTTTGTGTGATAGGGGTCAAGTGGCTGTATAACTACTTCCTTGTTATTTCCATGATTTGTTCAAGATCGCACTCAACATTCTTGTGCAGTTCCCATCCAGCTTATTCTCTAGGCACTTTGTTAATGTCCAAGTAGTACAGCCATATAGTAGCATTGATACAATTATGGCTTGGAAGAATTGTCGCTTTAACTTGTCCGTGAGATTGGATTTCCATATGACTGATAATCTGTTTATACTTATAGCAAACTATTCCTTTCCTATGCGTGCAATAACATCATTTTCTGTGGATGAGATATTACTACCTAGGTATGTGAATTGTTTTACTGGCTTTAGAGGTTTATTATAGATTTTGGTAATGCCTCCTTTCTTTTGATGGCCTTTGCCTGCTTCAGAGTGCTTCGGCCTCTGGAGTGGCCAGGCAATAGAATTAACAGCATCAATCCCAGGGGGCTATCCCCCCAGGCAATACCTGCCCCCTTCATTTAAAGGGGCAGGGCTGGGTTTATTGCCCAGTGCCTGAGGCACCCCTCTCAAGGGGGAATGCCGACAGGATCAACGCATTTTTTGTGCCTACCACCCAGCTTTGGCTTGTGGGTGGGCCCACATAGAAATGTCCTTGTGTCACGCCCTCATAAGTGGGGTGAGAGGCAAATAACATGCTTTCTTTTTCTGGCCCGCATTGGGGGTGCCAATTAGATAGTGATTCGCACAGGCCAGTTCACACACCTTATTAGTTGGAGTGGTGATGGTTAGATATTATGGCATATCAACCCTCATTGGGTTATTCTATGTTGAAGATGTTTGATAATATCCTTTTTTTTTTTAGCTAGTATATTAGGTCTGAGACCTGTCAGCTGTTCCTTATAAATATTCATTTTAAATCCACAGAATATTTAAATCATTCCCCAGATTATCCAACTTTGCCTTGAAGGAGTTTAGAGATGGGGCATTCACTACTGATGAAGGTAGTTTATTCCATGTATTCACCACACTGTAGCTAAAATAATTTTGTCTTGCGTTTGCTTTACAAGATTTTTTAAGGAGTTTTAATTTATGTCCCCTTGTATAGGTATTTTGAGCAATGTTTAGTAGGTCAGAGTTCGTTGAATAAAAACCATGCATGTATTTGTAGGCTTCAATCATATCCCCTCTTATATGTCGTAAAACCAGACTTGCTAAGTCAATGTTCCTAAGTCTTTCTTCATACGAAAGGGATTTTAAATTATTCACTAATTTAATAGCTCTCCTCTGGACTCGCTCAATGAGTTTTGTGTCCTTGATGAGTCTTGGGCTCCAAACCACATTAGCAAACTCCAAATGAGGTCTTGTTTTATTCATTAGATATAGTCTAACATAATATCCAGGATATGGCAGATATGATCGATAATCTGTCAATATCAGTACATGCCTTTCTGTGGATGAGATACTACTACCAAGGTGTGTGAACTGGTGCTGTGCGAATTCTGCGAGGTCTTGTTTTATTCATTAAATACAGTTTAACATAAAATCCAGGACATGGCAGATTTGGGAAGATACACACAAGGGAGGAGGAAAAAATGCTGGGAGTTACATTCACACAAACCAGTATTGCGCCAAAACCTACTGGGCAAAAAGTATTGAGAATTCGCACAGCACCAGTTCACACACCTTGGTAGTAATATCTCATCTACAGAAAGCAATGTCAACAAACACATAGGAAAGGCATGGACTGCTATAGACAGATTATCAATCATATTCAAATCTGATCTTTCTGATAAGATAAAGCAAGAATTCTTCTAAGCTGTAATAAACACTTACTATTCATGTTTGTAAGGGCCGGGTTAGCTCAGTCGGTAGAGCGTTCGGCTAGAAACCACATGGTTCCTAATTCGATTCTGGTCCTCGCCAACTCAGCGTATGAGTAGCACAGGGATATGTGCAGTAAAGTAAGGAGCTGATGGTAGGTATGGCGCTCCACCTCAGTTGCCAAAAAACAATCTCCTTGGTCTAGCGCTATTGAAAAGGGGATAGACTCCCTCGCTGATTGGCTGATACCGACTTTAGGCCACCCCAACGACTTTACTTTTACTTTTTTATTCATGTTTGTAGTCCGTACCTTGGTAGGAATATCTCATCTACAGAAAGCAATGTCAACATAGGAAAGGCATGGACTGCTATAGACAGATTATCAATCATATGGAAATCTGATCTTTCTGATAAGATAAAGCAAGAATTCTTCTAAGCTGTAATAAACACTTACTATTCATGTTTGTAGTCCATACCTAGGTAGTAATATCTCATCTACAGAAAGCAATGTCAACATAGGAAAGGCATGGACTGCTATAGACAGATTATCAATCATATGGAAATCTGATCTTTCTGATAAAGCAAGAATTTTTCTAAGCTGTAATAAACACTTACTATTCATGTTTGTGGTCCGTACCTAGGTAGTAATATCTCATCTACAGAAAGCAATGTCAACATAGGAAAGGCATGGACTGCTATAGACAGATTATCAATCATATGGAAATCTGATCTTTCTGATAAGATAAAGCAAGAATTCTTCTAAGCTGTAATAAACACTTACTATTCATGTTTGTAGTCCATACCTAGGTAGTAATATCTCATCTACAGAAAGCAATGTCAACATAGGAAAGGCATGGACTGCTATAGACAGATTATCAATCATATGGAAATCTGATCTTTCTGATAAGATAAAGCAAGAATTCTTCTAAACTGTAGTCCATATCTAGGTAGTAATATCTCATCTACAGAAAGCAATGTCAACATACACATAAAAAAGGCATGTACTAATATTGACAGATTATCGATCATATGGAGAAACATACACACACACAATAATCATAATGATAGTTTTAAAAAATTGAATCACATCTTATTATAATGGAGATTATGTACATGTTTGTCTTTAACTGAAACTATGTCACCACCAACATGCCTCCTTTCTTTTTCTGCTTTAAGAATAAAGAGTTTTCAGGGAGGGCCCCCATTGGGTTATCGATTAGAGAGTGATTCTGTCCACATAGTCGACACTGATTATTTAGTCTTCAGTAAAATTCCAGATATATTGTTTTTTCATTTGACAAATATGAAAAATAGATGGAAATTAATCCAACAGTATGAAATTTAACATTTTGAAAAAAACAAATGATGTTTGTTATGTAATTGCTGACAGAATACAGTGTTCGTTTTTGTAAACAGTCTTTTAACGGATATCTTTCTTTAGTCTTCAGTGCGTCTTTTTATGCTTTGTATATCACCCACGCATTCTCTTTATTTGCCCATGTGTCTTCTGAAATTGTATCATGCCAACACAAGCACCCCCCTCCATATACACACCGAACACCAGCATCCTCTTCTGGCTTGCATGTTGTTTGTGTTTTATTATTTCCTATTCTGAAACTTTGGGTTCAAGAGGGAGCAGCATCTATCATCAAAGGATGTCAACACACTCTGAGCCAGTGAGTGTTGGTTTCCTTTCTCCACACATCTAATATATAATACTTAGGTGTGGAGGTCCTTGTGGTGTAATGGTTATCGTAGCAGTAAGTGGACATGGTGACCGGAGTTCCAATCCTGGTCGGGGCTGTTTGCATTTTCAAAAACTTTGCATTTTTAAAAAGTGCTAATAGCCTTGGGAAAGGTATGAATCCAACTTTCACACCAGTTTGAACTGGTAGTTTTTCACTAGTGTCTGAGTGACAGCAAGTTTCCTCAGGTCTCCAGAATTCTTCTAAGTATCCTAGCTTATTTTAGAATTACGAAGGGAATTTTAACTGTTTTTAATACATACATCCCTATGTATGTAACGGCCGCCATATAGTGCTCCATCCCTTATACAGGAGAGTGTATATATATATATATATATATATATATATACATCTTATTATAATGGAGATTGTGTGTTTTTCTGTTTGTAACCGAAACTATATTACTACTCAAGTCACAATTTCCTTAGTTATTGACATCACATTCTTCAGGATATTAATTTTATTTAAATCTCAATTATTAATAAAATTGTTGTACATTATTAATACTATCAACCATATCTACATGCAAATAACATGCAATTGTATTTATATATACAACAAAATAGCGGTTTATATGTGAACGGGAAGGCTGATTTGCATATTGATATTAAAAATGTGATTTTAATAAATATGTGCTTAGTATTATTGATTTCTAATTGTTTGGATTTATTTTAATGAATATAAGCAACAATCTCTTCAATGAATCTTAAATGAAATCCATTAACAAGAAAAAATAACTGTCATTTTATTCTTTGCTTCCTCTTTTAACTAAATACTTAAATTAGAAAAAATAACAATGAAAGATGGGAGTGATGGAAGAGTAAGTTTCAGCTGTTCTATTTTTCTATTATACCTCCCTCCGTTTCAAATCATTTTATCTGCATTCTTATTTAGTTTCATTAGCCTTTCTAATTTAATATAATATTTTATTACATTAAAACTTAGATACTTGCACCCGGAGGGTGCATATATTTGCTAGTATATATAATGTATATATAAACTCCCACCCGGTATCCAATGATATGCCTTTTCTTACATGCAATTTAGATGAGGCATAGATTTATTTTTTTCAAAATTCCGATATCTCCTTTCTTTGCGCAGCTTAAATAAACATATCATTTTTCTCATAAATGTTTCTAACGTGTATCATTTTTCTAAGTTTAAAATATTATTTTACAATTTAGAATTTCCATAGTGTCTGTTTATATTTATCTTGCACTAATGTCCTTAGGAGAGGCACAAGGCCACTTCTTGGGAGTGAATCAGAGTACAAATGAAACATGCCTTGTCATTCCTTTGAAAATCAGTCTTTATAGAATTGTATGATAAATTATTGAACATTATTTTACTATAGAAATGCATTGCAAATCATTTTACTATAAAATTGCATTACAAATCATTCATCAAAAATTGTTTTACTATAAAATTGCACTGCAAATAATTTTACCATAGAAATTCATTATAAATTGTTTTACTATAAAATTGCATTACAAATCATTCATCAGAAATTATTTTACTATAAAATTGCATTACAAATCATTCATCAGAAATTATTTTACTATAAAACTAAATTACAAATAATTCTACTATATATATTCATTGTGAATTATTCCTTAGAAATTTTACTGTAGGATTGCAATGTAAATTATTTTACTATAAAATTGTATTGCAAATTATTTTATAGAAATTATATAGGAATTATTTTACTATAAAAGTGAGCCCTGTTGGCTGGGGCTTTAGAATACACCGATTGCAACTCTGCAGAGGTGTAAAATCCCCCCTCCTAATGGAGCCACCTGTTGGCCGTGGGTGGTAACCCGTGATGCTTAAGGATGGAACCCTGGTGGCTGAGCAGTCCATGACATGCAACACTCCACTTTGACCATTACTTAGGCTAGACGGTCAGTCGGAGAGGCCCCCTCCGAACAATCGCAGTGGCAGGTCTTCAGGGCTCTCTTAATAATAATGATAATAATAATAATAATAATAATGATACTCTGCGAATGTAGCAAACTAGCACAACGAGAATACAAAACTAGACACGACTGGGTTGTGAAGGTGATCCACTGGGAATTATGCAAGAAATTAAATTTTGACCACACAACAAAATGGTATATGCATAAACCAGAATCTGTTCTTGAGAATGAAACGCACAAAATTCTCTGGACTTTGAAATTAAAACGGATCACCTTATCCCAGCAAGAAGGCCAGACCTAGTGTTGATTAACAAAAAGAACTTGTCAACTGGTGGATTTTGCAGTGCCAGCAGATCACAGGGTGAAGTTAAAGGAAAATGAAAAAATTGACAAATATCTGGACCTTGCCAGAGAACTGAAAAAGTTATGGAATATGAAAGTGAAAGTTATACCAATTGTAGTTGGTGCACTTGGAACAGTCCCAAAAGGATTAGAAAAGGGCTTGGAAAGTTTGGATATCAGAGGAAGGATTGAAACCATTCAGAACACTGCATTGCTGCAATCTGCCAGAATACTCAGAAGAGTCCTGGAGACCTGAGGAGACTTGCTGTCACTCAGATTCCAGTGAAAGACCATCAGCTAACACTGATGTGAAAACTCAAAAGGAGTAAATAATAATAATAACTATTATGACCTGTGGATATACCACAATATGATAATTTAATTATTACAATGTTTGATGTGTTTACTTAAGATCTATAGCAAAATATATAAAAAGTATAATAATCTTGATATTGAGAGTTCTCCAAAACTCTTCTAAGTATCCTAGCTGGTTTTAGTAATGCTGTGGTCTGGATGGATTCAATTCTCCCTCTAACCTCAAGTTCATTATTATTATTACTCTAATGATACTATGATGTTGCAGTCCAGTACGTTAGCTATTACACCACAGGAACTCCCTGATTATAACTGTGGCACAGCCAATGAATCTGAAACCCACAATATTAGTAAGCGTTTGTGAGACTAGCGTACTAGCTATTGTTCTATACCAATGTACCCCTGTCTACCTATTTCCTCTTTACCCATTAAGGTCAGTAAGTGTGGGATTTTCACACAACAAAAACAAAAAACTGGAAAGTCTACTATTGCAATTGTTTGCTCTTTTTTTTTTTCACTTCAGTGAATAAAATGAAGCAAATGTTTAAATGCAGACCCCAATCTCGTTACATTCTTCTTGTTTTAATTGCCAATTAAAACATTTTTAATTGACAATTTTAATGAAAATTTTTATGATTTTAATGTAAAGTAAAGTCATCGGGGAGGCCTAAAGTCGGTATCAGCCAGTCAGCGAGGGAGTCTATCCCTTTTCAATAGCGCTAGACCAAGGAGATTGTTTTAGCATCTGAGGTGGAGCGCCACACCTACCATCAGCTCCTTACTTTACCGCACAGATCATTGTGCTACTCATACGCTGAGTTGGCGAGGACTGGTATCGAACTAGGAACCTTGTGGTTTCTAGCCGAACGCTCTACCGACTGAGCTATCCCGAATTTCATTATTATATTCACTAGAGCAAATATATACACCCTCTAGGTGCAAGTATCTAAGTTTTAATGTAATAAAATATTTACCCTCAGCAGTGTATTCTACAGTCCCAGCTGACAGGGTAGGGCACCCAATGAGGATTAAACACAGTACAGCAATAGTTATTAAAAAGTACTAGCAAATATATGCACTCTCCAGGTGCAAGTATTTAAGTTTTAATGTAATAAAATATCATATTAAATTAGAAAGGCTACTGAAACTAAATAAGAATGCAGATAAAAAGATTTGAAACAGAGGGGGGTATAATTGAAAAATAGAACAACTGAAACTTACTCTTCTATCACTCCCGTCTTTCATTGCTAAATTTTCCTAATTCAACTATTCAGTTAAAATAGACAGTAAAGAATAGAACTACATTTATTTCTTCTTGTTAATGGAATTATCTTCTAGATTTTTTCTCATATTTATTAAGATAAAACCAAACAATTAGAAATCAATAATACTAATCACATATCTATCAAAATCAAATTTTTGATATCAATATGCAAATTAGCATTCCCGTTTACACTGTAATCCGCTATTTGTTGTATATATAAATACAATTGCATGTTATTACTATGTCGATATGACCAACAGTATTAATAATGTAAAACAATTTTATTAATAATTGAGGTTTAAATAAAAATAAAATCATAGAGAATGTGACATAAATAACTAAGGGAATTGTGACTTGAGTAGTAATATACTTTCGGTTACAGACAGACAAACACACAATCTCCATTATAATAAGATATATTTTGTCTAAAATAAAATTTTGTTTTAAAGATCTTGTTATGTATTAGAAATACATTAACGAGAAGATTGCGAGTGGTTGTAATAATAGTTTATTATTACAATGAATATAAATAACAAAAATGGCTCTTGGCCGGCAAGGTAAAAAGTCTCTGAGCGTAAAAGAGGATTGGTAAAGATTACTTATCTTCTGAAGAGTTGTAGCACGTGGGTTTACATCCAAGAATATGAAAACAACCTTCGGGGGTGGAGATCACCTCACATTACACTGAGCTAATCTTCGTGTTGTTCTTTTATACGTATTCATTTGCATACGTGAGGGATTATCTGGTTACTTCCCTTTACAACAGATCTTAATGGAGATTTTTAATTGCATATCTTTTATAAATTTTTAACAATTTTTATAACAATTTTAGAATACCTTTAAATGTTTTGAATTATAATATATATATATATATATATATATATATATATATATGTGTGTGTGTGTTAATGTATAAGTAGTAGCTTACGGGTGGGTATGAGTACGATCATTGGAAGCGCACAGTATCCAGGGGTTAAGACTGAGAAAAAACAAATACAAAGTTCTCAATACAATGTAGAGCAAAAATTTATTTATACAACGGGCATGTATTATACCAACTGAGATTAATCGAAAACTCGATTAATTCAACGGATGTAACCCTGAAGAATCAATCGATGAAACTCGAGTAGGTTACTCCTATCCATTGTATAAATATATATATATATATATATATATATATATATGTATAATAAAATAGAATATATAATAATAAAATATATGATAATATATAATATTATATAATAATAAATATAAATATATTTAAATATATAATATTCATTATAGAATATATATATATATATATATATATATATATATATATATATATATATATATATAATAAAAATAATATAATAATAAAATATATAATAATATATAATATTATATAATAATAAATATAAATATATTTAAATATATAATATTTATAGTAGAATATATAGAGAATAGTGAATATATGTGAGCCAAAAGTCTATTATAAAACATATGTGAATATAGAGAATATATAGAGAATACATAATAATAAAATAGAATAATAAATATATATAATTCATATATATGAATTTTATATAACATTCTAATATATATATATAAGAAAATTTTATATATATGCATTTTATAACAATTTTTATGGAAGGACAGAATCGAAGGGTTCAACAGAATAGATTTGCCGAAACAATGACCAGGGAAACCGATGTGTAGAGGTTAAATGTTGTGGTTTTACTGGTTATTCATTGTTGTAGCTGTGAATATATATTTACCAACCCCTCTGTACGAGCAGGATGTGACACAAGGTCAATTTCTTAAGCGGAGTTCAGCAGATTTGTATTCCTTCTATTAGTTTTCTTTCTCCTAGACCGGTTCTCTAACCAAGGTTAAAGAGCCCAGTCTGCCCTGTTATTTACCCATAGCTGGAGGGAGAGTAGGATTCATACTTTTCCCAAGGGTATTAGCACTAAGGGAAATGCAATTACCACGTCCAGGATTTGAACTCGGGGCGACGAGTCCATTTCCCATGACTTTAACCATTACACCACGCGCTTCCTCATGGTAGCTGTGAATAAGGAGAAGGAATCTATGGATGTGTATGCTGATCATCCCTTTCTGGCTGGGACACCCAAGTGAAGGTGTCTGATGATTAAGTATTTTCTGAGAATATGTCCATGTTTGCTGTACTTAGTGTAATATTTTGGTATTTTATAGTGTAGTTAAATGTAGTGTAGAGGTTAAAAGCTCAATGTGGTTGGCACTCCCGAAACCGTGGAAAGGGCTTCATGGTAGCTGCGGATAAGGAGAAGGAATCTATAGATGAATATACTTGTAGGGTTCAAGGTTATGACAATGTTATAACTTGTTGAAACATACAACTCCGACAGGCTTGTGGGACAAAACACTTTATATAATAAACAGCACATTTATAAGACAAGATACAATAACAATGAAATACATGTACATAAACATACAAGAGTAGAGATAAAAGGACTGGAGAGTCCGTACATTACTAGTGAGGAGGGGCCAAAGCCCCCAGGAGGGTTGCATAGCATTGGGGGCCGAATCCCCCACGAGAAGGGTGTGACAATGTGTCTAACCCATGTAGGTACCTACGAGATGAGGTAGCAAAAAGGGGAAGAAGCGTTTGAACCAGGCGCTTAAATACAATAGCCCCTGGTGAGAACAAGCGACAACCCAGCGGGAAGATAACTCTTCCAGGCCAATGGAAAGATAATCCCAACATACTGATACCCCTGCCAGGCTGGGACACCCAAGTGAAGGTGTCCGATGATTAAGTATTTTCTGAGAATATGTCCATGTTTGCTGTACTGTGATATTTTGGTTGGTTGGTTGATTTTTATGGCATGTCAAATTTTGGGGTTATTTTATGCCAAAGACATTTTTGTTTTATTCATTCTTGTTGGGTATTCAATTTTGTTTAAACTCATTTTTTTACTCATTTTTTAATCTATTTAACTCACAGATGGGACCCTAAGAGACACTAACACTCCTGGTCAGAGTGGGCCTGGGTGTTATGGCATAAAGGGGTACTCCACACTCCCCAGAGCTCCAGAATTGGAAACTCACCACTAGATGCAGTTTAGTGTCATTCCAAGGACACTAAGATGATTACCCAACAACCCCGTGTCTCATAAACACAATATCATGCTTAATATGTAAGTCTTTACACTTTTATTTTCTACCAGCTATATATCAAGGACCCAAGACTTTCTCTACTAAACACTCCTTTTCATATTAGGACATTTCACTCATACAACTATGTATAATCTCTTCCTTTTGTCTCATGCCATTTATTCTTGGTGTTACTTCATTGTGAATTATTCTGTATTAAGAGTATTTACAGTTTCGAAGGAGATCTTATTTCTCCGTAGTTGTAGGCAAATTGTTGGACAAAGAAGGAACAAACACGAAAGTAAATGCAGACACTTGTATTGACAAATTTACATAAAATTGTTGCAAATTTTAATGGTATTTGCTACGAGACTTATCTGAGGAGGAATTTTCTTGTAGTAATGGTGATAACACGGTTTTCTTCTTGTCGGTAGGAAATGTAGATAAGACGCTTTGTCTTGTTAGTTTCTCGTCCTTTAGTCAGTGTGCAATAGTACCCATACTTATGCAGTATGCAGATACAATGCCTTAGAAGGAAGCTGGTTGTAAAGTTCTGTGATAAGTGGACCCTGTTTTGGGGCTTGGTAATGAGAGCTTGGTGTTTTTATGTCTCTTCTCTAGTACTGCTTTGCGATAAGTAAGCCCTGTTTTTGGGCTAAGTAATAAATGAAATGTAGGGACTGCTGTTTACGCGACTACTCTCAGTGTTTGCTCCATGATAAGTCAGCCCTATTTTTGGGCTAAGTAATGAGAGCGTTTCTTTTGACGTCTCTCTCCAGTAACAGATCCCTGATAAATGAAGTTTTTGGTATTTGGTGCCAACATACGATGTTGGCGACCCGCCCCCTAGCGGCAGGGGGAGATAATTGGCTATGGAATTTCCAACAGTATGAGGAAATGATATTTAGCTAATTATCAGTATTCTACAGCATCCACTTTGGAACCACAAGGATCTGGGTTCAATACCAGCCATTGCCAACCCAGTGCATGAATAGCATAACTTTGATCTGTACAGTAAAGTGGGGAGGTGAATGAGAACAGTTTATCCCCGTGGATTGAATATAGGGTTAGGTTCGAAGTTCCGTGAAGGCTACCAAATTCAAAAAGAAGGTTCCTGAGTCCGAAGAGAAGGTTCCCGAGTTCGAGAAGGTTACTGAGTCCAACAAGAAATACCTGAAGAAGGTCGAAACGTTGTGCAGATAACAATAAAGATAAGGACAATAGTCCAAATAAGCCAAATAATACAAATGAAACTGGTCAAGTTGCTTCTTTCTTTCTTTCTGTCTTTCTTTCTTCCTTTATTTTTCAAAAAAATTAGTGAAAATAGATCACTAATTAGGATTGAGCCTATTCTAGTAGTGACCACCCCAAGCAGAGTTTAACAGGTTTGAATTCAGTTTTCCTTCTCCTAGACTGGTCACCTAACCAAGGTTAAAGAGCCCAGTCTGCTCTACTATTTACCCATAGCTGGAGGGAGAGTAGTTTGATTCATACCTTTTTTCAAGGGTATTAGCGCTATGTGAACTGTAGCTTCGTTCAGGATTTGAACTCAGATTGACGTGTCCATTTCTTATGACTCTAACCATTACACCACAGCCTCCAACTATATTTCTTCCTTTCTTTTTCCTTCATTTCATTCTTTTTTCATTCTTTTTCCTTTTCTTTTTTTGCCCTTTATTCCATTGTTTTTTCTTTCTTTGTTTTTTCATTCTTTTTCTTTCTTTTTCTTCCTTTCTTTTTCCTTCATTTCTTTCATTTTTCCCCTTCTTTTTTCATTTTTTCTTTTCTTTTTTTTCCTTCTTTTTGCCCTTTATTCTTTTTTTTCTTTCTTTGTTTTTTTCATTCTTTTTCCTTTTCTTTTTTCCTTTCTTTTTTTTTTGCCCTTTATTCCTTTGTTTTTTCTTTCTTTGTTTTTTCATTCTTTTTCCTTTTCTTTTTTCTTTTTTTCTTTTTCCTTCATTTTTCCCCTTCTTTTTTCATTCTTTTTTCCTTTTTTTTTTTCATTTGTTTTTCCCCCTTTATTCCTTTGTTTTTTCTTTCTTTGTTTTTTAATTCTTTTTCCTTTTCTTTTTTCTTTTCAGTACTTTACTTACTGACAGCCTTTTTGGCACTTTATTTTATGTTGAAATAAAATAGCAATGTTTGCCTGGATTCTTTGTTGAAACAGGAGAATTTATGATCTTGTGAAAATGGAAATATTTTACATGCTTTTTATTAGACGATTTTTGATTTGCTGGCAAAAAAGCTGGAATCTAAGTTTTGGGGTCAGTTCTTATCATATCAAATCCCAACTATTTGGACTTATCTAAAACCTATCCTATTCTAAACACATGTTCATTCATATATCATTTCTATAGCTGGCATATACGCCATATTGAATTTGATTCTTATACAGAAAATTTGCAGATAAGTTCAACATTTCCAAACACTTACATTGTTTTGCAGCACTATGCTATTGTTGGGATTATCTTCCCATTGGCCTGGAAGAGTTATCTTCCCGCTGGGTTGTCGCTGGTTCTCACCAGGGGCTATGGTATTTAAGCGGCTATTTCAAACGCTTCTTTCTCTTTTCTCCTTCTTCCCGGCTGAACCACATGGGTTAGACTTATGTGACCCCTTCTCATGGGGGCTTCGGCCCCAACACTGGCCCCTCATCACTAGTAAGTGATTTTGTATGTTTACGTACTTTAATGTTCATGTATCATGTTATTATTTTATGTATCTTGTCATATTCCTGTGCTATTATCAATATAAAATGTTTTGTCCTACAAATGTGTCAGAGTTTGTTATGTTTTTCAACTAGTTATAACATAGTTATAACTTTGAACCTTACACTACTGATACCAATAAGTCACAAGCGTTCGGCTAGAAGCCACAAGGTTCCTAGTTCGATACCGGCCCTCGCCAACTCAGCGTATGAGTAGCACAGGGATCTGTGCGGTAAAGCAAGAGTTGATGGTAGGTGTGGCACTCCACCTCAGATGCCAAAAACAATCTCCTTGGTCTAGCGCTAGTGAAAAGGGGATAGACTCCCTCGCTTATTGGCTGATACCGACTTTAGGCCGCCCCGACGACTTTTACTTTTATATGGGAATTAAAACTGTAAAAGGATTAACTCTCACTTGTGGGGGGAATTACCGCAACTTTCAAGTTCGGACACTAAATGAAAAGACAAGACAAGTATATTTAACAACAAATTTAATATGCTATTTCTCTGAATGTTTGAGATGAGGCTTGAAGATTAGTATTATCTGCGTTATTCGAACTATTGCCCCATCTTCATCGTTATTTGCACAGATATCCATGACAACTGTAACATGATTATGAAGGTCCACCGGAGTTTGATAGTGGTAATAAAACTATGGGCGGACTGCTATAGAAAGAGAGGAAGAAGAAATAAGAGAAAGTAAAGGTTAAAAAAGGAGTAGTGGACACACAACGGCTTGCCGGTAATTTGACCGAGGTATGACCCCGGATGAGAATTGGAAGCCAACCGGAAGTTTCGGGTGTTGATCGGAAGCGGAAGTCACATGGTGACGAGGAACGAGGAACAACAAGATCGGCCTCTTTTTGCTTTCTGGCGGTGTAGAGTTCGGACGGGCCTCTGGTCCCTAGTGTAGGATTACAGTAATTTAACAGTGTCCTCTCTCTCTTTCTCTCTGCCTTTCCTCCTCTCCGAACAGAGCCACGACATGAGTCCCGAAAATAAATGCTAAGCCCTTGTGACGATATATCTCACGTGTTGTACTTTTTTATCGACAAGATGACCGCCGTGTAACAAATACCTTTTTAGTGCTGTGAATTTGGAGGCATTGACAACCCCGCTATACCACACAACCTCTTGCCAAACATCCCTATCACTGGTTTCCACAGGAGGACGTCACTTATGAGTTCTGTTGCGTAGCCTTTTCTTGGACGGCACTAAATATCTATATGTTATATACCTTCTTACATCTTATTCTGTTGTCTATTCTTCCGGCCGGGTATATCTTCTAAGGTCTGGTCTTTCTTATATGGGGATTCTGGGTCTGGTTTCTGTTGCTAGGGATCATTCCTTATCAGAAGCCTTGTGCTATTGTTAGCTTTTAGTAATAACAACAAGACTTCGATTTACGATGATGTTACTTTATTTGTAAACCCCAGACCAGACAATCACGCAGTGAGCTCACATCTTGCTAGCTTCGCTTCTAAGTTCTAACTCTCTAACTGACTAACTTACTCCTTAAACCAGAAGGGGGCTTCTATTGCCTTCCGTTTCTCACGATCATCCCCAGAACGCAAGGTCAGAGTGAGGTCAAACGCTGTCACTCACTCTCAAGGCCATCAGCTACACTAATATGATTTCTACACTATTGTCATAATCATTAGGTATCTAATGATTATGTAACAGTTCATCCTTACTTCTCCAGGAGTGTCCAGCATGTCTTGTCTATCTTACTCGAATGGTTTGTGTGATAGGGGGCAGTGGCCATACAGCTGCTTCCTTGTGGGGTGTTGTTTTCAAGATTTGTTCAAGATTGCACGCATCATTCTTGTGCAGCTCCCATCTAGCCAATTCTCTAGATGTCTTGTCAAGGTTCAAGTGGTGCAGCCATACATAAGCACTGATACCACCACGGCCTGGGAGAATTGTCACTTTAACTTGTTGGTGAGATCTGATTTCCATATAACGGACATTTCACTTAGCGCTAATACCCTTGGGAAAGGTATGAATCTAATCTCCCTCCAGCTATGGATGAATAGTAGGGCAGACCGAGCTCTTTAACCTTGGTTAGGCAACCGGTCTAGGAGAAGGAAAACTCTGAATTCAAACCTGTTGAACTCCACTTAAGAAATTAACTTTGTGTCACATCCTGCTCGTGCGGAGGAGTTGGTAAATATATATAACGGACAATCTGTTTATAGCCGATCATGCCTTAAAAGCCATAATATCTTTATTTTTTTATATAAACAAGTTATAAAGATATATATATATTTAGCAACCCCCTCCGCAGGAGCAAGATGTGACACAAGGCCAATTTCTTAAGCAGAGTTTAACAGGTTTGAATTCAGAGTTTTCCTTCTTCTAGACTGGTTACCTATCCACAGTTAAAGAGCCCAGTCTGCCCTGCTACTTGCCCATAGCTGGAGGGAGAGTTGGATTCATACCTTTCCCAAAGGTATTAGCACAATGTGAAATGCAAACAGCTTCGTCCAGGAATTTAACTCGGGTCGACGAGTCCATTTCCTACGTCTCTAACCATTAGACTACGCACCTCCAGTTATAAAGATACAGGCCGACTCAAGTTAGGAATGTATGCATAGGCTTTATGAAATTTCTCTAAATGTTTGAGATGAGGCTTGAAGATTAGTATTATTAGCGTTGTTCGGACTATTGTCCCCATCTTCATTGTTATTTGTACAACGTTTCGGCCGATATACCCTCCGGCCTTCTTCAGGTATTTCTTGTCGGACTCGGGAACCTTCTCGGACTCGGGAACCTTCTTTTCGAACTCGGGAATTTTTTTGTCGTATTCAGCCATCACGGAACTTTGAACCTAACCCTTTATTTATTCCACGGGGTATCTTGTTCTCATTCCGCTAACCATAGCTGGGGGGTAGGAGTTGTGCTAATTAATTATTTTTCTAACTGCTTTCACTCAGGATTGAACTCGGGAACCAGAGATAACTGTCACTTAGAACTGTCTTTTAACCAAACTGCCTAATCCACTCGGCCATGTGTCCCCGTGGAATAAATAAAGGGTTAGGTTCAAAGTTCCGTGATGGCTCCCGAATACGACAAGAAAATTCCCGAGTTCGAAAAGAAGGTTCCCGAGTCCGAGAAGGTTTATGAAATTTGTTAGTCATAATTAATTTATTATATAAAGAGGAGTCTGAGTTGGAGTCAGATGTGCCAATAGATGGGTCAGAGTTGGATTCAAAGGTATCATGTTCTGACTCCACTGTCCTGAATGCAGTAAACTAGTACAACAGGAATACAAGGAATGCAGACGTGATTAGATAGGATAGGTGATCTACCAGGAAATCTACAAGTGACTGAAATTTGACCAGACTGACGAATGGTATAAACACAAAGCAGGATCTGTACTAGAAAACATGACTCTCTGGTATTTATGAGATACAAATGGATCACCCAATCCTGGCCAGAAGACTCAACCTAGTATCAATTAACAAGATGAAAAGCACTTGTAATATTTTAGATTTTA
Organism: Doryteuthis pealeii; assembly: GCA_023376005.1. NCBI lineage: Eukaryota > Metazoa > Mollusca > Cephalopoda > Myopsida > Loliginidae > Doryteuthis > Doryteuthis pealeii. The sequence goes on from CM042162.1 coordinate 61,487,936, forward strand.
CCATCCCACTAAGCCACAGAGTGAAAATTATAGAAAGCCAAAAATTCAACAAATACCAGAGTATTGCTAGAGAGCTGAAAAAAAATTGGTGGAATGGAGGTGTGATGATATCAATCAAAGCTTGATCTTTTTAGAACGTGATGATTCTAGTACAATATGCAAAATCACTAGGAAACTGCTAGATGGCTAGATCTTAGAAAGAATCCTTGACAAATACCTGGATCTTGCCAGAGAGCTGAAACAATTATGGAACATGGAGGTGATGATGATATAATCATAGCTGAGGATCTTTTGAAGAATTAGAAATCAAGATCCATATTACTAGCAGCACTAGCTGGAAAGAAATCTACCTGGATCTTGCCAGAGAGCTGAAACAATTATGGAACATGGAGGTGATGATGATATCAATCCAGGCAAATCTGGAAAAAGATTGAGTAAAGATAATGAGACTATCCAGGCCACAGTACTGCTAAGATCAACTAGGATACTTAGTAAAAAGACCTGGAGATCTTGACAAATACAGGATCTTGCCAGAGAGCTGAAACAATTATGGAAAAAAGGAGGTGATGATGAATCAATCAGAGCTTGAGTCTTTGAAACTGAAATCTCCACGAGGTTCAGTAAAAATATTGGAGACTATCTAGATGTAAAATCATCGAGTCCTGGAGTATAAAAGAACTTGACAAAATACCTGGATTTGCCCAGAGAGAGCTGAAATTGATCATGGCAGGATGGTGATCCTTTGAACAATCCCTCAGCAAATCTGGAGAAAGATCTGAGTAAAAGATATATCCAGGCCACAGTACTGCTAAGATCACTAGGAACTTAGAAAAGTCCTGGAGATCTGAAGAAACTTGACAATACCTGGATCTTGCCAGAGAGCTGAAACAATTATGGAACATGGAGGTGATGATGATATCAATCATAGCTTGAGTCTTTGAAACAATCCCACGCAAATCTGGAAAGATCTGAGTAAGAATTGAGACTATCCAGGCCACAGCACTGCTAAGATCAGCTAGGATACTTAGAAAAGTCCTGGAGATCTGAAGAACTTGACAAATACCTGGATCTTGCCAGAGAGCTGAACAATTATGGAACATGGAGGTGATGATGATATCAATCATAGCTTGAGTCTTTGAAACAATCCCTCACGCAAATCTGGAAAAGTCTGAGTAAGAATTGAGACTATCTAGACCACAGCACTGCTAAAATCAGCCAGGATACTTAGAAGTCCTGGAGATCTAAAGAAACTTGACAAATACCTGGATCTTGCCAGAGAGCTGAAACAATTATGGAACATGGAGGTGATGATGATATCAATCATAGCTTGAGTCTTTGAAACAATCCCTCACGCAAATCTGGAAAAATCTGAGTAAGAATTGAGACTATCCAGGCCACAGTACTGCTAAGATCAACTAGGATACTTAGAAAAGTCCTGGAGATCTGAAAGAAACTTGACAAATACTGGATCTTGCCAGAGAGCTGAAACAATTATGGAACATGGAGTGATGATGATATCAATCATAGCTTGAGTCTTTGAAAAATCATCCCACCAAACTGGAAAAGATCTGAGTAAGAATTGAGACTATCTAGACCACACTGCTAAATCAGCCAGGATACTTAGAAAAGTCTGGAGATCTAAGAAACTTGACAAATACCTGGATCTTGCCAGAGAGCTGAAACAATTATGGAACATGGAGGTGATGATGATATCAATCATAGCTTGAGTCTTTGAAACAATCCCTCACGCAAATCTGGAAAAGATCTGAGTAAGAATTGAGACTATCTAGACCACAGCACTGCTAAAATCAGCCAGGATACTTAGAAGAGTCCTGGAGATCTAAAGAAACTTGACAAATACCTGGATCTTGCCAGAGAGCTGAAACAATTATGGAACATGGAGGTGATGATGATATCAATCATAGCTTGAGTCTTTGAAACAATCCTCACGCAAATCTGGAAAAGATCTGAGTAAGAATTGAGACTATCCAGACCACAGTACTGCTAGATCACTAGGATACTTAGAAGTCCTGGAGATCTGAAGAAACTTGACAAATACCTGGATCTTGCCAGAGAGCTGAAACAATTATGGAACATGGAGGTGATGATGATATCAATCATAGCTTGAGTCTTTGAAACAATCCCCACACAAACCTGGAAAAGATCTGAGTAAGAATTGAGACTATCTAGACCACAGCACTGCTAAAATCAGCCAGGATACTTAGAAGAGTCCTGGAGATCTAAAGAAACTTGACAAATACCTGGATCTTGCCAGAGAGCTGAAACAATTATGGAACATGGAGGTGATGATGATATCAATCATAGCTTGAGTCTTTGAAACAATCCCTCACGCAAATCTGGAAAAGATCTGAGTAAGAATTGAGACTATCCAGGCCACAGTACTGCTAAGATCAACTAGGATACTTAGAAAAGTCCTGGAGATCTGAAGAAACTTGACAAATACCTGGATCTTGCCAGAGAGCTGAAACAATTATGGAACATGGAGGTGATGATGATATCAATCATAGCTTGAGTCTTTGAAACAATCCCTCACGCAAATCTGGAAAAGATCTGAGTAAGAATTGAGACTATCCAGGCCACAGTACTGCTAAATCAACTAGGATACTTAGAAAAGTCCTGGAGATCTGAAGAAACTTGACAAATACCTGGATCTTGCCAGAGAGCTGAAACAATTATGGAACATGGAGGTGATGATGATATCAATCATAGCTTGAGTCTTTGAAACAATCCCTCACGCAAATCTGGAAAAGATCTGAGTAAGAATTGAGACTATCCAGGCCACAGTACTGCTAAGATCAACTAGGATACTTAGAAAAGTCCTGGAGATCTGAAGAAACTTGACAAATACCTGGATCTTGCCAGAGAGCTGAAACAATTATGGAACATGGAGGTGATGATGATATCAATCATAGCTTGAGTCTTTGAAACAATCCCTCACGCAAATCTGGAAAAGATCTGAGTAAGAATTGAGACTATCCAGGCCACAGTACTGCTAAGATCAACTAGGATACTTAGAAAGTCCTGGAGATCTGAAGAAACTTGACAAATACCTGGATCTTGCCAGAGAGCTGAAACAATTATGGAACATGGAGGTGATGATGATATCAATCATAGCTTGAGTCTTTGAAATCCCTCACGCAAATCTGGAAAAGATCTGAGTAAGAATTGAGACTATCCAGGCCACAGTACTGCTAAATCAACTAGGATACTTAGAAAAGTCCTGGAGATCTGAAGAAACTTGACAAATACCTGGATCTTGCCAGAGAGCTGAAACAATTATGGAACATGGAGGTGATGATGATATCAATCATAGCTTGAGTCTTTGAAACAATCCCTCACGCAAATCTGGAAAAGATCTGAGTAAAGAATTGAGACTATCCAGGCCACAGTACTGCTAAGATCAACTAGGATACTTAGAAAAGTCCTGGAGATCTGAAGAAACTTGACAAATACCTGGATCTTGCCAGAGAGCTGAAACAATTATGGAACATGGAGGTGATGATGATATCAATCATAGCTTGAGTCTTTGAAACAATCCCTCACACAAACTGGAAAAGATCTGAGTAAGAATTGAGACTATCTAGACCACAGCACTGCTAAAATCAGCCAGGATACTTAGAAAGTCCTGGAGATCTGAAACTTGACAAATACCTGGATCTTGCCAGAGAGCTGAAACAATTATGGAAATGGAGGTGATGATGATATCAATCATAGCTTGAGTCTTTGAAACAATCCCTCACGCAAATCTGGAAAAGATCTGAGTAAGAATTGAGACTATCCAGGCCACAGTACTGCTAAGATCAACTAGGATACTTAGAAAAGTCCTGGAGATCTGAAGAAACTTGACAAATACCTGGATCTTGCCAGAGAGCTGAAACAATTATGGAACATGGAGGTGATGATGATATCAATCATAGCTTGAGTCTTTGAAACAATCCCTCACGCAAATCTGGAAAAGATCTGAGTAAGAATTGAGACTATCCAGGCCACAGTACTGCTAAGATCAACTAGGATACTTAGAAAAGTCCTGGAGATCTGAAGAAACTTGACAAATACCTGGATCTTGCCAGAGAGCTGAAACAATTATGGAACATGGAGGTGATGATGATATCAATCATAGCTTGAGTCTTTGAAACAATCCCTCACACAAACCTGGAAAAGATCTGAGTAAGAATTGAGACTATCTAGACCACAGCACTGCTAAAATCAGCCAGGATACTTAGAAAGTCCTGGAGATCTGAAGAACTTGACAAATACCTGGATCTTGCCAGAGAGCTGAAACAATTATGGAACATGGAGTGATGATGATATCAATCATAGCTTGAGTCTTTGAAAACAATCCCTCACGCAAATCTGGAAAAGATCTGAGTAAATTGAGACTATCCAGGCCACAGTACTGCTAAGATCAACTAGGATACTTAGAAAAGTCCTGGAGATCTGAAGAAACTTGACAAATACCTGGATCTTGCCAGAGAGCTGAAACAATTATGGAACATGGAAGTGATGATGATATCAATCATGGCTAGAGTCTTTGAAACAATCCCCCCAAACCTGGATAAGATCTGAGTAAGAATTGAGACTATCCAGGCCACAGTACTGCTAAGATCAACTAGGATACTTAGAAAAGTCCTGGAGATCTGAGGAATCTTGCTGTCACTTAGACTCCAGTGAAAATCACTGGTTTGAGCTGGTATGAAAAGGAGAGTAAAAGGAAGTAAAATAGTGCTTTTATTTAGAAGACTGTAACAAATTTTTTATGTTGAACATAAAGCAAAAATTTAAAACATTCAGTGACTTCTAGAACAGCTAATATAAAAACCACACACCCACACCCACACCCACACCCATACCCACACACATATATATATATATATATATTTATATAAAGATTTAAAAAAAATTATTTTTATAGTGAGTTAGAAGCACTAATTAAAATGTAATAATATATTTTTGAAGGCGAAATAATGCAAATTTATGTTTAAAAACATATTTCTTTAATTTTTTTTTTCTTTTTTTTTTTTGTTCCCTAAATATTTTCAGAGAGTTGAAAAATTTTTTTAAAAATTTCATCTGTATTTGTTAAATATATATATATGTTAATATATATTTATATCTGAAATGATTTTCAAAACATCCCGCGAAACAAGACGCCGCAAGGGATCTAACGGAGTTTCACTATCTTTGTCAAGCAGAACTTTACAATCTTTGCCGAACATTTGCATTTACATTAAAACATTCAACGGATTAACATCACAGTTGAATTTAACAAATACAGATGAAATTTAAAAAAAAATTTTTCAACTCTCTGAAGATAGGTATAGCCTGAAAATATTAAGGGAACAAAAAAATTTAAAAAAAAAAAAAAAATTAAATAAATATGTTTTTAAACATAAATTTGCATTATTTCGCCTTCAAAAATATATTAACATATATATATATATATATATATATATATATATATATATATATACTTACCAATCCCTCCACACAGGTAGGATATGACACAAGGTCAACATCTTAAGCAGAGTTTAACAGGATTGAATTCAGAGTTTTCCTTCTCCTAGACTGGTTGCCATACCTAGGTTAAAGAGCCCAGGTAACAGCTGATACTCATAGTGTATTTAATTTTTAAGAATAAAGTGACTTTGGGAAAACATGATGATATCATGTCAGGGGAGAATATCACACAGCTGTTATGAATCATTAAAAAAAATACATTAATTATAATTAACTTTTAATTATGTTTACTAACAAATGTATGTGCCCACTGGGCGCAAGTATTTAAGTTTTAATGTAATAAAATATTATATCAAATTAGAAAGACTAACAAAAATATTATACTTATTTTAATGTTATTTTAATTGATTTCTTATATAAAATTATATGTACGATTGATTTCAATACGTTTGAGAATAACATAATAGTATTAGAAATCAGTAATAGAAAGTAATTATGTATTAAAACCAATTTTGTTAAAAATATCATACAAATTATTCCCACCATATACTATGTAAATCTTAATTTCTTAGAGATATATAACACATATTTCAGGATTTTAAATGCATTAATAATATGGTCAGTTTTAGTGGTGGGAATAATTTGCATAATGATTTTAACAAAACTGGGTTTAATAAATGATTATTTGCTACTGATTTCTAATACTATCATGTTATTCTCTAACGTATTAAAAGCAATCATATATATATATGGAAGCGCGTGGTGTAATGGTTAAAGTCATGGGAAATGGACTCGTCGCCCCGAGTTCAAATCCTGGACGTGGTAATTGCATTTCCCTTAGCGCTAATACCCTCGGGAAAGGTATGAATCCTACTCTCCCTCCAGCTATGAGTAAATAGCAGGGCAGACTGGGTTCTTTAACCATGGCTAGGTAACCAGTCTAGGAGAAGGAAAACTCTGAATTCAAACCTGTTAAACTCTGCTTAAGAAATTGACCTTGTGTTGTATCCTGCTCGTGCGGAGGAGTTGGTAAATATATATATATAATTTTATACAGAAATCAATTAAAATAACATTAAAGTAAGTGTAATATTTTCATATTCATTCGTATTTAGTTTTGTTAGTCTTTCTAATCTAATCTAATATTTTATTACATCAAAACTTAAATACTTGCGCCCACGGAATGAATACTTTTGCTTGTAGATTATAATTGATTTTTAATTCAAGTTTTGATTTGAAAATAACTTTTAGATGAAGCATCATATCGTAAATGGTTTAATAACAAAAATGAAATGCTTAAATGTTGGCATACTAGGTATTTTCCTGGCCTCCCACCAGGATGCAACACAAGGTCATTTTAACATGGGAAGCCATGTGCAAGCCAAAGCTCATGAGATGATTAATGCAAAAAAGTGTGGTTCTCATCAGCATTCATAGATAGATACATTTGTTTTTTCTCAATTTTTTTATACTAACATAGAGTTGGATTTATTTTCATATTTCTTATATATATATATAATATATATATATATATATATGTATATATATATATTTTTTTTGAGGATATGTGCTTAATTGAAGTCATACCTAATTTTGAAAATTAATTAGTTAATAATTAATGAATTAATGAATTTAACTAATTAATTTTCAAAATTAGGTATGACTTCAATTAAGCACATATCCTCCAAAAATTGTTGGCTAAAAGCCATATCAAATAAACACATTGTTTGTTTACTTACTCTCATATATATATATATATATATATATATATATATATATATGTGTGTGAGTAATGGTTAGAATCCCTGCCTGTCAGCCTGGCAGTTAGGGTTCGAATCACACACAGAGCAGTTTCCTGTCTATAATTCTGCTGATGAGGCATAATATGCCGAAATGTACATACAGAGATTGACTTTTTCTTGATTTGTTTACGCTTTACATTTGAACAGATATGCTCGCCTAATTCATTAATTATCAACTAATTAATTTTCAAAAATTAGGTATGACTTCAATTAAGCACATATTCTCCCCTCCCCCAAATATATATATATGTGTGTGTGTGTATGTGTGTGTGTCTATGTATTTAAAAAAAATGGATGTTAGTTGACAGCAGGGAACTCATGGATTAAAGTGCATTCATTTCATTTTTTTTTACATCAAAATTATGGTCTGAGGTGTTATAGTGGTATATATATATATATTTATCAACCCCTCCACTCAAGCAGGATGTGACACAAGGTCAATTTCTTAAGTGGAGTTTAACAGGTTTGAATTCAGAGGTTTCCTTCTCCTAGACTGGTTACCTAGCCAAGGTCCCAGTCTGCACTACTATTTATCCTTAGCTGGATAAATAAAAAATTAATAATAAAAAAATTATTTTCCTGACCTCTTTAGTCAGGAAAATAATTTTTTTATTGCATTTCGCCCTCATTGGGCTTCATCATAATTATTTAAAAAAACAAATTTAAATATCAGAAAAAAATACTTGGAAATGTCTACGTGGTTGTCATGGTTACATAATTAGGATCGCCAATTAGGAATAATATCTACACATCGTTAACATGCACTATTGATTCTTTTAATTCATCATGGCTTAAATAATAGTCATGATCACATTTTTAACATTTTTAACTGTGTGAAAATGATTTGTCTTTGCCTACTTTAAGTCGCTCACAGCAGCTCTCATGCAACACCCAAGTAAAGTACAAAAACTGATGGTTAATTCATTATAATTGAGCAGAAGGATTCAGATTACAATTACAATAGGATTTTATTTGAATAGAATGAGTTCTGAGATGAATAGATAGTGAACTTTGAAATATCCCATCATACAGGTAAAAAAACACCAAGAAAATTTGGTACAGCCATGGAGGAAATTTGGGAGGCAAATAGTTTTGTCTTTGCCTACTTTAAACCGCTCACAGTGGCTCCCCACCATTACCCAAGCAAAGTACAAAAAGTGATGGTTAGGTTCATTATAATTGAACAAAAGGGCTACTTTATTTGAATAGAATGAGTTCTGAGATGAATAGATAGTGAACTTTGAAATATCCCACCAACAGGTAAAAAACACCAAGAAAATTTGGTACAGCCATGGGGGAAATTTGCAAATAAGCAAAGAGTTAATCTTTGTTAGGCAACCAGTCTAAGAAAAGGAAAACTCTGAATTCAAATCTTCTAAAGTCTGTGTGATGTAATGGTTACCGTTGTTGGAAATGAATACGGCAAGACGAATTCAAATCTTGGACAAGGCTACTTGCTAATACGCTTGAGAAAAGTATGAATCCTACTCTCCCTCCAGTTATGGATAAATAATAGGACAGACAGGGCTCTTTAACCTTGGTTAGGCAATCTATCTAGGAGAATGAAAACTCTGAATTCAAACCTGGTAAACTCTGCTTAAAAAATTGACCTTGTGTCGCATCCTGTTTCATCTGGAGGGGTTGGTAAATATGTATATGTATCATCATCATCATCATCATGTCGCGCTTTCAGCACGGATATCCATGACAATCTCTCTCCATCCGTCCCTATCGCTCATCATTCTCGGGAGGTCCTCTATGCAGCATCCTGCATCCGCACAGAGCTGATCAACGTACGTTTTTGCTGGTCGGCCCACACTGGCTTGTTCATGTGCTGGCTTCCACAGGAGGACGTCGCTTATGAGTTTGTCCTTGCTTCTCCAGCAGTGTCCCGCGTGTCTTGTCCGTCTTACTCTGATGGTTTGTGTGATATGTGGCAGGTGGCCGTACAGCTGTTTTCTCGTAGGGTGTTGTTTCCATGTCTTGTTCAGGATCACCCGCAGCATTCTTGTGCAGCTCCCATCTAGTTTATTCTCTAGTTGCTTAGTTAGGGTCCAGGTGGTGCAACCATACAGCAGTACTGATATGACAACGGCCTGGAAGAACCGTCTCTTTACCAACCAATTAATCATCTACCGTATTTGACAACATATAAGACGCACTTTTTTTCCAAAATTTTGACTCAAAAATTGCCCTGCGTCTTATACATCATAGGTGAAGTTTGAGACCTCCCGTAGGAGGTTTAATTATTATTATTTCCTGCTATTTAGATGTCTTGTGTATGCTTATTGCTTGCCTGTACTGCCAAATTGCTTTTATACAGTAATGTTTCTGCTTGTGGACTGTTTTCAACAATATATGCTTAAATACACTAAAAAGCTTTCCTGAATCTGACCTGCTGAAATGGGGGTGGGGTGTTTTATATGCCGTGCATCTTATATGCCATCAAATATGGTATTTGACTCATAGTACCTAACAGTTACTGCCACTTTGAGTTAGAGTGGACCTGGAAGTAATAGTAACAAAAGATTAATTGATTGATCAATTCAATGATATATCAACTTGTATGGTAGTTCATCCTAATTTTTCAAATCTCTCCCTGTAACTGTAATATTTTACTCTTTTTATTACTTTTGTCACTCTTCTTTGTATGACCTTCAATCTCAAAATTACTCTTGAATTTCCTTGTCTAGACACTGGAGCTCAAGCCTGAGTACAATATTCTATATCAGGGGTCACCAAGCTATGGCCTGCAGTCTGGATCTAGCCTGCGAAGGCATTTTATCCGGCCTGCTGACGGTACTTGAATTTGTTTGTTAAAACATACAGAACGTGAGACGTTCTGATACCATTCAAATGTAAGTATCATGTTAAGCTTACTCAATCTTCATGGACTTGACTACTGTAGGTAGGTTACAAACTTTTGTGGGTAATTATGAACTTTTGTTTAGTAAATTAGGGTGTCCCAGAAAAAACAGAACCCACAAATTTTGTAATAAAACTCCTCTGTAGGTACCACCAAAATAGGTCACGTGATCAGCTTTGTCTTGCTATACCCAAAAATCGTCTGCTACAGTTTTTTTTTTAAAAAACGAATTAAAATTAATCAAATCTATTATTTAAGGTCAAACTTTTGTCTAAAACGATAAGTAGTAACATAATGACCATCATTAAAAGAATAATATCATTACATATGCAATTTATTTTTAATACATTTAAAACGATTTTTTTGTCAATTTCGATCCGTTCGGCCATTTTGGCTCTTTTTAAATGGCTTGTTTACAAATTTAATGTAACATTCGCGATTGCAAAAAAATCCAGACTGAAAATTTCATTAAAATTCGATAAATCCTTGATTTTTGGTAAATTATTTTCTGTAGGGGCTAAATTCATTTTGTCAAAAACGGATTTTACGTCAATTTTCGGTATACCTAGTTTAGTCCATATTGAAGGAAGAAACATAATTATTTTTGAACTTTAAAAAATAATCTCGCAAAAAAGAAATAACAAACATAAAGAGTTGTTACAAAGAAAAACAGTTAATTCAAAGATCAAATTATCCGATTGGGGAAAAATTACTCACCGTTATCTTGAAAAATAAGTAAAACAGTCCGTTTTTTTACGGTACGGTCAGTTTATTTATTGATATTTTTTTAGCAGAATTCAGTATTATTTATGGTTCTTTTACTAAAAAGCTCTCGCATCGACACTTATAGAAATATTATGATATAATTATTCAGATTCCTATCTTTATAGAAAAAAAATCGTTTTTTTGTCGGTTCATTTTTTCATATTTCATAAAATAAAATACGGGGAGTAGACTTCGTAAAAAATATTTCCCCTAATATATTTGAGGAAAAAACTAAAAAAAAGCATATTTTCATCCAAAGGTATGTAATTGTGGAAATTTTCGTGGAAATCGGACCATTAATTGATTTAAAAAAAAAACCGGTAGTCATAACTTGTTTTTGGCTACGTTAAATTTCAATTGATTTTACGGTGCAAAAATGTAAACATTGTTTTTCATTTATAATTTTCATTATTTCCGTAAGCTGAAATTAAAAAAAAAATCATCAGGAGTTTGTTTAATGTTTCTTCTTTCGAATGGACAACTTTTTTTAAAGATAATATTAACCTTTATGCAAGTTTCATTGTGTTAAATATAGGGCGGGGGGTAAATTTCACAGGGAAATTGGTGGTACCTAGAACTTGGAAAATTGAATTTGCCGGGTGTAAACTAGGGGTGAAGGCACCCCTCAAGGATCTAAGCACCCCTGGATTCCTAAATCTTGATCTCTGATGTGTAGAAAAAAAGAAACAAAAGAAACAAAAAAGATATTAAAGTGTCCTGTTGTCTCACACTCTTTAAAAGTGTGTAAAAAACATGGAAAATTGAATTTGTCGTGTGTCAAAACTTGGAGTTTTACATACATTGTAAACATCAACTTTCATAGAGAAACTTGTTTTGTTTGTATTATATTGCCATATCTTCATTTCCTTAAGCGTAAAAGTAAGTCTTCTTTCTGTTATTTGTTTTCCTTCTCTTTCTTTTTTTTTTCTATCTAGTCTTCTACTGGTTATTGCTTTATATACATGACTACTAACTTTACTTCTCCCTTTCCTCTTCTTGTCGGTCTTAAGTGAATAAAAAAAAAGTTTTTTGCTGTCAGTGAAGTTAAAACCTTTTGGGCCACAATACAATGCCTGCACTCGTCTTGTTCAAACGAAGATGGTACGTAAACGGAGACGATATCTTTCTCTCAGGAATTTTCGAAATCGTCATCAGAACTGCTTGGTAAATATCTTCATATATTTTATTACTTTTTGATTTGTCTTTTATTATCTTTTTATTACTATTTTCCGATTTGTTTTATATTTTTTCTCTCCTTTCTCACACTCCGGTTTAAGTTTTTTCCCCATTTTTTTCCGATAAAAGTACATCTGAAATATATAAAACCGCTTCATTTAAAAAAAAAGTCACATACTTAGTAAATATCTTCATATATTTTGTATATTTTAATTTGTTTTTTATTCATTTATTTATTTATTTACTATTTTTCGATTTGTTTTTTATTTTATGTCTAATTTCTGACACTCCGGTTTAAGTTTTTTCCCCATTTTTTTCCGATAAAAAGGCAAATGCAAATATATAAAACCGCTTCATTAAAAAAAAAAGTCCATCAGTATCAATTTAATTCAATTACCTACACAGTAAAAAAGATCTATCAAACTTTTATATCTAGTAGTTTCTTTTTTTTTTTTTTTAAATAAATATTTAGTACGTGAAAATATGTATGTTCGTCTTACGTTTTTAGTGTATTTAATTTCTGAGAAATTCAATTTCTCTTTAAAAAAACAAAAACTTTTTTGCGAACTTTAAAAATATTTTCAAAAATATAAAAAAAATTTATATTTCAATATTTTTATTGTAATTAAAAAAAAAAAATAGATTGCTACAACTTACAGAAAATAAAAAGATAAAAAATAGAAAAATAAAAAAAACGCGATGAAAAATTTAAGTATATTCTGTTTTTTAAAACGTGACAACAACCAGTATTTTATTTTCTTCAAATATAAACATGATAAACTTTCAGATCTTCGATTTAAAAAAATTGTTAAAATATATATTTTTCTTAATTTTTTTCTTTCTTTTATATTTGAAGAAAGAAAAAAAAATCTCAGTTGTCAAAAAATTAATGATTTATTGACACAGGTGTTTTCACCGTAAAAAACCGGACTAAAAATAGATTTTAAAATGAATTTATAAAACTCTCTCTCTCTCTCTCTCTCTCTCATTTTTATTTATTTATATATTTATTTAGTTGTAATAAATCTAATTTTCTGTTTTTCGGTAATGTGGCTTACTTTTAAGATGGAAAATAAAATAAAAATATTTACTTTTTCCTGAGCTTTGGAAATTCCCAAAACTTTTTTTTAAAAAGTCCGCACAAAAAAGAAAACAGTTGATTTATTTGCTTGTGTAAACAAGGTTTTTTAATTTTTTTATTAGTACTCATTTACTAGTTTGACATAAGGTCACAAACCCCTAAGCGCCGCTTAGTTTTAGCACAAGGGTCGAGAAGTAATGGGGCATCTAGTGAGGACCTAACTCAATCCTCAGTACACACATACACGTAATAAGTTTTTAGCACAAGGCCATAATTATGGGACACACAGTGAGAATCGAATTCGCTAACAAAGCAATGGTCTGCGGTCTTAGCATGCTAACCATGAAAACACGTGAGTGTCCCAGGATCAGTTTATTTTTAGCTAAATAAATTTAGTTAAAAAGAAAAGAAAAAAGACCACAATGAAAAGAAAAGAAAACGTGGAGCTTAATTTTATTTTTTAAACATAGGTAGGGAGTATCAGTAGTACAAATGCAGAATAGCGTGTAAGATGATTAGAATCGCATTTTACATAGCATTAGATTACGAAAACTCCCAAAGTACCCTAACCTTTCAAAGGTTTCAGGTAGGTATACCCAATTTGTCGAAAAAAATCCGTGTTTTTTTTTCCAATATATTTTTCCCTGTATGAAAAAAAAAAAAAATAACCAAAAATCAGGGTAATTAAATTTAATTCGTTTTTTTTTTCCGGTATTTCCATGAAATGTAATAAATTGTAAACGTATTTTTTAAATGTAATCTAATCATATTATCTTTTGCGCGCTATTCTGCCGTATCAGTATTTGCAATGAGACTAAGAGTGGAAATAAAACCGAAACGCATCCAATTTTTAATTTAAAAAAAATGAATTAACTGGGGATCTAGCTATCACTTTTAAAGTCGAGCTGAATCTTACTTTCAAAAAAAAAAAAAAAAAAAAAAAAAATTATGTTCTTATCAATTTTATTTTATTTATTTAGATATCGATTGTTCGCCACTCCCCAAGAAACGGACACGCATACGCACACGCAAACACAACCACATCCACTCAAACTCATTTTTAATCTCAAACATTTAATTGAATAATCATATTATATCATCCTATCAAACATGTATATTAAATTTAACATTCTCCCACTCCCACAGGAAAAAACATAAAGGAAAAAAAAAAAAAAAAAAAAACTAAAACAAAAGACAAAAAAAAATCTATTGAAATTTTTGGAATAAATGCATCTCACCAAAATATTGTTAAAACTTAAAACTTTTTAGAATCTTGATAAACGTAATTTGTTGCTTGTTTGCGGATTTATAATATATATTTTTTGTGCTCATCCCTCCAAATGGACATAGGTTTTAAATAGGTATACCCAAAAAATCGGCTGCTACGAATTTTAAAAACGAATAAAAATTAATCAAATTGATTATTTAAGGTCAAATTGTCTACGTCAAAAAGTAGTAACATCAGTAAAAAAAGCAAAATAATATTACACATGTAATTTATTTTTAGTACATTTAAAACGATTTTTTTGGTCAATTTTGATCGCGTTCGACCTGAAACGCTGTTGAAAATCCGTTTTTACAAAATAAATGTAACATTCGCAATTGCAAAAAAATCTTTTACCAAAGATCAGGGAATTATCCAATTTTAATGAAATTTTCAGTATTGATTTATCAACTAATGCATTTTATAATGCATCGGTTATTTTATTTCAAAACTTTAATTAGGTATTTCTGCTATGATGAATTAATATATAAAATTCATTTAAAATATGAGCAGCAAAATTTTAAGTTTAAAATGTCATATTATTAGATTCTAAAAAATTTTTTTTTTTAATAACTACTTTACTTTAGTATCAATCACCCATATTTTTTTGGTCGAAAACTGTATTGGAAATTTAGTGCCACCCCCTTTAAAACGGAACAAATATTGATGTATATTTTTTTTCTTTTATAGAATAATAGCCAATTAAATAATTATCGAAATGAGTAAAAAAAAAATCTCCCAAAATTATTTTTTTAGTTTTTATTTTCATTTTATTTTCCAATTTTCGGTACTTATTTACTACCCGAGCAGATTCTTTAAAAAAATTTTTTTTCTTTTATTCACACCTTCGGTCTTTTGTCTTTTTATTTATACAGAAAATAGTATCTATCACATATATACGACACCAGTATTTTTCACCCCAAAAAACAAAGGGGGTGGGGTCAAAGTTAAGTGACCTGAAAAAAATCAGAAAGTTTTGAAATAAAATAACTGATGCATTATAAAATTCATTCATTGATAAATCAACACTGAAAATTTCATTAAAATCGGATAATTCCCTAATTTTTGGTAATTTTTTTTTCAAACGGGGGTAGGGGTTCAAAATTGTATTGAAAAAAAAACACGGATTTTTTAACGAAATTGGGTATAACTAGTTTTTAAAGGGCTGGACAAGATTTTAAGTAAATGTGGAGAACTGGGGCATAACTAATTATGCAGAGCCAAACTTTTTAAGCATACAGAATTACTTCGCAACAATTATTAATTCTATTAAGATAAAAATAAAAGGGATTCAAGAAATACGATCACTTTTGATTCATTCAATAGAATTAATAAAAACAAACTAAACGAAACAAACATAAACATGAAAAAATAAATAAGGGTAGGTAATTCTGTATATTTAAAATTTGGACCCACAAAATTTATTATGCTGCAATTTTCCATATCTAGTAAAAAGTTTTGTTTTTCTCAAAGAATTGAAAGAACAACAACATAAACCATACACACTAAAATAAAAATTGGTAGGTTATTTTGAATTAGAAATTATAGTTATTTACTAAACATAGCTTAGATGTGGCACAAGGTTAGAAATATGAGGCACCCAGTGAGAATCAAGCTCACTAACAATGGTCTGGTAATCTAATATGTTAACCATGACACCACATGAAGTGCCCAATTAGAAATTGTAACTGATTTTTTTCCATGTTATTATAGCGATAATACCCTTGGGAAAGGTATGCATCAAACTACTCTCCCTCCAGCTATGGGCAAATAGTAGGGCAGACTGGGCTCTTTAACCTTGGCTAGTTAACTAGTCTAGGAGAAGGAAAACCCTGAATTCAAACCTGTTAAACTCAGCTTAAGAAATTGACCTTGTGTCACATCCTGCTCATGCGGAGGGGTTTGGTATATCTATGTATTTAATATATATATTCATATATATATATTATTATTATATTATATCATTATTATATATATAATCTGTACTTATATAAAGGGCAGTTGTGTGTATGTATGTATGTCCGGAGGAAACTACGAAAATAAAACAATTAACGACAAAGTAAATATATAGTCGACGGGGTGGCCTAAAGTCGGTATCAGCCAGACAGTGAGGGAGTCTATCCCCTTTTCAATAGCGCTAGACCTGGGAGATTGTTTTTGCATTTGAGGTGGAGCACGACACCTATCATCAGCTCCCCACTTTAATGCACAGATCCCTGTGCTACTCATACGCTGAGTTGGCAATGGCCGGTATTGAACCAGGAACCTTGTGGTTCCTAGTCGGAACGCTCTACCGACTGAGCTAAGCCAGCCCTTATTTTTTATGCAAAAATTATGAAGATTTGATTAATATTTGAAGATATTTAAAGATTAAAGTATACATAGAAATAGCATTAAAATTCTACTTAAAAAATCTCTAGGATTTGTAAATCTCATAAATAAACAAATCAATTTTTACCCTCTCTACCCAGTTGATGCTGGGTAGCTGCTTCTAGTATATATATATATAATAATATTATCTGCGTTATTCAGACTATTGTCCTTATCTTTATTATTATTTGTACAACGTTTTAGCTGATATACTCTCCGGCCTTCTTCAGGTATTTCTTGTCGGACTCGGGAACCTTCTTTTCGGACTCGGGAACCTTCTTTTTGGACTTGGGAACCTTCTTTTCGGACTCGGGAACCTTCTTTTCGGACTCGGGACCTTTCTTGTCATAATCAGGAGCCATCACGGAACTTTGAACTTAACCCTTTATTCAGTCCACGGGGGTATCCTGTTCTCATTCCGCTAACCATAGCTGGGGTAGGAGTTGCGTTAATTATTTTTCTATGTTACTGCCGATTCTCAGGATTGAACCCGGAATCCAGAGATAACTGTTTTAACCTAACT
The DNA here is from genome assembly GCA_023376005.1 of Doryteuthis pealeii. Taxonomy (NCBI): domain Eukaryota; kingdom Metazoa; phylum Mollusca; class Cephalopoda; order Myopsida; family Loliginidae; genus Doryteuthis; species Doryteuthis pealeii. Next base: position 61,505,261 of record CM042162.1, read on the forward strand.
ACCTTATCCTCTAGGCCATCTGTCCAATTGGCCGAAACGTTGTACAAATAACAATAAAGATGAGGACAATAGTCCGAATAACACAGATAATACTAATCATCAAGCTTCATCTCAAACATTCAGAGACATATAATAATATTATATATATATATATATATATATATAATATATTATATTATATATTTATCTATCTATTTATCTTTGAAGTAAATATATAATTTTATTTTAACCCTATCTTCATAAAAAACCTTATTGGAGACAATTTCTTTTTTCCCTGTGTAAGCAAATAGATTTTTTGCAAGTCTGCATGTCCAGCTCCAAATGACTATGTTTAGCCCTTTTCATTGTAAATGTACACCACAACAGAAGTACAAAAATAAAACAATACACCAACTTTTTCTGGTACACGTACTATCAACAATAAATTAACTCAATGACCAGTTAAAATTCCTACATTTTTTCTCCCTTATCTGGCTGGCGTACAACAAATAGCACTGTTTAGTGCATAAGACTTAAGTTGGATTTATTCAGTCGACGGAATAGGGACCGTTATTAACTCTTAACATCCTATACTGCCTCATTCCACCCAGCTGAAAGTCACATTCATTTTCCTAATCTACCCCAAAGAATAGCCTTTGTTTAAATGTAATATTAAACATATTTAGAAGTCTTTGATTTATGGGAAATAACAGGTAACTTTAAATGAAAAGGTAATTTTTATCCATTTATTGATAAATCCTTATAGGAATGGGCTCTGGACTTTGTAGGTAACTTTAAATGAAAAGGCCATTTATAGCCATTTATTGATAAATCCTTATAGGAATGGGATCTGGACTTTGTTTAAAGGTAATATTAAACATATTTAGAAGTCTTTGATTTATGGGAAATAACAGGTAACTTTAAATGAAAAGGCCATTTATCCATTTATTGATAAATCCTTATAGGAATGGGGCTCTGGACTTTGTTTAAAGGTAATATTAAACATATTTAGAAGTCTTTGATTTATGGGAAATAACAGGTAACTTTAAATGAAAAGGCCATTTTTATCCATTTATTGATAAATCCTTATAGGAATGGGGCTCTGGACTTTGTTTAAAGGTAATATTAAACATATTTAGAAGTCTTTGATTTATGGGAAATAACAGGTAACTTTAAATGAAAAGGCCATTTTTATCCATTTATTATAAATCCTTATAGGAATGGGGATCTGGACTTTGTTTAAAGGTAATATTAAACATATTTAGAAGTCTTTGATTTATGGGAAATAACAGGTAACTTTAAATGAAAAGGCCATTTATAGCCATTTATTGATAAATCCTTATAGGAATGGGATCTGGACTTTGTTTAAAGGTAATATTAAACATATTTAGAAGTCTTTGATTTATGGGAAATAACAGGTAACTTTAAATGAAAAGGCCATTTATAGCCATTTATTGATAAATCCTTATAGGAATGGGGCTCTGGACTTTGTTTAAAGGTAATATTAAACATATTTAGAAGTCTTTGATTTATGGGAAATAACAGGTAACTTTAAATGAAAAGGCCATTTATAGCCATTTATTGATAAATCCTTATAGGAATGGGGCTCTGGACTTTGTTTAAAGGTAATATTAAACATATTTAGAAGTCTTTGATTTATGGGAAATAACAGGTAACTTTAAATGAAAAGGCCATTTTATCCATTTATTGATAAATCCTTATAGGAATGGGGATCTGGACTTTGTTTAAAGGTAATATTAAACATATTAGAAGTCTTTGATTTATGGGAAATAACAGGTAACTTTAAATGAAAAGGCCATTTATAGCCATTTATTGATAAATCCTTATAGGAATGGGGATCTGGACTTTGTTTAAAGGTAATATTAAACATATTTAGAAGTCTTTGATTTATGGGAAATAACAGGTAACTTTAAATGAAAAGGCCATTTATAGCCATTTATTGATAAATCCTTATAGGAATGGGGCTCTGGACTTTGTTTAAAGGTAATATTAAACATATTTAGAAGTCTTTGATTTATGGGAAATAACAGGTAACTTTAAATGAAAAGGCCATTTATAGCCATTTATTGATAAATCCTTATAGGAATGGGGATCTGGACTTTGTTTAAAGGTAATATTAAACATATTTAGAAGTCTTTGATTTATGGGAAATAACAGGTAACTTTAAATGAAAAGGCCATTTTTATCCATTTATTGATAAATCCTTATAGGAATGGGGCTCTGGACTTTGTTTAAAGGTAATATTAAACATATTTAGAAGTCTTTGATTTATGGGAAATAACAGGTAACTTTAAATGAAAAGGCCATTTATAGCCATTTATTGATAAATCCTTATAGGAATGGGGATCTGGACTTTGTTTAAAGGTAATATTAAACATATTTAGAAGTCTTTGATTTATGGGAAATAACAGGTAACTTTAAATGAAAAGGCCATTTTTATCCATTTATTGATAAATCCTTATAGCAATGGGGCTCTGGACTTGGAAAATTCTCAACAGGATGTTAAGTGATAATGATATGTAATTATTTCTCTGAAATTTTTAGATGAAGCTTGATAATTAGTATTATTATTCTATGTTAATGTCGCCCTTGACCAAGATTGAACCTGCAGCCTAGAGATAACTGTCGCTTAGAACTGTCTGAACCCAATGCCTTTATCCACTACACTATGTGTCCAATTGTGTACAATCCTGGTCAAGGGTGACAATATTCCGTACATTTTGTCTCTACTCAAAAAAATAAAAATTCACTCTGATGAAGGTCGTAAAAAATCTCTCTGTGCACGGAATATTTTTACATTTTTCCTATTATTATTATTATCATCATTTCAACTTCATCTGATTATTCTAATAATAATAATAGCGTAATCCGTATACATTTTGATAAATGGACCAAAACACATGTGTAAGTGATATCGATTAAAAGTGATATCGATAAAATTCATTTTTATCCATCTACATTTCTTTTCTTTACTCATTTTTTCCTCATACATATATATATATATATATATATATATGATATATAATAAAACTATAAGCTAAAGTACTTGATTATATATACATACATACGGAACAACATATATCTATAGATATACATAATAGATATGCATACATATATATATATATATATATATATATATATAAATAGAAATTTAAGCTAAAGTACTTGATTATATATATATATATACATACACAACAACATATATCACTAGATATACATACATACATAATAAATATGCATACATATATATATATATATCTTATTATAATGGAGATTGTGTGTTTTTTCTGTCTGTAACCGAAACTATATTCCTACTCAAGTCACAATTCTCTTAGTTATTGACATCACATTCTCCATGATTTTATTTTTATCTAAACCTAAATTATTAATAAAATTGTCTTACATTATTAATACTGTTAACTATGTCTACATACTGACAACATGCAATTATATTTATATATACAACAAAATAGCGGTTTACAGTGTGAACGGGAAGGCTAATTTGCATATTAATATTAAAAAATCGAATTTAATAAATATGTGCTTAGTATTATTGATTTCTAACTGTTTGGTTTTATTTTAATGAATATAAGCAAAAATCTCTTCAATGAATCTTAAATGAAATCCATTAACAAGATAAAATAACTGTCATTTTATTCTTTACTTCCTCTTATAACTAAATACTTAAATTAGAAAAAATAACAATGAAAGACGAGAGTGATGGAAGAGTAAGGTTCAGTTGTTCTATTTTTCGAATATACTCCCTCTGTTTCAAATCTTTTATTATACTCCCTCTGTTTCAAATTTTTTTTTCTGTATTCTTATTTAGTTTCATTAGCCTTTCTAATTTAATACAATATTTTATTACATTAAAACTTAAATACTTGCACCCGGAGGGTGCATATATTTGCTAGTATATATAATATAGATAGAAACCTAAGATAAAGTACTTGATTATATATACACACATTCACAACAACATATATCTATAGATATATATACATACATAGTAGATATACATACATACATACATCTTATTATAATGGAGATTGTGTGTTTTTCTGTCTGTAACCGAAACTATATTACTACTCAAGTCACAATTCCCTTAATTATTTACGTCAAATTCTCCATGATTTCATTCTTTTAAACCTTCAGTTATTAATAAAAATTGTTTTACATTATTAATACTGTTGACCATATCTACGTACTAATAACATGCAATTGTATTTATATATACAACAAAATAGCGGTTTACAATTTGAACGAGAAGGCTAATTTGCATATTGATATTTAAAATTTTATTTTAATAAATATGTGCTTGGTATTATTGATTTCTAATTGTTTGGTTTTATCTTAAGAAATATAAACAAAAATCTCGTGGATAAATCTTAAAAGAAATTTATTTACAAGAAGAAATAAATGTAATATTATCCTTTACTTCCTATTTTAACTAAATAGTTAAATTAGGAAAATTTACCAATGAAAGAGGGGAGTAATGGAAAATGATGGGATAGTTAGTTTCAAAGTTGTTCTATTTTTCGATTATACCCGCTCTGTTGCAGATCTTTTTATCTGCATTCTTAGTCAGTTTCATTAGCCTTTCTAATTTAATATGATATTTTATTATATCAAAACTTAAATACTTGCACCCGGAGGGTGCATATATTTGCTAGTATATATAATATAGATAGAAACATAAACTAAAGTAATTGATTGTTGAGTTATAAAGACGTTGATTGCAGCTAATTATAACAACATCCTTCAAACTCTTTGAGGAGCAAAAGGGTCGCAGCCACACTACCACCACTTTGATGGTGCTGCAATTTCCGTACCATAAATTCAAAACCAGGGGGTCATTAAGTGAGCAACTCCAACAAGGATAAACATATTTTACCCTTGTTGTTCTATAAGTAAAAAAGTAAGTAAAGTTGGTATCAGTCAATCAGCGAGGGAGTCTATCCCCTTTTCACAGGTGCTAGACCAAGGAGATTGTTTTTGCATCTGAGGTGGAGTGCCACACCCACCATCAGCTCCTTACTTTACCGCTCAGATCCCTGTGCTACTTTTACGCTGAGTTGTCGAGGGCCGGGATCGAACTAGGAACCTTGTGATTCCTAATCGGAATGCTCTACCGATTGAGCTAACTTTCTTGTTCTATAGTTAAATGTTATTGGTGGTTAAACATTTTTGTAGTGATTGTCTGCCCCTGTTTGGTTCAATGTGGGATCCAGAAGAGTTATCTTCCCTTGTCTCCAGGTTTTTGCCTGTAGAGGGCTAGAGTATTTAAGTAGTAGCCCGGGAAATTCTGGCACTCTTTCTCTGGGTCTGTTGAACACCGCATATGGTTTAGGCGCTTTGTGCCTCTGCCAATTAAGTGGGGGCTTTGCCCCCAACCAACTATCAGTAAGTGACATTCCTTCAGAAACTCTGTATCACTTCCTTAGGATGTAAGTCCTACATTCTTTATATATGTTTATGTATCTGTTCTCTATATATTTCTGTATCTTTCTGAGTATGTATACCTGTCTTGTATGTATTTCTCTACATACTTACAAATTAAAGTCTATGTTTGTTATTATCTAATGACTTCTTTGTCGGATTAATTTATGTACACATATATACCTACGTTGGAAGGTTACTTTGAGCCTTCCAACTTATTATAAGAATTTTACATCTTATAACTCTATCCCCTGCAGACCTCCTCCCTCCCGAAAAAAAAGAAAGAAAGTGGGTGTCTTCAAAGTCTCATATGACTGCTTTAGCCAATGAATGAATACATACATTTTCCATACTTTCTCGGGCATGATACTAAACTGTATCTGGCCCATCTATGGGTTAAATAGAAAAAATGAGTTTAAAAATGTGTTTTAAAAGTATCTTTTAGGTGTGACACAGATTCTCAAAGATACATGGTTCAAAGTTAACTGACCTGAAAAAATGTAAAAGTTTTTAGATAAAATAACTGGTGCATTATATCTTTTATTCATTAATATACCAACACTGAAAATTTCATTAAATTTGGTTAATTCACTGATTTTTGGTTTTTATTTTCTTTCGGTGAGGTGACATACAATGATGGAATTTAGGTCCATTAAGTCCGATTTAATTTTGAAACCTGTTTTAAACTCCAGTTACTATGTGTCCCATCCTACTCATGCAGAGGGCTTGGTAAATATATATAATTGTTTACAAATTATTATTATCATTAGTGTTACATAATTATTAGATTCCTAATATTTGTGTACAGTAGTGTAGAAATCAAAATGGCTGTTATAAGTTGCAGCCGGTGGCCTTGAAGGATGAGTGACAAGGCTTGACCTCAGTCCTAACCTTCCAGTGGATACCGTGAGAATCGGTGGAGAAGACCCTCTTCTGGTTTAGATTAGAAATAGATTTTTAGTCAGTCGGCCAAAAACCACGACGGTGGTGAGTCGTGTTATGCACGCTCCGACTCAATCTGCACAGGTAGTCAGGTGGGGATTTCGAAATAAAATATGATCTAAGTAAATCGAAGTCTTGTGTTATTATCTAAAAACTACCAATGACACAGGGCTTCTGATAAAGAGAAATCCCCAATGGAAGACCAGACACGAAGTCCCCAAGACGAAGTCCAGACGCTAGAAGAGATGTTAGAAGAGACGCTAGAAGAACAGAAGAAGAATAGAAGTAAGAAAGTAAGAAAAGAGAGTATGCAACATTAGTTACTTGAATTATAACTATAATTGCTTGCCAAAAAAAAAAAATGTGACTTCAGCATTAAATAAACCAACCAGTCAACTAAGCTTTACTGTGGATTAAACTCGAATAATAAAATTAAAGTAATATAAATAAGGAGAGTTCCATTATCATTGGTTGGGGGTCAGGTGACCTGTACAATAAAGCTATGGTCATCAGGAGGCAAGGTCATTGGTATATTGAAACAGGAACATATTGCAAAAGTTGATATGCGTCAACCAATCAGTGGCCATGGAAGGACTCAATGAAAAGGATTAAATAATACCACGTTGTGTTAAGAAATACATCATGAGTAATAATGAAGATGATTGTTCTAAGCAAATGATAATACAACAAGATTTCTAAGGAAATGATAATACCATATTGGATTAGTGGAGACATCATGAGTGTGAATCTGACAGTGATAATTATAAGGATTCTGATGATGATTTTTAAGCCAATAGTAATACAACATTGAATTTGATCAACCCCGATTGGATCTGTTGTTGAAAGACCAAAAATTTCCAATGATCCCAAGGATATAACAACGCTGATGACTTCCCCCTCAATCATCTCATAGATGTATTTTACGAGGGTATTAGATAGGAATACCTAAAATCATATAGTTGTGTCAAAATTATTTGTCCTAAGAATAGTTACTTGAATCTATAATTGTTTAAAAAGTTAGAGGTGTGTGGTGTAAGGGTTATTATAGTAGGTAATTGACTTAGTAACCATTCCACCATGATTATGACTAAGTATGAAGTGTTCATGTGTTTAAAATGTGTTGTAAACTTCATTAATACATTGGCTATTAAAAAGATTATACTGAAACTGAGTATGAAGCATTTACCTGTTTAAAATGATTGTAGACTACAATAATACATCGGAAGATGATCCTAGTGTAATGGTTATCATTGTAGGAAATGTCAAAACCCAAGTTCAATTGCTAGCAAAAAAAAAAAAGAAAAAAGACTGACTTCAGTATTAAATAACCCAACAAAGTTTGACGTGCCATAAAACCAACCAACCAACGAATCAATGATATTTACCCAAATGCATATATATATATATATATGGAAATACGGTGAGGAAATTAATCCGACAATATGAGAAGAAAATATTTTAAAAATATAACAAACACAGGATGTTATGATTAGGGGAAACAATTTTATGTGTCAATACTTAAGCATTTCGGTATATTGTACCATCTTCAGGACACTGTTAAGTAATTCACTATACACTATACACTTAACATCTTTCATTTTGTCCCTCACATAAACATTACTTAACAACAACTTACTGGAAACAACACCCTATGAGAAAACAGCTGTACGGCCACCTACCACATATCACCCAAACCATCCGAGTAAGATGGACAAGACACGCGGGACACTGCTGGAGAAGCAAGGACAAACTCATAAGCGACGTCCTCCTGTGGATGCCAGCACATGGACGGGCCAGTGTGGGCCAACCAGCAAAGACGTACATTGATCAGCTCTGTGCGGATGCAGGAGGCTGCATAGAGCACCTCCCGAGAATGATGAGCAATAGGGACGGATGGAGAGAGATTGTCATGGATATCCGCACTGAAAGCGCGACATGATGATGATGATGAAGACGATGGGACTATTTAATTTGGTGAAATGGCTCTGAGACTGACCATATGTTGTAACCTAAAAAAGTTTACTAAATAAGAAATAACCAAACGGAGGTTGGAAATGAAATGGAATCTTTATAACATTAACAAAATACAATACTCGCCCGCAGCATGAAGAAAGGTAATCCACTGCTGGTAGTATAAGATTACTCAGTCAGTATAATACTCCTGTATATATGAGGATTAGGACATACCCATTAATGTTCATAGGTACTCTACATAACACCATGTCACCAGGGATCTAATCTAGGTTAATATTATCTTGAAAATTTTTTGTCCATTTGAAAGAAGAAACATTAAACAAACTACTGATGATTTAAAAAAAAAATTTTCAGCTTACAGAAATAATGAAAATTATGAATGAAAAACAATGTTTACATTTTTGTACCGTTAAATCAATTGAAATTTAACATAGCCAAAAACAAGTTATGACTACTGGTCTTTTAAAAAAATTCTATGAAAAATAAATTAATTTTCACGAAAATTTCCAGAATTGCTTACCTATTAATAAGAATATTATAATATATTAATAATTTGAAAGCAATTACAATGCACATGAAAAATAAAAACAAAAAGATGTTATTTTTTGTCTTATCAATTTCAAAGTATAACTTTATCTTCAAAGACGAATTCCAGAAATGGACGTGTTTTTTTAATGTCGTTATTTTTTTTTTATGTTATAAACACGCGTCTTGTGGTGTTCTTTTTTTTTTTAAACGCCATGCGGAAAGCCGTAATAGTCATTTAGCCGTTCATTCAATTTCAATTTTATTATTTTCATCTATTTATATATTTATGTAATATTCATTTGATATATGTATAATGAAATGTACATACTATGTACTATATACTATGAGGAACGTGTATTTTAATTAATTATGTATTCAGTGTTTAGCTCTAATCTATTGTTTATACTAGGACCTAATTTGGCTATTAATAAACTTTCTCTAATTCTGAGATTACCAATGTTTCGTATTACTGTCTCTATCTTAACGGAAAAACTATTGTCTTTATTTTTGCATTTGATTAAATGTTTATGGAATGAGGATGCACGTGTGTGGATATGTTCTTTGATTCTAATGTGACTTTCCACGTGGCGTTTAAAAAAAAAAAAAAAGAACACCACGAGACGCGTGTTTATAACATAAAAAAAAATAACGACATTAAAAAAACGCATCCATTTCTGGAATTCACTCTGAAGATAAAGTTATATTTTGAAATTGATAAGACAAAAAATAACATCTTTTTGTTTTTATTTTTTATGTGCATTGTAATTGCTTTCAAATTATTAATATATTATAACATACTTAACAATGCTTCAAGCAAATTACCAATTACTAATAAGAATATGTTTTAAATAGTTTTTTTCCTAAAATATATTTGGGGAAATATTCTTTTAAGGGGTGGGGTTATCGAAAAAGAACCTGTTGATTAAAAAAGAATCTGAGATTTTGGTTGTTTCTGGCTGCGGCTACAATTGGTCTTGAAGGAAGAAAAAACCTCTCATTTCAAAACCAGGGGTCATGGAGTGACCAACTCTGCCTAGTAAATAAAGAAACCCTACTTACTACTGAAATTGCAGCACCATCAAAGTGGCGGTGGTGGTGGTGTGGCTAGGACCTTTTGCTCCTCAAAGAGTTTGAAGGATGTTGTTATAATTAGCTGCAATCTACATCCTTATCACTTAACAATCAAATACTTTAGCTGATGTTTCTATCTATATTATATATACTAGCAAATATATGCACCCTCCGGGTGCAAGTATTTAAGTTTTAATGTAATAAAATATTGTATTAAATTAGAAAGTCTAATAAGAATGCAGATAAAAAGATTTGAAACAGAGTGGGGGTATAATAGAAAAATAGAAATGAAACTTACTCTTCCATCACTGTCATCTTTCATTGCTGAATTTTACTTATTTAACTATTTAGTTAAATTAGGAAATAAAGAATAAAATGACACTTATTTTTTCTTGTTAATGGATTTCATTTAAGATTCATTGGAGAGATTTTTTACTTATATTCATTAAAATAAAACCAAACAGTTAGAAATCAATAATACTAAGCATATATTTAATAAAATCACATTTTTAATATCAATATGCAAATTAGCCTTCCCGCAAACCGCTATTTTTTGTATATATAAATACAATAGCATGTTATTCGTATGTAGATATGGACAACACAAAGGTGAAGCAATTTTATTAATAATTGAGGTTTAAATATAAATAAAATCATGGAGAATGTGATGTAAATAACTAAGGGAATTGTGACTTGTATAGTAACATAGTTTCGGTTACAGACAGACAAACCCACAATCTCTATTATAATAAGATATATATATATATATATGAGGTTAAGTAAACAAACAAATGTGTTTATTTTTATATGGCTTTAAGCCGACAATTTTTGGAGGATATGTGCTTAATTGAAGTCGTACCTAATTTTGAAAATTAATTAGTTAATAATCAATGAATTTTAGGCGGGCATATATGTTCAAATGTAAGGCTAAACGAATCGAGAAAATGTCAATCCCCGAATGCACATTTCGACCTATTAGGTCTCATCAGCAAGGTTATAGACATGGGAGACTGCTCCGTGTGTGACTCGAAACCTCGACTGTCAAGCTGACAGGCGAAGTCTCTAACCGTTACACGAGCTATATATATATATATATATATATATATATATATATATATATATATATATTATAATATATTAATGATTTGAAGGCAATTACAATGCGTATAAAAAATAAGAACAAAAAGATATTATTTTTGTCTTATCGATTTCAAAGTATAGAACTTTATCTTCAGAGATTAATATCAGAAATGTCTAATATATAATTAAAGATAATCTTTTATTTACTGGTCCATCTAATTAAATTAATACATTTTATTTTTTACAACTGAAAAAAAATAAGAAAATAAAAAATTAGAGAAAAAATTTTAAAAAAAGAAAAAGAAAAAAAAAGAAAAGAAAAGCTAAGTATATGAATTTTTCTATGTGACTGTTTTTATTTTGAATTCAACTTGGCTACATTGTTGCAATGTTTCACCGGAAGATAAACAGACAATATTGGATACATATACAAGCAGGGGTTCAAAAACTTGTTCTCAACAGATATTCAAAGAAAAAAGGAAATTACAGTTATTTGCCCATTTCATTCATAACATAAAGAAAAAAGAAAGGAGGAGAAAGAAAAAAAAAGAAGAGGAAAAAATTAATATCAGAAGATAAAGATATTAATCTCTGAAGATAAAGTTCTATACTTTGAAATCGATAAGACAAAAATAACATCTTTTTGTTTTTATTTTTTATATGCATTGTAATTGCCTTCAAATCATTAATATATTATAACATACTTAACAATGCTTCAAGCAAATTACCAATTACTTTTATATATATATATGTATGGGAGAAATAAGAGGAAATTAATCTGACAATATGTGGAGAAAGGTAGATAAACATGGGATGTTGTAAAAGATGGATGTTTAGTGTAGGTAGTGATGTCGATGTTATAACGTTTCGGTCTGTTAGACTTCTTCAGGATGTTGAATTTTCTTGCTTCAACGGTGGACATTTTCATACTGGTGAGTTAGGAGGTCATAAATAGGGGCCCATCTATGGGTTAAATAGAAAAACATGAGTTGATAAACAAAATTGTATTATCCATTAAGAATTGATTTATTTCAAAACTTTATGCCGTAAAACAAAATCAAACCAAAATCAAACCAAACATAAATAGGGGAAGGTGGTCAATTGCTGGTGCTAGTAGGAGTGTTTAAGTTGGTGACACCAGCAATTGACTACCCCTCCGCCTATTCATGACCTCCTAACTCACCAGTATGAAAATGTCCATTGTTGAAGCAAGAACTCAATTCAACATCCTGAAGAAGGTCTAACAGACTGAAACGTTATAACGTTGACATCGCTACCTATAATAAACATCCATCTTTTACAAGATCCTGTGTTTGTTTACCTTTCTCTACATATGTATGTATGTATGTATATCTATAGATATATGTTAGTGTGTATGTATGTATATATGTCTGGCAGAAACTACAAAAATTAAAATTTTAGCTTATGTTTCTATCTATATTATATATAAATATGTGGATTTTGCGTCTCCGTATGCTTCTGGTGGGTATATATATTTGAGGTGAATGTCAATATTTGTATCCGTTTTAGGAGATACTTATACTAGGTTTGGGCTGAGGAGTGAAGCATTAATGTACTTATTATGCTAATATTGTTAGCGTAATATGGTAGTTGAGGAATAAATATCTGAAGACTCTAGTTTGTTTTGAGTTTCATTTATTTAGCCGGGTAAATTTTCGGGACTACTACATCCCTTCAACTGACCGTGACTTGTGGTGAGGTTCTTGACAAGAACCTCACCACGAGTCACGGTCAAATAAATGAAACTCAAAACAAACTAGAGTCTTCAGATATTTATTCCTCAACTACCATATTACGCTAACAATATTAGCATAATAAGTACGTTAATGCTTCACTCCTCAGCCCAAACCTAGTATAAGTATCTCCTAAAACAGATACAAATACTAACATTCACCTTAAATATATATATAAATATGTATGTATGTATCTATGTTATATATATACATATGTATGTATATCTATTATGTATGTATGTATGTACGTATATCGATAGATATATGTTGGTCTGTGTATGTATGTATGTATGTATACATGTCTGGAAGAAACTACGAAAATAAAATGACAAAGTAAATATATATATACATTAAATATCACCAGTTTTTGCTTTTTGTGCAAAAATTATGAAAATTTGATTTATGTTTGAAGATATTTGAAAATTAAAATATACATAGAAATAGCATTGAAATTCTACTTAAAAATGTCCAGCATTTGTAAATTATGAAGATTTGATTTATGTTTGAAGATATTTGAAAATTATACATAGAAATAGCATTGAAATTCTACTTAAAAATGTCCAGCATTTGTAAATTATGAAAATTTGATTTATGTTTGAAGATATTGAAAATTAAAATACATAGAAATAGCATTGAAATTCTACTTAAAAATGTCCAGCATTTGTAAATTATGAAGATTTGATTTATGTTTGAAGATATTTAAAAATTAAAATATACATAGAAATAGCATTGAAATTCTACTTAAAAATGTCCAGCATTTGTAAATTATGAAGATTTGATTTATGTTTGAAGATATTTAAAAAATTAAAATATACATAGAAATAGCATTGAAATTCTACTTAAAAATGTCCAGCATTTGTAAATTATGAAGATTTGATTTATGTTTGAAGATATTTAAAAATTAAATATACATAGAAATAGCATTGAAATTCTACTTAAAAATGTCCAGCATTTGTAAATTATGAAGATTTGATTTATGTTTGAAGATATTTAAAAATTAAAATATACATAGAAATAGCATTGAAATTCTACTTAAAAATGTCCATCATTTGTAAATTATGAAGATTTGATTTATGTTTTAAAAATATTTAAAAATTAAAATATACATAGAAATAGCATTGAAATTCTACTTAAAAATGTCCAGCATTTGTAAATTATGAAGATTTGATTTATGTTTGAAGATATTTAAAAATTAAAATATACATAGAAATAGCATTGAAATTCTACTTAAAAATGTCCATCATTTGTAAATTATGAAGATTTGATTTATGTTTGAAGATATTTAAAAATTAAAATATACATAGAAATAGCATTGAAATTCTACTTAAAAATGTCCATCATTTGTAATTATGAAGATTTGATTTATGATATTTAAAAATTAAAATATACATAGAAATAGCATTGAAATTCTACTTAAAAATGTCCAGCATTTGTAAATTATGAAGATTTGATTTATGTTTGAAGATATTTAAAAATTAAAATATACATAGAAATAGCATTGAAATTCTACTTAAAAATGTCCAGCATTTGTAAATTATGAAGATTTGATTTATGTTTGAAGATATTTAAAAATTAAAATATACATAGAAATAGCATTGAAATTCTACTTAAAAATGAAATTAAAATTACATAGAAATAGCATTGAAATTCTACTTAAAAATGTCCAGCATTTGTAAATTATGAAGATTTGATTTATGTTTGAAGATATTGAAAATTAAAATATACATAGAAATAGCATTTGAAATTCTACTTAAAAATGTCCAGCATTTGTAAATTATGAAGATTTGATTTATGTTTGAAGATATTGAAAATCATTGAAATTCTACTTAAAAATGAAAATTAAAATATACATAGAAATAGCATTGAAATTCTACTTAAAAATGTCCAGCATTTGTAAATCTCAAAAGTAAACAAATCCATGCACCAGGTTTCCCCCTATACCCAGTCAACACAGAGTAGCCACTTTTAGTCTATTATATATGTATGTATATGCGTGTATGTAAATATGTATATGTTGTCTATGCATGGATGTATATATAGATATATATATGGATGTGTGTGTATATAGATATATATATGGATGTGTGTGTATATAGATATATATGGATGTAAGTATATATATGGATGTGTGTGTATATAGATATATATGGATGTATATGCCTGTATGTAAATATGTATATGTTGTCTATGCATGGATGTGTATATAGATATATATGGATGTGTGTATATATATATATATATATATATATATATATGGATATGTGTGTATATAGATATATATGGATGTATGTGTATATAGATATATATGGATGTATATGCCTGTATGTAAATATGTATATGTTGTCTATGCATAGATGTGTATATAGATATATATATATATGTGTGTATATAGATATATATGGATGTGTGCGTATATATATATGTATATATGTATGTATGTATATATAGATATGTATATAGATGTATATAGATCTAGTTGTATCTAATAGATATATATGTATGTATATGTATAGGTAGATATATATATATATATATATATATATATATATATATACCGACCCCACCGCATGAGCAGGATGCGACACAAGGTCAATTTCTTAAGCGGAGTTTAACAGGTTTAAATTCAGAGTTTTCCTTCTCCTAGACTGGTCACCTAACCATGGTTAAAGAGCCCAATCTGTCCTGCTATTTACCCATAGCTGGAGGGAGAATTGGATTCATACCTTTCCCAAGGGTATTAGCACCATGTGAAAGGCAAACAGCTTCATCCAGTAAGTGAACTCGGGTCGACGAGTCCATTTCCCACGACTCTAACCATCAGACCACGCGCCTCCATATAGATAGGATATATGCGCATGTATGTATAGATGTGTGTATATATGTATATGAAAAAGTAAAATGTAAAGTCAATGGAGTGGTCTATTGGCGGTATCAGCCAGACAGCTAGGGAGTCTATCCCCTTTTCACTAGAGATATGTGTATATATGTATATATAGCAGTGGTTCCTAACCTTTTTCTATTCCTGCACCCTTAAAAGAGTTTTGCTCTGACTTCATACCCCTACAATTTATAATTTTGTTCAAAAATATAGAATGTGAGTCCATACTACATTTTTATCAAAAGACCATTTATAATTCACTCTCTAAATTTAATATAATATGTAATATGTTCTTCGACATAATGAAAGGTAATGATAATAATCTGAAATAAAGAAATGAAAATATAAATAGCATTAATTACAAAAGAAAAAAATTTAATCTAAATTTGAACGGACACTTCTCACAGCCCCTGGAATGATGCTCGTACCCCCCAGGGAGTGCGAGCACCCCTGGTTGGGAACCCCTGATATATAGAGATATGTGTATATATGTATGGATGTGCATATATATGTATGAATGATGTTAGAATCCCAAAGCAACTCCTTTATGGTCAGCTGCATGATGGCAAAAGGCTACAGCATAAGCCTTGGATGAGGTATAAGGTTGCTTAAAAAACAACCTTGTAAAAATTAAAAATAAATCCTGACAACTGGGAAAAGCTGGCATTGAAGAGGACTATCTGGAGAATTCATGTGGATGATGGTTGTACCAGTTTTGAGAGTGAAAGAATTGAGCATGAAAACCTTAAGCTTCAACTTTGAAGGGGATACACCTGTCATATTGGTGAGAACATGGAGGGTTGGAAATGTCAAACAGATGGTCAGATTCTGCTTTCTAAGGCCGGATATGTCAATCATAGGAAATCTCATCAGGGACAATTCATGCAAACTCCAGGAACAAACAATGTGTCTTGTGCAATCTGTAACAAAGTCTGTAAGTCAGCTTCTGGTCTTAAGAGACATGGTTGTGCATAAGCATAACATTTTCTCATCTGATCGGTTGTTTTATTTTATGGCATATCAACCATTTTCAGGTCATTTAATGCCAGATCAAGTCATTTTGATAAACAAAGGACCCAGGTTGCTTATAGTACCAGCTGTTGCTTAAGTGGTCACCCAATTAAGTATTGAACAGGATCATCACTGCTTAACTTTGGTGAATGAAGTGGGAACCAGAGTTTCATTGTAATTAGTCATGCGGGTTCACAATAATCACTATGTAGGCATTTTGATATCTAGTAATATGATACAAGCATGACGTTATTGTCATTCAAGGAAATGGTTTTCAAAATTAGTAGGTGCGGCTGGGGAAGAAGATACGTTTTCTTTTGTGTCATGACATAATTTATCAGGCGTGGGCAAAATATTTACTGTGAAAATGCTGTTTTCAATTGTTTTTTCTTTTTTCTTTTTTCTTTATATATATATATATATATATATATATATATATATATATATATATAGGGTCATCCACATATATATATTATATATATATATGCCCAACCTCTCTGCATGAACAGGATGTAATACAAGGTCAATTTTTAAGCAGAGTTTAATAGTTATTTGTCTGAATTTTTGAGATGAGGCTTGATAATTTGTATTATGTGGATTATTCAGACTATTGTACTCATCTTTATTGTTATCTACACAATGTTTCGGCTGATGTACTCTCCAATCTTCTTCAGGTATTTCTTGTTGGACTTGGGAACCTTCTCGAACTCGAGAACCTTTATGTCAACTTGGGAGCCTTCATGGAACTTCAAACCGAACCCTTTATTCAATTCATGGGAGTAGACTATTCTCATTCTGTTAACCATGACTGGGTACAAGTATTAAGCTGTGTTAATTATTCTATGTTACTATCACCCTTAGCCAGGATTGAACCTGCAGCCCAGATAACTGTCAGTTAGAACAATATTAACTCAACACTTATATCCTTTGTGCCATATGCCCAATTGGAGAATTCAGAGTGAAAGGTTTCAGTTTGAAGTTTCGTGAAGGCTCCTGATTATGACATGAAGACTCCAGAGTTCAACATGAAGGTTACCGAGGTCAAAGAGAAGGTTCCCGAGTCCAACAAGAAATACCTGAAGAAGGCTGGAGGGCACATCGGCCGAAACATTGTGTAGATAACAATAAAGATGAGGACAATAGTCCGAATAATCCAAATAATACGTTCTCATATTTATTGTTATATGCACAATGATTTGGCCGATGTGTTTTGTCCTTTTCGTAGGCCTCGTCTCTGGCCTTCTTCAGGTGTTTCTAGTTGCACTTGGGAACATTCTTGTTGTAATCATTTAAAACATTTTGATTATTAAATATGTATTTAACCCTTTATCTGCTACAGCCATCCGCAATAGCTTGGTGAAATGGTTGACAAGTTAGCATCATTTCTCTGATCCTTTACTAAAGAATAGAAACGTATTCAGTTCATTTCCCTTTTCTAACTCCAAACCTAAGAGCTAAAGACTTTGGTCGTTTTTATTTTTGGTGGGGGAGGGTCCAGCATTTTGATCCTCAGCCAGTTTTGGCCTGTTACATAATCTATGCGGTTGCATAAGATTATTGTCAATCCCCTGTAATTCTGAGGGGATGACCCTTTTCATATCATGGCCGGGTCCTTCCATGGAAAATTACAGAAGCCCGCCAAATATGTGAAGTCACGTGGGACCTTTTTCAGAGTCCCCAGTTTTCAGTTAGATGTCAGGCAGAGAAGTCGGCCATTTTAGGTCCTGCCTAAACTGGAACTCACGCACGCTATGTTAGTCAGATATTTAGTTACATGAAATGTATAGTTAAGGAAATAAAAGTTGTATAATTAATATGTTCTTGTGGTTGATGAATGTCTTGGTAACAAGACTAAGAAATGACGACCAGCCAGCAAGAACATAGAAATAGAAAACCAGACCTTTTGACCGAATTTTGACTTTCGGAAACATTTTTTCACGCTCAGAGTTGCGGAGACATGGAAAAAACTGCCCGCGTCTGTTGTAGGCTGCCGAAGCACTGAGTCTTTCAAAGCCTCCATTGTTCCTGTAGTCCGCCGACACTATACCTGATGCCACTCTCCACATACATATGCACACACGCGCACACATACATGCATATTACTACTGTAAACTGTTTATGTTCCTGACACTAATACATTATTCTGTGTACTTGACATGAGACTTTGATGAGTTGTGGTGCACCTGAGCACTGTACACAATAAATTTCATTATTAAATGTCAACAATAATTTTCAAATATTAATAAATCCTCCTCCTGACTTATTTTTCATATTTATTTATTACTTTTCTATATACTGTCGGATTCATTTCCATTTCTTCCTAACATATCTCAGAGATGCTGATAGGTATGCGTCCTGCGTCCTTGATGCACAAAAATTTAAAAAGACGCAGTAAAATTGTATCCGTGCATTCCCAGTGTTTTTCTTTTTTCTTCCCTCACCATTTCAAGCTAATTGTAAATACATTTCAATATTTTCTTAGAAATTAATTACACAGGATAGGTTACAAGGTTTGAGTTAGACAGCTTTAGTTATTTACCCAGATAAGTAAAAACCCTACAATCTATTAAGAAACTTTAGTTGGGGCCCATAATTTTCCCGGGGACTCATTCAATGCAAATTTGAGCGTCCCAGGATGCACTAAATTAAAAAGCTATCAGCATCACTGATATCTTTTAATACGATTCACATTTATTCATTACTTTTCTATATACTGTCGGATTCATTTCCATTTCTTCCTAACATATCTCAGAGATGCTGATAGGTACGCGTCTAAAAGGACGCAGTAAAATCGTATCCGTGCATCCCAGTGTTTTTCTTTTTTCTTCCCTCACCATTTCAAGCTAACTGTAAATACATTTCAATATTTTCTTAGAAATTAATTACACAGGATAGGTTACAAGGTTGGAGTTAGACAGCTTTAGTTGTTTCCCCAGATCATAAATAAAAACCCTACAATCTATTAAAAAACTTTAGTTGGGACCCATAAATTTTTTCAGGGACTCATTCAATGCAAATATGAACATCCCTGGACACACTAAATTAAAAAGCTATCAGCATCACTGATATCTTTTAATACGATTCACATTTATTTATTACTTTTCACATTTATTTATTACTTTTCTATATACTGTCGGATACATTTCCATTTCTTCCTAACATATCTTTTAATACAATTCTATGCTTTTGCCGATGCAGAATTCAACTTGGTATTAATTTTTATATTCTTTCTTTTTATTCTTTTCTTTTTTCTACAGGCTGATAACCATTGCTACAATGTTCCATGAGCATAAACCTAACTTCAGCGTCGAAGGATGTCACCTGGTTTGGACATATTATGTTGGAAATCTCGTATTCATGCCGCTCAGTATTTCTTTATCTCTTATTACCGTTCATATCAGTATGAAAGGAAGCATTATGGATATGGAGGCCAGGAAGCATCTACCGATAATTCTTTACCTGAAGATGGTCTTGGCGCTACCTGAAGTAATCTGGAACATTCTTGGTAAATAGATGTTTCAATCTTTTACACATCTGTTCTATTTAAAAGAAAAAAAGGTTATTTCCTGGTTGAGTAACATGAGTGACCCAGACAAAACAGAACCCAAATTATTTTCCCATTAAAGTAACCCTAAACACTAACCCTAACCCTAAAAACTAACCCTTGTTGGACTTAAACTTAAAAAAATAAAAAAAAATAAAAATTAACAGTTTTATTACAAAATTTGTGGGTTCTGTTTTTTCTTGGTCACCCTGTAATATTATGTTACTCAACTGGGGGGGGGTAGGGTTGGGGTTGGGGTTGGGGTTTAAGGTTAGTTTAATGGGAAAATGAATAATTTCTGGTTCACCCTGATAATATCATGTTACTCAACTAGGAAATAACCCCCACCAAAATATATATATATACACACATGTATACATATATATAAATATTTATATACACACATGTATACATATATATAAATATTTATATACACACATGCATACATATATATAAATATTTATATATACGCATGCATACATATATATAAATATTTATACATACACACATGCATACATATATATATATATAAATATATATATAAGTATTTATATACACACATGCAGGCATATATATAAATATTTATATATACATACATATATATACATGCGGTCGATGCAGATGTCCGAGGGACCTCACATCAGTGAGGGGGGGGAAGATGTTGCTTTTTAAAACCGTTGAGAGGAAGGCCCCGAAACGGTTGCACATTCTCTCCTGATGATCCCATTGCTTTTGTAAACATCTTTTGTTTTTTCAACATATCAATTTCACACTGTCGGATTAAGTTCCATTTTTATTTCATATATATATATATATATATATATATATATATATAAGTATTTATATACACACATGCATGCATATATATAAATATTTATATACATACATGCATGCATATATATAAATATTTATATATACACACATGCATACATATATATAAATATTTATATATACACATGCATACATATATATATAAATATTTATATACACACACATGCATACATATATATAAATATTTATATACACACACATGCATACATATATATATATATATATATATAAATATATATATATATAAGTATTTATATACACACATACATGCATATAGGGCCGGGTTAGCTCAGTCGGTAGAGTGTTCGGCTAGAAACCAAAAAAAGGTTCCTAGTTCGATACCTGCCCTCGCCAACTTAGCGTTATGAGTAGCACAGGGATCTGTGCGGTAAAGTAAGGTAAAGTAAGTAGTGATAGTAGGTGTGGCGCTCCACCTCAGACGCTAAAATAATCTCCTTGGTCTAGCGCTAGTGAAAAGGGGATAGACTCCCTCGCTGCTTGGCTGATACCGACATTAGGCCACCCCGACGACTTTACTTTTACTTATATACACACATGCATGCATATATATAAATATTTATATACACACATGCATGCATATATATAAATATTTATATATACACATGCATGCATATATATAAATATTTATATGCACAGACATGCATGCATATATATAAATATTTATATACACACACATGCATACATATATATAAATATTTATATATACACACATGCATACATATATATATATATATATATATATATATATATATATATAAATATATATATATTATATATATATATATATATATATATATATATATGCACACATGTATATCAATATACACATGCAGAATTTTTACTTTTTTGAAAACTAATTCTTTTATTTTAGATTTTTATCATGCAAGTCTCTGAGAATTAAATTTTAGCCTATTATTAGGAGATTCACACTAAACGCAAGATACAAACTTTTTTATATATATATACATGTGTGTATATATTTATATACGTATGAATGAGAGTATATATATTTATATGAATTTAACATTTTGAAAAAACAATTAGTAATTATTATCTGCTGACAGTAAAATTTATTTTATTTTTGAAACAGTATGCGCATTTTAAAAAATTCAAGCATTCCAGCGTGTGTTTGTACCCCCTATTCTCTTCCAACGGTTTTTTATCCCTTCTTTCTTTCTTATATTTTGCTCGTTGATGATGACCCTTCTACTAAGGTGTCGAAACAGATTCTGTCAGCAGATAATAATTACTAATTGTTTTTTCAAAATGTTAAATTCATTCTGTCGGATTAATTTCCATTTAATTACATATATTTATATGTATGCATGAGTATACGTGCATATGTATATATTTACATATATGCATGTGCGTGTACATCTATTATTATACTAAAGCTGAGTTTATCAATTTTTGCTTCCTAAAGACTTTTTTACTGTTTAGTTTAATGACACGAAAATTATACTAAATTATTCCTTAATTTTAGGATTGAATTATGTTTGAAAATAATTCTGTTTTAATTGGTTCTAATTAGTCGTAATTTGCAATTAAGTAAAAAAAAACGACCAATCTCTTACTATACTCTCTGTCTATCACTTTCTTCCCCTCTATGTATCTCTTGACTACTTCCTCGTTATATAATGTTAGTTTCTCTGGAGGGTAGAGAGAGAGAGAGAGAGAGAGAGAGAGAGAGAGAGAGACAGGAGAATTTGAAATATATTTCTATGTTAAATTTCACAACCAGCAACCCGTAGCTTAAATGAGGTCAAACATTTCATTTCTTAGAAAGCTAAAAAAAGTATTTTAAGGTTTCGTTAGGCCGTATTTATTATTATTTTTTAAATTTTATTCGCTTTGCTAACTCCCTTTTCCCTAATCTCAATTATCTACCCAGAGCTGAATGGGTCACCCAATGGGTCACGTTTTGTCTAGTATATATCTATATGTTTGTTTGTGTGGGTATGTATGTGTATATATACATTTCTTCTGATGATACATAAGGCCGAAGTAATACTGTCTACACTACAGAGTATGAATGAGAGTATATGTATTTATATGTATGCATGAGTATATATGCATATATATATATATTTACATATATGCATGTGCGTGTACATATATATCTACATGTTTGTTTGTGTGGGTATGTATGTGTATATACACATTTCTTCTGATGATACATAAGGCTGAAGTAATACTGTCTACACTACAGATTATAATTTCTTTTTTATACTCCCGGTAATTTATGAGGAAGTGCGTCCCGGTCTCCCGCCTCAAAAACCGCTACCCGGTGACTATTAAAATAACAACCCCAGCTCATCGTAATTCTTGTTTATTTATCGTAATTTGTCGTAATTCTTATTTAGATATGAAGATGGATATATAGTTTTGAATAGACTGAGATAGATAGATAAACAAACAAAATAATATAGATAGATACGAACAAATGGAGATAGATAGATATTTTCGACAAGTAAATAAATGTATTTGGGGGCGGGGTTGCTTTTTTTTTGTTGTAATTCTTGTTTATTTAAACTAAAAACAAGACATTAAACAAAACTGAATAAAAAAAAAAATCTTAGTATTTAAAGTAATATAGATAAATATGAACAAATTGAGATAGATAGATAGATGGATAGTTTTGAATAGACTGAGCTGGGTCGTTATTTTAATAGTCACCAGGCAGCAACTCTTGAGGCAGGAGACTGGGACGCACTTCCTCATAAATTACCATACTCCCAACTACTGAGTGTTTCTATCTTAGTCTGGACCTAAATGGGGGCCCACCTAACATGCACCTTCTAGGTCTTAGCCTGTGCCTACTTTTACAGAACCATTCACCCATGACCCTTCTATTTATATCCCGCCATTTGGTCTTTTTTAAATAGATTTCGCTTATCTACAACATAAATATATAGGTCATTTGGCCTGTGGATAGCATTAGGGTAGAGACAGAACTTTCTCCGTGCGAGAGAAAACTCTCTCATTTTAAACCAGGACTAACAATATACTTGTGAATACATTTTTAAGACCAACATTTTGACTTGAGTTTGGGGTAATTCCGTGTCAAATCATCCAGAAAAAAGTAACTCTGACAGTTATTTTGCTCCATATAGATCTCATTCAATGTTTGTTTGTTTTGTTTTACGGCATATCAACCTCAGTGGGTCATTTAATGCCGACAAAGTTTTGAAATAAATCAATTCTTAATGGATAATACAATTTTTTTATAAATACATTTTTCTATTTAACCCATAGATGGGACCCTAACAGGTACTACCAATCTGGGTCAGAGTGGACCAGGGCGCAATGGTGATGAAGGGGTGCTCCACATTCCCCAAACCTCCAAAACTGGAACCTCACCATCAGATAGAGTTTAGCGTCATTCCCAGGACATGTAGACCCGCAGCCACCGCCTTCTAGCACCCATATGATAAAAAGGGGTTGGGGCTTGCCATAAGGGCAATAGGGTTGGGAAAATCATATAGGTGCTAGGGCTTGACGTGACCAGCCGGTTGATTGGAGGGGGCCTCTTCGACCGCCCGTCTAGCCCAAGATATGGCTAAAGTGGAGTATTGCTTGTCATGAATTGCTCATCCACCTGGGCTCTATCCTTAAGCATCACGGGTCGCCACCCACGGCCAACAGGTGGCCCCATTGGGGGAGTCTTACCCCTCTGCAGAGGTGCAGTCGGTGCATTCTAACGCCCCAGCCGACACGGTGGCTCATTCAATGGTTGAATGAAAAAAACTTAAAACTTAAAAAAGCAAAATTTTAACTGATGTTGTAGCTTCGATTCTGAGTAAAAACCAAATATCTTTTTGGTACAAATAATGTTCAATATATGGGAAATAATAATAGAAAAACATTTTTGTCATTGATACAGTGCCACATTGGGATTTTTCCACCTATTGATCTTGCTATGAAAAAATCAGAAATTATTAATAACTTTAAATTGGTTAAGTTTAAGACATTTTTGATAGCATTTTTGGATTCCTTGGACCAAAAAGCTTTTATAAACCAATTTTTAGGAGAAGGGAACGCATTCTAAAGGCAATAATAGATTACAAAAAGTTGTCATTTATCATGCAACACCCCAAATTTGGAGTGCTTCAAATCAACATTTTTTTGAATCGGAAGCTCAAATTTTGTGGGTTGTCTTGCTTTAACATAGTCCACACCTGATAAAAATTTTAGAAAAATTTGAGGGGGTGGGGGACATAGACTGGATCATTTGATATGAATTATCCTTTGAGATAATGTTCAATATATGGAAATAATAATAGAAAAACATTTTTGTCATTGATGCACTGCACTTTTTCCACCTATTGAAAAAATCAGAAATCAATGATGAATTAAAATTGGTTAATTTTAAGACATTTTTGATAGTGTTCTTGGATTCCTTGGACCAAAAAGCTTTTATAAACCAATTTTTAGAATGCATTTTAAAGGTAAAAATATATTACTGTTACTAGCAAATATATGCACCCTCCGGGTGCAAGTATTTAAGTTTTAATATAATAAAATATCATGTTAAATTAGAAAGGCTAATGAAACTGAATAAGAATTCAGATAAAAATATTTGGAACAGAGGGGGTATGATTGAAAAATAGAACAGCTTTGAAACTAACTCTTCCATCATTTTCCCATACTCCCGTCTTTCATTGGTAAATTTTCCTAATTTAACTATTTAGTCAAAATAGGAAGTAAAGAATAATATTACAGTTATTTCTTCTTGTTAATGGATTTCTTTTAAGATTTATCCCTGAGATTTTTGTTCATATTCAATAAGATAAAACCAAACAATTAGAAATCAATAATACTGAACACATATTTATTAAAATCAAATTTCAAATATCAATATGCAGATTAGCCTTCCCATTCACACTGTAAACCGCTATTTTGTTGTATATATAAATACAATTGCATGTTATTTGTATGTAGATGTGGTCAATAGACTTAATGATGTAAAACAATTTTATTAATAATTGAGGTTTAAATAAAAATAAAATCATGGAGAATGTGATGTAAATAACAAAGGGAATTGTTACTTGAATAGTAATATAGTTTCGGTTACAGACATACAAACCCACAATCTCCATTATAATAA